>JAGFMF010011395.1:6010347-6107128 GCA_019455555.1 Galemys pyrenaicus | reverse complement strand
TCCCTCCCTCCCTCCCTCCTTCCTGGCATGATCACATGGCACATTATTTATCTATTTAATTTTTTTTTATTGAGGTGACATTGGTTTATAACACTATAAAACATATAGGGCATTGGCACCCACTCTCACCCCCGAATATGTTCTATCCAAACTTGTTAATTTGTTGCTTTCTTACTTTAGGTTGATATTCTTGTTGATATTTTAGTTGATTTTCTCCCTTCAAAAATGTGTCTCATACATATTATCCATAAATTCTGGGACTATCTTGTTCTTTCCCATGTTTATAACTTTCATTTAATTTTATAAAGCCTTTCCCAACTCTAAAACAAATAGCATTTATTAAGAACTGAGAGAGAGATGATAAATAATGGTAATGGTGAGGATCACAGTTTTGGTTCTCATTACAACAGCTGTTTCTTTATTTCCTCACTGTTCCCACACTCTTCCTAGCAGATCTCTGAGACATGTGTTCATCAGGAAAAGCTATATCTGTTCATTTCTGTTTTCCAAGAGAGTTACTCAGAACAAATATAACATGTTATCATGTGACATTTTAGTGTCACTCAAGGCAATAGTTTGGTTTTGTTATTTTGTGTTTTAAAGAAAATTTATAGGCACATTTGAGGAGAAAATTTATTTTATTCTATTGATATTGCCATCGGGAAATATGATATTCCCTTAGTTAATATTCTTGAGGAAAATTGAATAGTTTTCTTTTTGCTTCTTACTCCATATTTCTTAAGTTTACATTAATCCATCCTATATTTTTGTATTGTAATAAGATCTTTTCATGTTATAACTTACTACAATTTTATAAATTTATAGTTGACTTCTATAATGATGTCTTTCTAGATCTGTTTTTTATTTACTTTTTAAAGTTTATCTCCCCAAATAATTATAGAATCTGTAAATTATTTTTATCTTTTCCTTTTAAATTTATAGTTTAGAGACTTCTAATTCTCTTTAAAATATAGTAATAGGGACTAGATTCAATCTACACCTTAAAGAACTAGAGAACTGCATGAGTATATGAAATAATTACTGTTTTCACTTCATTTATCTAGTTTTCTTGAAGTATGATTGGCAAATAAAATTATATCTATATTGAAGTTGTACAACATGATTTGATGTGCATATATAATATGAAATGATTACCACAAACTGATTAACATGTCTAACAGCTCAGAGTTAACTTTTCTTTTTATTTTTGATGTGTTGTAAATTCTTAAAATCTACTTTCTTAACAAATTTTCATGTGTAATTAAATATGATGACCATATTGTACATTAGATAAACAGAACTAATATGTTTCATAACGGAACTTCTATACCCAACATCTCATTTCCACTCTTCCCTTTATCACCTACTAGTTATTATTCTAATATGTGTTTCTATGAGTTTCAGTTATTTAAATTCTAATCACAATGAAATCAGGATTTTATCATTCAGAGACAGAAACTGTGATACTCAATAATTCAAAGCTAACAGAAACAGTAGAGCAAATATGTGATTAACTAAATATTTTATATAGTCTTTTCAAATTCCTTTCTTTAGAGAAGTATCCATGCAAGATAAACATTCTCCAAATAAAAACTAGACCCCTACTGAGGACCATTGACATTTCACATACTTTATGTCTCTATACTTCCGTTATACACATTGTTTTTGCAGTCAAGTGAACATCACGCATAAGATTATCCCTGAAATAGCCCAGCATTCGTTGGCACACAGTAGTCTTAGCTAGTCAGGGGGTTTGTGACCATAATCAGCAGGGGTCGTCTGAGCTCGAATCCCAATCCCAAAAGACTCCTGTAGGTATTTAAACCCACAATCAGCTTTATGCTCAGTAAGCGAACAAGAGTTTTGTAGGGAGAAAATTTTTTGCTGGGGGAAATCCTAGCTATCCCATTATTGTTAGATTTGATGGCAGGTGATAAACCTAACTTAGAATTGTGAACTCTCATTAGGATTTGTTCTTTGGAAGTTAGCAGTTCCAGAGTTGAGCTTTCAAAGTTTAATAAGACATTATTGAATCATCCTAGTTGGATGTATAAGAAACTTCATTCAACGTGATGAACAATTAGCATCTTAGAAATTTCTTTTTAATATGCTTTTATGCAATTCTTACCTGTGTCATGGAATGATCAACATATCCATTCACAGATATAACACATTTTTTATTGAGATGTTAATTGATAAAACTGTTAATTTCAGGTGTATGACAAATGATCACACACACATACATTGTGAAATGATCTCTTCAGCGGGTCTAGTTGACATACAACACCACACTAGCTACAATTTTTTTCTTATAAGGAGAACTTTTTTTTATAAGGAGAACTTTTAACATCTTTCTGAACAAGAGATTTTTTTTGGAAGTTCCAATTAATTGCTTAAAACAATAATTTGGTTTGCCTTTGTTAGCCAATAAGAGGAATAAGAACCAAAAAAGTCCTCAAATTCAGAAGGTCGATGTTCCTAAATATCCATCGATAATAAAGTCATTCAATAAATTATACAGACATATTCTGTGTTCTATTAAACTAGTTTAAGATGAATGAGATATAGAAATATAGACATATTCAATGGAAAGATTTTCAAGATACACCATTGAAGAGGGAAAATAAGCCATAGATAGTAGATGCATGTTTCTATTTGCTCTTAATAAAATTATCATATGCTCAATAGATAGAGATGTAAACCTTACATATGAAAATGCAGATAAAATTAGATCAAAAATATTTCCCATAAGCTGTAATATTTATGAATGAGGAGGGGAATTTGGGACAGATTGGGAAGGCATATTTTTACTTAATATTCTATATACCCTGTTGCACTGGAACTTTCTTGGAACAAGAAAAAGAACACTGCATCCAAAATTAGCATATTTTATTTTATGTAAATAATGTCAATATCATTGGTAAATATAAATGTGTACACAAAATACTTTTCATTTTCTGGTCTGATAATACTGACCAGAACTTCTAGAATTATAGGAAATAATATATAATGAGCATTGGATCCCATTAGGTTTTTTCCTCACTTGTGCATGCATCTTTTCACTATTAAGTATGATGACAGACTAGAACAAAACATTTTCCCCATGTTTAATATCTTGTAATACTGTTTTGAAAAGTGTTTCACAAGGAACATTTGCTGGCAACTTTCTATTTGATCAAATGGATTATTGAACTTTAGTGTTTAGATAAGATGAATTCTATAAGTAGATTTTCTAATTTTGAGTCATCTGTTATAACTGAATAAAATATCAATTTTATATATTATTAAATGTGAATTTTTGCCTGTTTTCTAAAGTGAGATTAACCACTTGTTTTCTTTTTGCTTTATCTCTATTAAGTTCTATTATTATAGTTTATAACATCAATTTATTATTATGTTCTTGGAAATATTTAATGAAATTGCTTAAATTTCTTGAGTATTTTAAATAGCTGGCTTTTGAAATTACCCAGGTTATGAGCCTTTTGTGGACATTTGACAACTTCTCCCAGTTCTTTTAGGATTAATTTTGTTCATTTCTATTTTCTAAGGAAATTGTTCATTAGAAATTGTTTTTTTAATCAAGATTTCTGCTTTATAAGAATAGAAAAATAGATTTAAACCTGTTTTTCTGTTATAATTTTAATATATTCTGTGTGATTTTTTACTTTGTATTTTCTCTTTTATATTAAATAAAGCTTAACAGAATGCATCTATCTAACTGTTTTTCCTCAGAGACTTCTATTAGATTTATTTTTCATTTTCTATAATTTCTTATTTTGTTGCTGTTTTCCTATTTTCTGGCTTTTAATTCTTAGATCCTTTGTATTCATTTTTTAAATTTTATAATAAGATTTTTTAGATTATTACTTCTAGTAAAACAGCTCTGGCCATCTTCTGAATGTTCTCATATATAATGCTTTTTTGGAAAAAAAGCATTGACCTTTTGAAAATATTGTGAATGTTTTGATTACCTCAACAATTCATTTTATTTTATTCTTTAGACAGTGGGGAGTGTGACCAAGGAAGTGATATGATCATATCTATAAAGAAATACCTGGCAACATTATAGATAATGGATTGCACAAGAGTGACACTTCAGCTATGGTTACGAGGCTATGGTAGGACTCCACAGAAGAGGTGTTGACTGTGATGTGAGTAAAAGTCACATTGCAGAGGGTTGATGTTAAAGGAAGGGAAGATGAGCTATCTGTGAAAGTCTGATCATGAACTCAACCAGATACGCAGGGCCAGCTACATCTGAGGTACAAAAGCAGATAAAATGATGTTAAGATAAACAATAGCTGAATGGCTGTTTGGAAATGCATATTTTGAAATATATTGAGAAATAGTCTTGAAAATTTTTCTGGCCCTGTGACACTATAGCCACATGGTATTTAGAAGACACTTTTGATATAACATCAGTCATGATTGGCAGGTACTTTGTGGGGGTGTCAGCTCAATCAAGATGGTGATTCTAGGTCTAGAAGATAGGTTGTTTTGGGAAAAAAAGAAATTGCTCTGTGGTGGAATTGTTCTATAAATGATTCGGCACAGGCATGTTTGTATTGGGAAGGGGGTCAATGTTGAAGGACATTTCCTTTGGAATCAAATCTCTGCACCCCGGTTTATTACCCAAGGGCATAGCTCTACTTCCTCTGAATTTTTCTATATTGTCATCCATAGACTGTATTTCCTTAATTAGTCAGCATTCCACCTTTCTCCTCTTTTACTGAAGTTTTCAGCTGTGCCTTCATCTATCCCTATATCTATGGTTAACTAATTCTAGTATATCCTGAACCCTGATCCTCCTTCTGAAATTATCTCAATCAAAATTGACTTCTTTTTCAAGTCCCAGGTTATGAGAAATTAGTTAATCCTGCCACCTAGACCATTATAAAAAAATGAGTAAAGTAATAAAAAAATTGTTTGGAGATGGAGATAAATGAAGGCAGCCAGTACTGAAGGCTCCTTAATCCCAGGGAGAAGGGATTTCATTGAGGTGAACTTGATATGCTGTGGCACTTTTTTACTCATGGCATGTGCTGATTCTTAGCTGTCTGCAACCTAGAGACAGAATCCAAAGAGACTGGTATCCTAAAGATGGGAAAATAAGCAGAGTTTTGGAGTGTAAGCTTTTTCTCTCTCCACTAAAGCAATGGAACTCAACTATATCATCAGATTTCTTGCAATAGTTGTAATTATTGACTTATTTAACCAACTATTCCATTGCACTGGTATTTCCCAGGCTGTGAACCAAGGCTCAGTGTGCTGATTAGTACCATGGCATAGTTTATGTGCTCAGGGCAAGCAAAGTAGCATCTGTTAGACACAGCAAAGCCATTAGCACAAAGCAGTTTACAGTTTCAATTGTAGATCACTACATTTATTTCAGTTATGTAATATATTTGTGAACCTAAATTTCCAGTGATCGCTATGAGTAAAAGCAAATACCACACTAACATCAATGTGAAACAGAAAATGAGGGTAGTAGCATCTAACGTGATCCAGCCATTTGAGAAGTTCTACAGTATCAAACAGACACTAAGTTGTTAGGACGTAATCACTTACTGAGTTTTCCAACCAAGCTACATAATAAATGGAGCTGGAAGATATTTCTTTTGGCTTAATGGTGTCTGAAAAACATTACTGGGACACTAAGGGTTTAATCAACTGAGAATGTTTGGGAACCTCTGCATTGGACTATAAACCCAGTAATTAGCATGGTGCTGGACAGTTAGTCAATGTGCAATAAACTTATGAATGAATAAATGAATGCACGAATGACAGAGATTACAGAAATAAGAAAAGATAATTGAATAATAAAATAATGCCTAATAATGTCTTCTAATTATAGTTGGCCTTCAGGTCTTATAAATACTATAGAAAAATTTGTGGGTCTATGTATCACTTGAAATAGATACATCTCAAAGACTCAATGTATGTAGTTTTAGACAAATATTTATCTTATAAATATTAATTTCCATTATTTTATTTATTTCTGAGCATGTTACAGAAAAAACACTTCCTGTTTGTGTAAGCTAAATATTGATTTCTTTATGTCGTTCTTGGCCAATGTATTCATTTTATCTTTTGTTCATTTTTTTTCATAACAACAAATTATTTAGAATATTTGTTTATAAAATGTAAAATTCCATAACAAAAACACAACCAGGACACCTAAGAGAGCAAGAGTCCTCCCAATTCTTTCCCTGCTCACCATATCCAACTTGGTCCTCATAGGCAATACTGCAAATCTTTGCTGTAACTCCTTTTAGCACGTTTTCAATGCATTTGCAAACCTGAGAAAAATAAGTTTTTCAAGAAGTGTATTAGATGAATCATACAAGTCTATAACTTACCTTTTTAAAACTTATTAATGCAACTTGAACTTGTCCATATTTTAGTATTTGTAAGATCATCTTATTTATTGTATAGTGCTCCATTATTTGGATATATTGTAATTCTTAATGACATTTATGTGATTTCCTTATTTTTTGGTTCTTACAAAAAAACCTCAATCCTTTTAAACTTTGTAAATATTCCTTTAGGGTAATTCTCACAGTGGAAATGATGAGTTAAAGAGTAAGGATATTTCACAATTTCAAAAGACATTGTCAAAACTTATAGTTTTAAATTTTATAGCATTGAATATCCCAGCAACAGTTTGAGAATACTAATTTTCTTAGGATAATTCTAGTTTTATCAACTTTTTCATTTTTAAACTTCATCTTAAGTTGAAGCTGCTATAAAGATACAGTGTCCTAAAGACAAAATGTCTTGCATAGTATTCTTACAATCAACAATGTCATTCGTGTTTTAACTTTTGCAGAAAATGTATATAATTGTATATATGTATGTCTGTGTATATTTATATACATATATAGCACTAAATCTTCAGAAATATTTTCTAATCCACTTTTAATCTTCACATTGTATAGGAAAAAATTTAGGCATAAGAGGATACGTTTCATATTCAAAACCATATATATAGTGAGTAGTTCAGTTCGAATCAAACTCTGGTCACATACCAAATTTTGATTAAAATGCATATCTAAGTTAAGCTATGCTATGTTCAGATAACAGACAATATTTTGATTTAAGACATTTTTCCAGATAAACATCCTACATTATATCACTTAAATTAGTATATTTTACTTTATGCTCATATATTTAAACATTATGATTTCTCATTAAGTATCCTTTAGAAGGTTTAACAATAAAATGTAATATTAAGAGTCAGAAAAATAACTTTTTAGTGAAAGTCAATTAATAAATAAGTTATGTAATACAGACTTTTCTCTGTAGAGGCTATTGGCATCAGTATTGAAAGATTTTTGGGTCAGAGATCTATGGATGAGACATCTGTTTTTGCTACTTTCTGTATGGGTAAGTCTCAGTCTATATATTTATAGAAATGAGGTATTTTTGTCTTTTATTAAGAGGAGTAAACAAGTTCTCCTATGTGAAATGACTAAGAAGGAAGTGGCTGGCACATAGCTGGCACTCAATAGTGATATCATTTTTATTGTAATTATTACTGTTAAGATTGCTAATAGTGTAGATAATTTTTCAGAAACAAACTTATTCAGAGTATTAGGTATTACATAAATATTGACTGTCTCTTCTGTGTTACAAAATTCACCATTTACATATCCTTTAAGTTTTTTTCATTCTTTTAAAATGTGTACTTTATTATGGAATTATAGCTCATTTAATCATAAAGACAAAGACATTTAAGGCCAATTCTGTTAAGGAATTTTCTAAGAAACACAGATTCTTGGTGCTGAAACAAGAATTTGATTTCTGATTTCTGTTCTTTGCCCTTGAGTTCATTAACTTATTAAATATTTTTGTCAATATTTGAAATATTTAAAGTATATTTAAAAATTGAGAACCAAAACTTGAAGAATTCCCTTGACATCACTGGTAATTGAACACATCGCTCTCCTCGTTTCATTGAAATGAGTCTCTGCCAGTTTAGAAATGGATAAACTTTTCCCCTTCGATGTGCATGTTCAGTTATTTTTAAGGAAAAATGTCCAGACTGCAATTTTGGTAATTGTGCCAAAATTTAATAAAATAAAATTTTAATTTTATTTAATTAAATAAAATTTAATTTATTTTACATTTATCATATATCCTTTCTCTGTGATATGAGAGACACCTAAAACTTTTTTCCAATAACTAGTTCAAATTAAAAATATTTTTATGCTTGCAAGTAAATTGTGCTGCAATTTTGTGATTGACTAAAATTATCATCTTATTACAATAATAACTCAAGAAACATAGTCAATAAAATAAAGAAATGAATTGTTTATGGAGGTAAGTAAAATGGCTAGCTGCTTCACCTTCATACTTTAAAGCATTGCTTCTCTGCTGGTACAGCATCAATTACAGAATAAAATTACAACACACACCTTGTTATGGTGGACTGCCTCAAAAGCTGGTTGATTTCTAATTTTAATTTACAGGAAAAATTTTAAGCTCCAGCTGGTTAGACAGGTCCCCTAAGTTTAAATTGGACTAGTTGTAACCGGGTTATTTAGTAGTAATTTATTTTGAGGATTTACATCTTTTATGAAGGATATAAGTGGTAGGATTCAGATCTCCCAATGCTTGCTTGTTTGCTTTGGCCATATATTCATCTTCTGGCAAGTTGAAATCATTGGTCGTTAAGATTTTGCCTCTTAAATGTAAATAGTTAGAATTTTTGGTTTATATCATTTAATTATAAGTTCAAAATTAAAAATAAATTTTCTGAGTATATTGTCACTCTACATTTTATTTCTGTATACATGATTCATAATTATTGCTCACATTTTTTACTTGATAATAATAAAGTGGATTTATAAAGAAAGCAATGAAGGATGTGTTCCGTAGATTCACCTTAAGTTCTTTGCTGGAACCATTTTTGCCGCATAACTACTTGACTGTGAGGCTATTTTATCATAAAAATAAATAAAGTAAAATGGAAGAGCGTTTCATTAAGAATTCATATCAATATCAGACTTAAGTTCTTTACTATATAGAAAAAAATCTACCGTCTTTCTAGTTTTCCCTAGAAGTAAAACTAAAAAGAAGGGATGCTGCTGTTTTTTTGTCAGTATATGTAGTACATTCTACTGCCAGTACATATTTGGACTACATTAAATTGTTCCATCACATGCTTCAATTAAGCTTAGCCCAATTTAGCTAAGCCAGATTTTGTGCCAAATGTCAAAATTCTGTCCACATCATCTTCAAGTAGCGATAACAAACACAATTCACCATTGTAAAGAAATGCGCGGGTCAGGAATCTTGTAAAAATTTCTTTTGGGAGGAGGGAAGTTGGAATCTCTTCTTGCCTTCAACTTCTAAGGTTGTATACGTTTGTTAAAGATGGTATTAGATAACAAGTTGTTGTACCTAAATTAGCTGAAGAGTTGATCATTGAGGTTTTCAGAGCCTGTTGTGAATCACTAGCTGCTACTTTTGTTTGCCATATTGTAGGGTAAATGGAAAAGTGATCAGGCTTTTCTGCCCTCTCGCCATTGGTCTCATAATAGACACCTGAGGTTCAGCTCACATGCCTAAGTGGGCAAGTAAGTGCACCTAGGTTGAGACATGGGTCATATAAGCGAAGGGTCATGAGGATGCCAGCACAAGGGCGGGGGGAGAGGGAGAAAGGGGGAGAGAGAGAGAGAGAGAGAGAGAGAAAGAGAGAGAGGCAGAAGCAGTGGTAGCAGGAGGAGAGAGAGGGAGACGGGGAGAGAGAGAGAGAGAGAGAGAGAGAGAGATGGCAGGAGCAGAGGCTAGAGAGCCCAGAAGGTGAAGATGCACCAGGGCTAGGAGGCCTGCCAGCTTCCTGCCCGCCCCCCCCATACCCCCACCTGCTGTGTACCTGGTTGCCTCTGATAGAATGAAGCAATAAAACCCTAAAAAAGCCACCCAGGACTCCTCCTTGACCTGTCTTCTCAGAATCATTGAGAACTTGCTCTGTGCCTTCCTGGCACTACAGGTATTCAGTAAGCTTTTGTTTTTAACAGGTAGGAGAGATGACTGCTCACCCAGGGATTTGCAGACAGACATGTTATTTCCAGGGGTAGTTTGCTTCCATAGAAACTAAATGATCTGCTTTTTTTTTTTTTTTTTTTTTTTTGGTCAATCTTTTACGTTACTGTAGGGTAAAGGTTGATCAGGTATTTCCACCCTCTCACCACTGATGATGGAGACCTGAGGTGCTGTGAGCATTCCAGGGTGGGCATGCACAAGTGGGCGCACCTGTGTTGGACACGGGCATAAATGGGCGGCGTCATGAGGATGCCACAACTGTGAGAACTGTGAGGACCAACTGACAATACTGACGAGCAGCAGCAGTAGAAAGCAGCTGAGAGGGTAAGATGTGTGGGGGCTGGGAGACCTGCCAGCCTCCCGGCCCCCCAGCCCCCATGCCTGCCATGTACCTGCCATATGCCAATAAAAAGCATAAAAGCCACCAAGGGCTCCAAGAGACTCTTCCCTGACCCGTCTGCCCAGAACCATCCCAAACCTGCCCAGTGCCACCTTCCTACAGTTACTTTACCGTTTATGGCAAAATTGCCTTAGAGCCAAGTGGCCATGTTATGGAGCCAAAAGTGTTCAGGACAACATATTCGTGGCAAAGAACTTTTTGTGAAACTACACAGAACCTTGAGGGACACATGAAAATTATTTCTCAGATGTTTGTGGAAGAGAAAAATGATGGACTGAAAATGAGGGAGAGAAAGGATGGGAAGCATTGTTGTCAGTTTCATTCTTTTACACCATAGTGTCTCTGAATTGGGACCTTCTCTGAGACTAAACTCAAAGTGAAAAGAAGCATGGAGGTTACTGGATGAGGGTTAGAGAGGAAAGTTACCGACTCTGGGGAACTTGGGTAACCAGTTGGAATCAGGCAGTCAGTTACCTCTGTGGTGTTAAATAGTACCGCCTTGCTTCTACCCTCCCTGCTGGTTGATATTCCTTCTACTGCAAGTTCTGTCTCCCCTTCACCTGGATTCAATTGAGATGAGACAGTGGAGAGAAAGAACTTCCTGTTCTAAATTTAGGCTGACTTTAGAGAAATCTCTTAAAATAAAAATGTTTCTGGATTAAGATGATAGAAAGACAAAATGCCTGATATGCCAATATATCTTTCCGTTGAATAGTCATAATCATATAGTTTTAAGAACAATGGGAAATAGGGATAATGATGAATCTTTTTTTCTTATACCTGGGAAGAATTTCTGTTTACCAAAAGAAATGGGCCTTAAAGATGGCAATAGTAAGAGCATCCTGTTTTCACCTCCCTTTTCCTACCTTTCTATGTAAAATACAGATTCGTGGGGTTTTGATGGTGGAGATAGGACAATGTTCATTCTTGGAGCTATTTTAATAAGGGAACAGGGGCCATTTTAGTTGTCATCTGCTCTTCTACTTCACCAAAAAAAAGTTTCAACCTCATCTCTTTACCAAAAGACTTGAGGAATCCTGACTGGGAACAATAACAAAACCAATACTTGGCTAAGAATGTTTAAAACAACTAATTTGCTTATCTTGATTCTAGTATGTACCAGGGAATCTATAAAGGCAAGTGATGTTGGTAGTACTGACTAGACCATGTTATCAATCATGTAGCAGGTAATTTATTTTGAAACTTGTTATTCTGAATTTGTAGAAAATAATTTTGGGAAACAGTTTTCCTTAGATTCTGAAGGAAACTTAAATCGTTTGCTTTGGATTACTAACAAATTTGCAAATAGAGTTTATGAAACAATATATAAAAATGATAGAGTACAAAACAGAAAGAACTGATTTAGAAGAAGTGAAAAGTGTGTGGGGGGGGGATGTTTATAAACTAAGAAAAGCCAACAAGGAAATTAGAGATGCAGTTCCATTACTAATGATTCAGAAGCAGTAAGTAATGTAACTGGTATCACAGAAAACTCGGTCCATGATATTGAAAAGAACTTAAGTTGAGACTGCAAATATAAAACTGTAGAAAGTGATGTAAAGATAATAATAAGGGGAGATAATTTGTTGTTATATACAAATTAGATTATATACATAATATATTTGTCAATCAATGTGTGCATATTCATATAGAGATATGCTGTATTCGTCTATCTATATATTAGATACCTAGTGGTATCTATTAGATACATAGCAGGATAAAACTGATAAATATGCCTTTACAAACTTAGTTTACCAAAATGCATCATATAAATAATTCTGCATCTTGATAAATCATCACAAAATGAAAAAGCCTGCATCACCAATTTTCAGATTAAGACATTTAAAAAAAATTACTAGCATTCTGAAGCTACCTCCAGACCCTACCATTCTTACCCCTTTCCTCTGCCTAACGATAACGACTCTTCTGTCATAGAGTAAGTTTGACTGTTTTCAAACTTTATATGGAAGAAATCATATGGTCTGTATTCTTTTGTATGAAGCTTCTTTTGCTCAACATAGTGGATATGGAGATTTATCCATTTGTTGTCTGGAACTTTAATTTATTATCATTTCTGTAAAGTATATCATTGTGTGACAATTTGTAAAATGATTATCCATTCTTTCGTTTATGAGCATTTGGGTTGTTGGTTGTTTGGGCTATTGTACAAAATGCTATAAACATTCTTATAAATGTCTTTGGATGTACCTATGGATTTGGTTCTGTGAGAGCGAAATAATTTCATGGCATGTATTCAAATTTAGTAGAATATGCCAAAATCTTTCTTAAGTGATTGTACAATATTCACTCCCATCACCAGTGTATCAATTTCTGTTACATCTTACCTTTGCAAATTTAGCTTTTCCAAATTTTGAAATTTTAGCCTTCCCATTGTTTCATACAGTGGTGTCCCAGTGTGGCTTGAATTTGCACTTTTGTGATGTCTAGTGAGGTGGAGCACCTTTAAGTATAACTCTTTGTCCATTGTTTTCTGTGAAGTGTATTCAAGTCTCTTACCCCCTTTCTCTGGAATTGTCTTTTTCATATTTATTTGTGAAAATTCTTGTATACTCAGTATATAGTCTTTTTAAATTATAGGTCTTTCAAAAATCTTTGCTGTTAATGCAGTTCAATTTATTAATATTTCTTTTTATGGTTAATGCTTCTTTCGTGTCCCATTTTTTAAACCTTCTTTTTCATGAAAGCATACTCTTACATTATATATTATAAACTTTGTTTTTTAGTCTCATAGTAAGAGCTACTAAAATTGATTGTGAATGTAATAGCAATTTGGGGTCAAGTTTAACTTTTTTTCTGCTCATGAATATCCAACTGATCTAAACACTTCCTTAAAAGATCATTCTTTCTCCATTGATTCTTAGATTAACAATTGTAATAAATTCATGTTGTAGATATTTAAAGGTCTGCTGAAGACCCTCTATTCTCTTTCATTGATGTGTCTGTCTTTTGTTAAGACTATATGACTTTAAACACATGCTTTAAATACATGTGGTCTTGATATTTACTGGAGTAAGTCATTCTGTATGGCCTCCAGAGAGGTCCCAGTTAAACTACGTCCTTTGCATTTCCATGTTAATTTTAGAATCACCTGGGATAAAATACACTATATTGGAAACTAAAAGCCAATTTCTACAAAATATCAAATGTGATTTATTTTGGTATACCATTGAATCTCTGACTCAATTTGGGGGATAATTAACATCTTTACAATGGTGAACTCTTTTCTTACAACACTATGTGACTCAGATCTTTTTATTTATTTGTTTTCATATTTTTTATTGAAATGACAGTGAATTTTAATGTTATATAAGCCTCAGGTATGAATCATTAAAAATCATCATCATTTACTGAATCTTAATAATGCCTTTTATATTATGCCCTGCTATTTCTACTATATTTAGTGATCCTTCTCTCTCCTCTTACTCCAGTCCAGGAAGGAGCAAAATATGCTAGTTCATTTTTTTATATAATTACTAGCAGAACAGAACCACAATGAACGTTTTCAACTTTCACTTTCGGAACTCATGTCAGAGCTGTCTTTTGAGAAAGATAATTTAAGTCGTGAGAAACTAGATGTTTAGAAATTTCAAAATATGAACACTAAAATCTCAGGCAATAAAGTTAATGCAGAAAACAAACTTCTGGGTTTATGAGGAGCCGCACTATCTTGTATCCGGTCTAGATGAAGATTCCATGGGTGGTGGGAGAAGAAATCAGAGGACAAAAGGGCTATGAGGTGGTGATTCTCTGACAAGTGGTGGCTGCTCGCTCCCAGGCCAGATTCCCACAGTGGCAGGAAACAATAAAATCTCACACAGATTTAGCAACTAAAAAGTATGACTCGTGCATGTCTTCTGGGAGGAACTCAGAAGGAGCAAGTCTTACAGATTTCCCACTAACGAGCATGTTATAGAAAGAATGGGATTTGTAGGCAGACGAACCTGAGGTAGTGCAGAGTTTTGAGGCCTGTTGAAAACTCCCTCTTCATCCTATGAGAGGAGCTTGGAAAGGGAAAGGATTTCAGACACTGAGGTCCTGGGTTATAAGCCAGGAAGAGTGCACATGCTGAGAAACCCCAAATAACTGAGTGTTCAGCAGACAGATAGTGGCTTGAGATAGATACAGATACAGAAAAATTAGAATGTTTACAGAAACTTAAAATAGGTTTAAAATTTTTAATTTTCTTCAATTTTTACAAACTAAATTTTACTGTGGGACTTGATGTTTATACATAATTATGCCAGGTAGTCTTGCCTAAGTAATAAAAAAATGCCTTGTTTCTATGTAGGAATATAAAAAACATTAAACATGTCAATTTGTGACCAATTTATTAACTTGGAAAAATCAGATTATTTGTACCCTATAGTTTGTGACAAATGCATTCAAAATTTGTTATAGAATTAAATGTAAAAGATAAAACTATAAAATTAATTAAAAATTTGAGGCATATTTATTGATTTTGAGGTAGGTAGGTAAGGTTTTTCTTTTTTCTTTTCCTTGATCTTTTTATCTTTTAAACAGTATTTTATCTTTTCAGTCATATTTTGATTTTCTCAGCATGTGCTCTCTTTCTGGCTTACAACCCAGGACTTGAGGGCCTGAAATCTCTTCCATTCCAAGTTCCTCTCATGGGAATGAATAAGACAAGTTAGTTGGGCTCAAAACTCTATATCTTCTCAGTTTCATATACCTAAAAATCTTGTTTTTCTTTCTACTGCTCTAAGTATAATGCTTTACTTTCTTGTTAGTGTTTTGGAAGGATAAATAGCATAATTTTCTAAAGATTCTGCATCTTTTAAAACCTTTTCCAAAAGCAAAGACTGCTGACTATCAGAATGGAGGGTTTCTATTCCTCATGGTTGAAAAGAACAATCTTTGGGAATATTTAACAACAAATTGTTTTCTTAATTTTTGTGCCTTAATAGTTATCATAATTTGTTTTTTCTTCACCTTGCCCCCATTTTTATTTATGAATATAAATTACTTTGATCACAATGTAAAGTTATTTGAAACAAACAAACAACAAAAAAATTACCCTAAAGTCCTTCTACCAAAGGCACTCATCTTCTCCTTACTGATTGTTGCCTTATTGCCGAAATATGGGGTGAGCATGAGGAGCTGGCTCCCGCAACTTTGGCCCACCCTTGGAATTTGTGAAAGCTGAGTGGATCTGATATGATGCAAGGTCATCTATGCTATGTCCTGATGGACACAGCCAAAGATGGAATCAGCTTTCCTAGTTTTTTTCCCAGGACCAGATCTACACAAGGTTCATGTTAAACAAAAGCATCTATTACACTAGGCAGAAGTACTTCTGGCCCCAATCAGCATTCAGAAGCAGGGAGTGAAGGAACATTCTTGCGAAGGACTCCACTATATATAGTGGGTAGTCCAGACCTAGCCCTGCACTCCAGATGTGTCTGCTTATTACAAGCAGGTCACACGCTAACTTTGTCATAGATGCCATGTGTTTGCCATTCAGCACATGACCCCTCTAAACCTTTGCCTAGCTCATTGTATCTTAGTAAACATTATATTTACTATTTCTCATTGATTTGGTTCAGCTAATAAACTATCTGACAGTGGTTTCTCTGGACTTCTCTGGACTAAACACAGCTTATATCATGTTAGAGCTAAATGTTCATGTGCTAGGGAAGTGTCTTTTATTTTGCATGACTGCTTTATATCTGTGGTGTAACATAAAGTGATGGCATAATTATTTCAAATTATATTTATATTCCCAAACCCAATTCCCTAATTTGCTTTTCTTTTACAATGTCTTTTTTTCCCTTGATGTCTGTAGTATTAAAAAATACTTATTCCTTGAGAAGATATTGAGCTTTAGCTTAGGGTCATACATAAAGGAGTTTGATTTAAATAATCACAGGAGTTAAATTGCATCTGTCAAGGAGTTCTACATTTTTGGCAGTTATAGGCTGCCTTTATTCAGTTTAATGATGAAGATTTGACTTTGTTGGATTTTTTCTTCTTAGTAAAATGAATGGTGCATCTTTCTTTAATTGTGATCCTCGTCAACCATTTGGCCCAGTAATGGTATGCAAATTAAACTCTTTAAAAATTAATGCTAACATTTATTAAATAATGCATCATACAAAAAGTTAATTTGAAATTCCAAGTTGGGTTCCCTGTCTGCTCATGAAAAAGTATTTTTTGTGCCATCTTCATAAAACATCTTTATAGTCTTTCTAAATACCTTGAATGTTTTTCTAGTATTTTGCAAAATTATCACTATGGAGACTGTTCACAAAAGCAGACTTTTTGCTTTTCGGTTTTGATTTCTATAAACTCTCAGGTTTTGAATTTATATCACTGTTCTAGCTTTCGAAAAAGTGCTTATAAATGTTTCTTTACCAAAATTTAAAATCAAGTTTAATTAAGGGTTAGGTATATTTAATTTTTGAAGTTTGCATTCAATTTTAATTCTCAAATCAAATGTGTATCACATGCGAGTTTGTCAGTTGTAAACCTTATGTAACATCCTCACCCAGATAGTGGTAGTTGGCCTTACACATTAGTGATTGTGTAGATTTGAACTGAGGATTTAAAATGAGATTGTGACACAATAAGCCTAATCTTGGAAGAATGAGCATTTTTAGAGGTGGTATTGTGTTAAGAGCAAGAGAGGTGATGTGTGACTCCTAAGGTTTTCATCCCAGTGCCATAGGGAACTAGCTTTGTGGTCTCAGTAAAGGTCCTTCACCTCCCTGGGCCACTTTCTTCACCTGATAAAATGACAACAGTGATATTACTTATCTCATAGGATTGTTATGAAATTTAAATGAGCTAATAAAGTACTGATTCAAATAAGTATATAGTAACTATTAATGACACCTTATCATCTTGAAGGTTTTCATATGACTGAGAAAACTTTATACTACCTAAATGAATCTTCAAAGGATTTGACAATAATTTAGATTTGTCTTGATAACATAAGAGGTAGATTCAGATGTCTCTTTACTTTGCACTGTCTATGAATGGAATTTCTTAAAATACTTCAGTACTTCAGTAGAGAATTTTGTAAAATTCTTTAGTACGGTTGTTTCTACCACCTGTTGTAAATTATTAAAAAGGAGTTTTCCCGTGCATGTCTTGTTGAGACAAATATACATTTAACATCTACTATATGTAAGACTTTAAGCTGACATCAGGCAGGAAAACATAATATAGTGAGATAGAGTCCTTATTCTCAAAGAATTATCCTAATAGATAGTAATAGAAGTCCAGAATATCAAAAGTTAATTATAAAATAAAAAAAGATATTTCAAGAATTTATAACAATGAAAAAATTCATCTTAAAGAGAACATGTAATTAAACATTGAAGAGTGGTATAAACAAAAATGTTTGCTTACCTTATTTTTGCTTATTTGTAATCTTGTTTCATAAAATGTACGATACTTTCATTTCAGGCATTTAAAGAGTAAAATGTCTGTGCTTGGGTTTGTCTGGGAGGGATTCATGAAAGAAGTAGCCTCAGGAAGCTCTTGAAGATCGAGTCCCAAACTGTCACGTTATGAACAACTGTAAGTCAGAAACCAGCAACAAAGCCATCTCTTCTACTGCCCCATGTGTTCATGAGCTATTTACATAGTTAAATGGGAGGTGGGTATGACTACGGGCTCAATAGTTCACATGCCTCATTGCCCTTCAGATCTACCCTTCACAAGCTTACCGAGCTTTCATCAAGAAATAGATGAGTCAGTAGAGGACATGATTACAGACCACGAGGTTGACTCTTTCAAGAGTTCCGCTTTTATTGAGGACGCAGTATCTCAAGAGTTGAATTCATCCAAGAGGTGAATTTGTTGTTGGTTTCAAACTTTTGGTTGTTCATGGCATGTAACAGTTTGTTATGCTTTATGATGCATGCAATGATAAGAGTAAACCACAGATGATGCAGTGATAACAGTAAGCCAGAGGTGTGATGAATCTGGGTAGTGGGGTGTGTGTCAGGGAAAACTTCGAGACTTGAGGAGCCCAGGGTTTTTCATTCTCTGCATTCCTGAATGGAAGCCAAATAAATGTTTTAATTTTGTATTGATTTGGAGTGCTTCACAACTTTTTCCTTTGCACTCAATTTAAAGCTATGTTCAGTGAGTAAAAATTGCTTAGATTAGGTATCAATCAGCCAGGAGCTTATGGAACGGTCTCTTTTGACTGACACTTTTGTGTCATTAGTGTTTGTTTCAAAAATTGATTTGGGGTTTATATACTTTAGTTAGTGGGATTTATTCTCTAGATCACAAATGAAGAGGGTTCCTAATAATGGAGTTAAGCAAAGGTATTTGTACTTCCCTTGAGAGATTGTTTTTAATTGTTCATTTACTCCTTTATTCAGTCATTTATTTATTTATTTATTTATTTATGTGCCAAGCTCTGTACATAAATTTTTGCTGATTTGGAAATTGACAACCTCTTTTTTTTTTTTTGTAGCTTCTGACAGTCTACTATTTTGTACATAGTTGACCTAGAGACTTGTGAAAGCCCACTTATTGGTGAGAATAATTGTGTCATACACAGAGATATCCTCCACTGCAGTATGGTCTTAGATACAGAGGCAGTCTAAAATAAGGGTTTTCAAGATTGTCTAATGTGTCAAATATGGAATCAGTCAGTTTTCATATTAATTCAAAGCCATATCAAAATAAATAAGATACAAGTCCTTAAACTTAAAAACAGCACAGTCAAATTTAAATGAAGAATAACACATTTATTAAAATATTGCATCAGAGTTGTCATTATAAAATCATTTTATGTGATGGTTAAGGAATTTAAAGGATTTCTGGGAATGCCTGTATTACTATTCTTGCCCCGAATAATAATGCCAGATGTTTTATGGTTAAGAAATATGTTTCCTTTACATCAGGTGCATAAGGATGTGTGAGCATTCATTTTGGCAAAAGAGGAAACTGAGGATGAGAAATGATGAATGATGTGCCTTCTGTCAGGAAAGAGTGGATTATTTTTTTAAAAGGTTTATTTATTTATGCATACAAGCGCTGGGGTACAGGCCAGAGTCTCAGGGGGTGAGAGGATTAACCAGACAAGAGTGGGGAGCAGAACAGGCAGACTGACTGAAGCACACTGCCGAGGGCAGCAGCGGGCTAGGTAGGAGAGGTCTGCCATGCCATGTGGGTCCCCTCTTTGGCTGGCGGCAGGGATCGAACTTGTGCTGCAGTGGCTGCGGTTTGCTTCATAGTGCGTTGCTAAACCACTGCGCCACCAGGGAGGCCCAGGGAAGAGTGGATTAGAGGTAGAGTCTGTATTGTATATGAGTTCTACTCTGTCAGGTGTCTAGTAGAGAAGAGATATATCAGAATGGTCAGCAATAGAAGAATTAACATTGCTTAGTTTTTATGCATTGAATTTTAATCATAGCATCTGAAGACTTTTTGAGAGGCTGCTTTTTCTTTACATTATCATGGTCTGGTTAGCTCCAGTACTGATGATTGTTCTACAATAAAAGTTTACATGACACTTAGAGAGAAAGTACCCACAAATTGTTTCATTTTTAACAGGAATCAGCACATAAAATGCTGGAGCAAGTACATATGCAATCGGTATATTATATGAAAGAAAGTATAAATTAGTGCTCAGGCAGTGTGATCAGAGATTACATTATCCTTATCATTTCTGTATGTTCTTTACATTAGCCAGGGGAGTCCTTCTGGAAGAGGTCCTATCTTTGAGGCTGATTGAATGATGTGAGAGAGATACCTGGCAGAGATGGGTGGGTTGTTATTGCTGGAAGAAGCTTAAACTTGAAGGTGGGAGTTAATAAAATGCTTTGATAAATATATCTAAAGAGCAGAAGGAATTAGGAGGGATAGTTGAAGACAGGAAAAGTGAGTTTTGTGCCTTTTTAATGAAATATTTCTCCACATCTTTGCCAATACTTATTATTTCTTGACTTTTTGATAATAGCCAATTTTAATCAGTGTGAAATGAAAACTCATTTTTTAAAATTTGCATTTCCCGAATGATGAGCAAGGAGTCAAGAGCTTACAATGGAGCAAGGGAAATCTCTTCAATAAATGGTGCTAGGAAAACTGGACTGCCACATGCAAAAGAATAAAACTAAACCATTACCTGTCACTACATACAAAATGGATTAAAGACTTGGATACTGGACTTTTGTATTTTCAAGATTAAATAAATGAAACCATATAACATTTGCTCTTTTGAGACCTGTTTCTCTTGTTTAGCATACCTTTCAAATTTATCTGAATGACTCCTTGTTGTAAAATATCTGTCCGTAGGAGTGGTTTCACTTCTGAGCTTTCAGATCTATGCATGTTTTTATTCCAATAGCAAGATGTTTTAATTACTATTTCAATGAAGTATGGTTTAAAGCCGGGGTGTGGGATATTTCCATTTTCGCTCTTTTTTACATAGGAGCATATTTGCTATTTAGAGTTTTTTGTTGTCTTAACTGAATTTCATAATAATAATAATATTTCATAATAATAATTTCATAATAATAATATTTCTGTGAAGAATGCCATTGGAATTTTGACACGGATTGCATTAAATATGTACACTGATTTAAAAATATAGCCTTTGAAAGTATATAGCCTTTTCCATCTCGTTTCCTTCAAAAAAGCTCGTAGTTTTTGGCATACAGGTGTTTCCATTCTTTGGTTGAATTTATCCCAAGTTATTTAACTCTTTGATACAATTGTTAATGGGATTGCCTTTCTGATTTTTCATTCTGCTGGTTCATTGTTTGTGCCTAAAAAGCAACATGTTTTTTTATATTACTTTTATAACCTACCACTGTGCTGTTTTCATTTATTACTTAAAATAGCTTTTACCAGAGACATGAGAACTTTATTTTGCCTTTAAAAATATTTTTTTACTGCTTGAAATTGTAAAAAAAAATAAAATTTATGATTTTTTTTCTTTGAGAGTATTGCTTGGTTTCTACTGAAGAAATTTTTGAGCACAAAGATCTCTACATATTAAGTGCCGAAAATCTCACTAGTTGTAACTGTGACACAAATTTTAGCACCTCTTTTTTTAACCATTTTTTACCATTTTTAACCATGTCACAGAAATTATACAGGAAAGAAGCAAAAGATATGCCAGCCTAGTGGTCATCAATCAGGAGTAAGAATTGATGATTTTCTTTACTGTACTGTCTTTCAGACATCTGTACCTCAGGATCTGGGAAGAAAAAAAAATACTTAAAACTTCAATTTCTACCTTCTGTTTGTTAATTTTATTTCTGAGCTCATTTGTTTTCCTGAGTTTTGTTGTATTTCTTTCATGAACTTTTCTGAGTTTTCTTCTATTACCCCCCTAAATTTTCTTCTATCTCTTTAAGCTTCTTTGCCATAGCAATTTTGATGTCTTTTCTGATAGAGAACATAATCACCTATGTATTTGTTGTTGGAACCTATATAGTTTTTCTCTTTCTGATGTCATAGTCCTTTGAGGCCTTGCGTTGCCTTGTAGCATATTCGTGTGCCTAATTTGCTACATTAAATTTCCTAATTAAAAAAAAATCTGTATCAGCAACTTAGAGAGTTGAACTCTCTTTTCTTTTCCAGCAGGTGGCACAGTGGTTTTATGTGATTTCATTTTTTGACCTCTGCTGGATTCTGTAGGTATGGAGGTGTTTCGTCTTTGTGTCTCCAGGTTAGGGAGTGGTGTGTAGAGGCCTAGTTACTGTCATGGAGCTGCAAGGAAAGCCTTGCCCATGTCTGTGGCACTGTCAATGTTTTTCCTCTCTGGGGCTCCAGGTCTGAGACTCACTGGTTTGTCCACTGTCTGTATACTTCTTGCAGTCACTACCATCCTGTGGGAGAGTGTGTAGTCTAGAGTGACCGCTCTGTTTTCCTCCGCACCAGGGTTCCTGCTTGTGAATCATCCTATCTCTCCTCTCTGTAGGCCTCACCTGGGTCACAGGTGTATACCTACATACCGAGTCTAGTCTCCCTTTCCTGAAACCCATGGTGAGCCAATGACCCTACTGTGTGTGTCCTCTGCCCTGGACTACAACTTCCAGGTATTTTTCACCACCCACCTCTTGTCCAGTGAAATGTGAATCCTCTCTGTGTCCCTCTGATACAGCCTGTGTTGGTCTCTGAGATGCAAGGCTTGCTCTGGTCTTACCCTGAATCATGAAACTCTCTTGGCGTAGTCCCCCTGTCGTCAATGGCTAGATGATTTTCTTAAAATGAAGCAAGGAACCTCGTCTACAGGCTTCTTAGCTATTTAAACTTGAATCTTTGCAATAAAGGAAGAAATGGGTTTGATCAACTGTGAGCTGGCAGTATTACAGCATTCAACTAAGATGTATTGAAGAAAGTAGGTATGAACTCACACATCTTACCTACAATGACCTCAAGTCTTGAAACTCTGCTACTCTGTTTAGAGATAAGTTAAATATTTTAACCAAGACTATGGTCAGATATTGGAGATGGTGGTTCCAGAAAATCTGGAAGATACTAAGAATAGATTGTTTCAAAGCTTTGAAAATAATTTTTGGTGATTAGAAATTATGTTTAATATGGAGAAATAGTCACACTGTCCTTTGATAACTTTGCAGACTGTAATTTGTTAGAAACATGAAAATGATATCCTTATCTATAATGACTGAAAATATGAGCTAAGGGAAGATATATGTCTAATTGATTTTGTATTTTTAAGTACAGACTGAATACATAACACATATTATCAAAATTATTTCTGATTATCGGCAGTATAAGCTCTCTGTAGGTTCATGATTTTTTTTAATAACAGTCCCTCAGGTTGATGTTTAATTTTTTCCACAGTAAGAAAGACTTATCAAGATCTTTTAGTTGTTCAAAGCAAGTTAAACTAGATATGATTCAAGTTACTTTCTTTGGTGTTTCCTCATACTTCTAAAAGTCCCAATTCTATTTCCCAACTTATAAATTTTCTGATATATCCTACTTACAACTATCAGATTAGTGTTTCTCAAAGTATATGTTAATTTTTATACCTAATTACCAATAATGTAATGTTTCCCCAGAGTGTCACATGTACACTCTTCTTGGAAAATGCAAATGAGGTTTCAGTCCTCAAATAATTTTGAGAATTGTTCTATATTATTTTTCACATTAAGGGAGTCCCAACTTACATAAGTATATTAAGGGCCAAGAGAATTCCAAGAGCAAAAAAATAGCTATTTAACTCTGTTTAACCCAATTGCTTCCAAATTTATTTGAACTTGAACCTTTTTCCTCCTTTGGGAACATTCTTTGAAAAATGCAAACCTAAAAGTATTCAAGTGCATTAAAATATCTTCAAAGACCTGTTAGAACTGTAAGGAAGGTATGAGATCAAAAGTCCAATCATTTCTCTTACAAATAGTATAAGTGGACTAAGATAGTACAAGAGACTTATCAAAGTTCACACTAACAAGAACTTTTTCAAGCTGGCAAAGAGAATTTTAATCTCAATATCAAAACCCTTTCTTTTTATGACGTTCTTTTTTTTTTTTTTTTTTTTTTTTTTNAATCTCAATATCAAAACCCTTTCTTTTTATGACGTTCTTTTTTTTTTTTTTTTTTTTTTTTGTAAAGTAAATTCTGGAAGCTAAAAGTTCCCTGCAAGTCTTATTTTTTACTCATTGCTTCTGATAATGGCAATTTTGATCATTTTATGGAAAAGCGTGTTTTAGACTTTATTCAGAATTCGGTATTGACACTGATTAGAGCGCTGCGATGTAGTGGGATATAATCGAGCAGTTACAGGTTTCGCTCACAGGGAGCTCATTGCTTAATGGCGGCGATCAGACATAAAATAGACAAATCAGTACATGGTCAGTCATAAATCTGGACAGATAAGAGGAAAGCTGTGTATAGTGTCCTGTGATTGGGCATGTAGGGGGTGGAAACCTTAGATGGGGCTCTTAGGAAGCTTTATCTGAGGAAAGGAAATATCTAAGCCAAGAGAGCAATCAGCTATTCAATGACCCAAGGACTGAACTTTCTAAATAGGATATTCACACCATGTGAATTTTTTAAAGAAAGAAAACAGATTTTCAGGAGTAAAACAATGATGCCTTGAGCATAATGAGTAAGGGGAATGTGGTTGGGGATGTTTGTAGAGGTTAACTGAAGATACACGATTTAGCTCATGTAAACTATAGTAAACTACTGGATTTTTAAGGAAGATAGGAAGCTACAGCCTCAATCATTGACCTGGTGGTCTGATGGCTACTTGAAGGATGTCGCAGGTGGTATGATAGATATCAAGCAGCTGCTTCAGTGGAATTATGATATGGTAATTCCCGCTAGCTCACGATGTCAAGCGCATGGAAATACTTATTGTTGGAGTATATATTCATCTGACAATAAGAAGCCTAATGGGTAGAAGTATCAGGTTAGAGATGGTGTTTGGTGGGAAGGAAAGGAGCCTAGTTAGTGATGGGGAACAAATAATAGAGAGAACCCACTGTAGTTATTGTTGTTGACATTAGAAATGAGCCTTTATCTGTTATTTCAGTGTGAAGAGGACAGAGATGATAATGAACAGAGAAACAGAGGGACAGACTATACATCATGCAGTTGTTAGGGTAGAACTAGAAGCTTCTAGCCTCAACAGAAACTCTGTAAGAGTTGGTTCTGAAGGGCTTGTGTGATGAGAAGGATCTTTGTTTCATGGTTAGTATTGCAGGCCTACACTATATGACTGTACTTAGCGTAATGGTGCAGGCTCAGCATAAAGGTTCAAGGTGAAACTGATCCTTCTGGTTCTTATTTCCATCCTTTAAATAAGGATTTTCCTGATAATGTTCTAGGTATATTCTTTGCCAAAATTATAGTTTTGTTTTCTTTTTATCATGGTAATTCAATAAACTTGACCTGCAATGTAAGGTCTATTTTCTGAGTCATTATTTTGATATTTTCCTTTCCTCCCTTGCTCCCTCCTGCTCTTCTTCCTACCTTATTCTCTCCCTCTTTCAATGCATATTGTTAACTCTTGCATATGCTCCTAGACAATGAAGACTTGTAATGAGCAAGAGAAAAAATTATTTTGCTCTTGTAGAGCTGACATTCTCTAGGCAGTTCTCATATTCTGATTTAGAGTTTTCACTCTAGTGAAATGGTTATCAGAGATTTGCAATGTTTGAAACCTGGAGTAGAACCAACATTTTATTATAAATCTGCAAGAGATTTTGCTTACAAAAATATTATTTCTATTGCTATAACTGAATATTAAGAAGAGTAAGTCACAGAATAAATTGATTTTGTGTTTAAACAAGGGGATATAAGCTATTTCTTTCCAAATCAGTGATTCAAATAGAGATTCATGTATAAGGATGTTTATCTTAACATTTTATAATAACTGAATGTGAAAAGTTGGGCAACTAAATAAATGGAAAACCAAATAATAAGTAGTATGAGCAATATCATGTAGCTATTAAAAATCGTACTTTTAAAGTAGTAACATTATGTAGTGATTATGACAATGGACAGTGGAGACACACATTTTGTAATGTTGAGAACATTAGTTAACATTTCTGTACCTCAGTGATAATATGTATCTCATAGAATTGTTGTAAGGATTAAACAAGTTAATGTATCTCATAAACTTAGAACAGGTTGGTACATCCTAAGTAGACAATACCGTTTAGTGGTTCAGAAGTCATTATTATTATATTATTATTAAATTTGCTATAAATATACTATAAAATGATATTCTTCCTGGGAGAGAAATTGACTAGTTTATCTCAAAAGTTTTATTTGAAAAAAGAACAAATGCTTTATTATACACGGTTAATTAATCAACAAAGAAAGACATTTGTAAAAGAAGCCCAGGAGTTTTAATGTCCGTGACCCAACCTTCAGCAAGCAGTGCAGTCAGGGAATGGTTCAAGTCCTTGGATTTGAAGATAAATAATCTTCAACTGACTACTCCAATTTTGCCAAATATGTATAACTCACATCTACATACCAGTGTACACTGGGTCAGAATAACATGCTTTGTGTTCAGTGTTCTATGGGGACAAACTGGTGTATTTGAACTACCACATAGGATGCAGAGGTGTTGTCATGTTGCAAGAGCTTATACCTGTTGAATTGTGCTTTAAAATGACA
Source organism: Galemys pyrenaicus (assembly GCA_019455555.1). Lineage (NCBI taxonomy): Eukaryota > Metazoa > Chordata > Mammalia > Eulipotyphla > Talpidae > Galemys > Galemys pyrenaicus. The sequence goes on along the minus strand of JAGFMF010011395.1, from coordinate 6,080,565 downwards.
CAAAATTCTATAAACACCATCCAGTTATTTAGAAAGTAAGGATCATCCACAGCATGATATATCGATGCCTCTTATTCCTTAAATTGTACTATAAAACCATAGGTTGAAGTTCTCAACTCCCATCGGCAATAAAGCATACCCTTGCCTTGACCTCTCCAGATTTATTCAGTGGCTATTTTCACAATAAAGGTTTCCCTCCCTGAATAACTTTAGAAACACATGAGTTAGAACACAGTCATCTCACTTTTTAGATGTTGCATTTTGCTTAAGTAATGTCAAATGCACATAGTAGTTGTTCAGTCAATGCATGTTTTTTGAAGCATGTTCAAAGAAATTTTTAAAAACTGTGGACCATTCAACCTTAAAATTATAAACTTAGCATCAATTGCCCTACTCCTTTAGTGGTAATAACTATCGAAACACTCCCTGATACTGCACCTTCCTTCTGTGCAGGATTCCATACTAAATACAGAAGTGCTGTGGGGAATTTCCTTTTTCCCTTTGGGTAGCTAGTAGTAGGGAGTGAGGGATCTTAAAATTATGCAGTCCCTTGGTTCCCCCAGGGAAGTACTTGATTCACACCCAGATTTTCCTCCAGAACAAGTTCAACTTACCTACATTAGCTCTGAGTCCACTCTTTCTCTGTGGTCATGATACATCTGCCTTACACGTCAGACTCACATTCCTGCCACAGCCTTCCTGACTTCCCCTGACTGTGATTAGTAGCTAGCTTTGGGAGCATGTGTTTCCTTAGCTAAACGTCTACACTGTGTTGCCTACTGTCCAGCCAACCACAGAGCATTTTCACAGGTTAGATAACTACTTTCATTCCAACTATTATTCACTTAAATGATTTTTCTGAAATACATTTCATTCTAAAATGAAGCCTTGTACCCAAAATGAAAAGAATGGGTATACTTATAAATAAACATGAATCATCAAAACCAAAGGTGTTAAATTTTGAAAATAGTACTTAAGATAACAAAACAACCTCTAAAAAAATCTGTTGCACATAGGAAGATTAATATCAGGGCCTTCCTGGTGGCACGGTGGGTTAAGCAACGCACTATGAAGCAGACCGCAGCCACTGCAGCATGAGTTGGATCCCTGCTGCTGGCCAGGGAGGGGACCCACATGGCCCGGCAGACCTCTCCTGCCTTGCCAGCTGCTGCTTTCAGCGGTGTATTTCTGTTGATCTGCCTGTTCTGTTCCTGGCTCTGTCTCTGGTGAATCCTCTCACCCCCCCCACCCACACCTCTGGCCTGTACCCCAGTTCTTATATTCATAAATAAACAAATCTTTAAAAAAATTAATATCAGAAAATAAATCTCTAAGTCAAAAAATGGGAGTAATTATGATCTTTCACCAAGAGGGGATTTTCTCTTCAATGCGGTATCACACTTAACACAGATACTTATATTTCCATCACAGATACTGCCTTTGTGCTTCAAAATCTTTGTTCAAAGCATTGACCAAAAAATGGGTTGAACATAGAAGAGAGGAAAAACAAGATTTTCTCCTTTTCCCCTAGGAGATTATTTTGAAAGTTTCCCCTACCCTATATACTCTTTATTTCAAAAGAAAATTTCAAATAATTCCAAGAAATATAAACCACACCCCCCAAAAAATTAAGTGAAAAACCAAGACTGATTCAGGGGTAATAGAATTCATAGAGAAGAATATTGATTTGTTTTCAATACAGTTGCTGAAGAAGGGCTTCCCAGGACCCAAAGCAAAGAAGGAAACATTGACTTACACAAGAGCACAATATTGCACAATAAAGAGAGTTTTGTGTTTTTGTTTTTGTTTTTTTTTTTTTCAGTACAGATACATCTGTTCCTGTTTATTGTAGTGTTCACTAGGGAAGAAAACATTGTGTGATATCTTTGATAACATCTCTTTATTAAGTAGAGTGTTAAGTTTTTTTTTCCTTCTAATGTCACAAATTGAGGATGAGTGATATAAAGTCATTAATCAAAAAATCATTTTGATCAGTTTCCATATTTGTGTTATCTACGTAGCTGTCTAGAGATCTGAGATTCTTCAAAAATAGTACCTAGGCATTTCAGAAAAAGATAAGCTAATATTTTCTGAATTTCATCTCTTATGATATATTTTTTATAGTTTATAATGAGCACATTGCAAAAAAAACTTAGATAAGGAACTGATAGAACTTAATTAGGTTTATTTCTTCTACCTATGGAATTTCTTCTATATTCTGAAAAATTACATACAAACTAAGTAGGTAAATTTTTGTGGTTTTATTTTTTGATGAGAAAAAAAATACAAGTTTATAAAAAATACAGAAATGCAGAAAAATAAATAAAAAACTAAGAATCACTTAAATCCCAGTACCATTTTCTCCTTTGCCTTTTGGGAACAATTTAAAGTAAAAACTAAAACTTCTCTATCTCTATTCTATCATTTATTCTCTAGTGTACTGTCATCAAGCTAGCATATGTAGTCATCTTAAAAATGTATAACGAATATATATATGTTTTTATAGATACGCACATATAGGTGAGGATTTTTTTCACACAAATATTAACAAGTCTGTTAATAGACTCTACAATAGTCTCTCTTTATATAAAAAATTATGACTTTCTCACACCTGTGCTTGTTGATCAATCTCATTCATTATCATAACTGTATGGTATGAATTGGAATATACCATCTTTCATTTAACCATCCTCCCATTCATAGATATTTGAAAAGTTTCCTACAGCTTGTATACAAATAGGGATAAACCATATATCACTGTACACATAATTTGGCACACATGGGCTAGCACTTTAATAGGATTGGAAGCAAAAATTGGGATTGTTGATCAGTGGTTATGCACATTTAAAGTTTTGAGAAGAGGTCAACTACAAAATGTTTGAATTGCCTTTATTTCCCACAGTGTTAGAGTTAATTTCCCCAAACCCTACAATTTAGTATTGTACTTAACAAATGTTCATGTTACAACATGGCCAATTTTGCATGCATTAAACCTCCTTTGAAACTCTTGTTGCGTTCAGTTACTGACTCCCTTTGTTTTGACTTTCTGATATTCACAATGGCAATATCAATGGATTTTTCCCTTTGTATTAAATAATGCAGTGTAAAATGTTAAGAGTGCATCTGGCATACTAAAAAAATCAGCAAGTGCTGCTAGACCGCAGTAGAGAAAAGAACCAATCGTGGCATCAAACTACTTATATTCACATTCCCATTCAGCAATTTACCAGCTGTCTTGACCTCTTTGTGTCTCAGTTTCCTCATTTGGAATGTAGAAGTAATATTAGTACCCATCTCCAGAGGTTGTGAGATTACATCAGGATGCTTAGAGAGATAGTCTAGCAGTTCATACACTCTTAGTGATCGATTGTATGACTACAATGAAATATAATTATTCAACTTTCTCATGTCCCAGTTTTTCACTTTTACAAAATTGGTACAGAAATTTCCTTTTCATATAAATCTTGGCAGATATTTCTGATTATTACAGTAATGTAGAATTCTAGATATGACATTTTTATATTAAAGAATATACAAGAGTATTGACTGTTTTAGGCTTTTGATAGACTATATCCCAATTTCTTTCACACAATTTATTTGTGACTGCATATTACCCATTACAATCCCAGCAGCAGTGTGAACCAACCAGGATCTAGTTCAGCAAATCCTGTCAGTGTCCGAAGATGTATTAGTGGTTTTCTTTTCCAACCTGACAGTAAAATTGTTTTCATCTGCATTTCTGTGAGGGCTAGAGTTTGACCACATTTTTGTTCCAGATGACAATGTTTTCTTTCATCTTATAATAGCTTGGTCTTTTTTCTAGTGTTTAATGAAGTTTTATTTTCGATTAATTTATGATATTTTTAGACATTAACATGACAATATTGTATGACCTAAATATTCAGTCATTCTTTCTAGGAATTCTTTACATCCTTTCTGCTGACTGCCCGAAGTCTTCAGTTTTCTTGGTTTTGTATTCCTAAGAGGGTGGTCTGATAGTAAAGCTCATATTTTTGAACCTAATGATGCAGTCCAGACCATAGAAGAATATGTATCTTATAAATCACATAGCCTGATTTGAAAACTGTGGCCTGGGGAAAGTGATCACATGGTACAGAGGATAACTGTAGTGATTCAGTTGTTTGTACAAAATGTAACTCCTCCAATTTGGAGAATGAGCACACATCATAAAGCACATCTAGTTTTATATCAAACAAGATTTATTTTTCTAAATAGTCAATCTCCTCAGCATATTTATTGAATAATTCACTTCTTTCCTCCACCATTTGTGCATCTTTGTCAATTATTAAATTCTTGTATACAGTGAGATCTATTTTGAGGTTACCTATTCTATATCTCAATTGTGGATGTTCATTCTTAGTCCAATCACATAATGTTTTGATTAATTCTATTATATGATTGTTCAAGGTAACCCTCTTTTTCACTCATTTTCACCTCATATGTGTTACTACTTTGGATCTGAAATCAAGAAGTAACATAGATGGATTTTCTTTGGCAATAAATTTTTATTCAGATAACATTGATTTATAATTTATAATTGATGTATAATTTATAATTTATAATAGTTATGTGTTTCAGGTGTGCTATATAATGACCAATATCTGTATATGTTATATAATGATCAGACTTGAATAAAAATCCCGTTGAAATGGTCAAATTTGTAAGTGAACTTAGGAAAAATGAACATTCTTCCTGATACTGTTCATTTCTTGTAAAGTTGTGTTATTGTTAGTGAATATTGCTAGTGTAATAGTTTCTCCTTTTTGAATTTATTAAGATCCTCTTTATATGTTACAGTGGAGTGTTTCATAAATGTTTAAAGGATACTTGAAAGGGAAATATTTGCATTTGTACAACCATGTCAATTTTATTATTGCGTTTCTCTGTATCCCTACTCTTAAACTTTGTATTATGAAAAAAATCAAATGAGAGGTATTTAAAATAGTACCATAAACCACTTTTTGTTTCCTGTGACCAGCTTCAGTAATTATAAAGCACATATAGTTTTATATCAAACAAGATGAAGCTGGTTTTGCTTCATTCTTAACCTTAATACATCCTCCATTCCTAAATTACTTTTAAGTCAATCTCAGAAATATTATGTTATTTATAATTACATCAGTATATATCTTTAAAGCATAAGAACTCTGAAAATACAGCCATATTTAGGTGTTGCACCTAAATAAACTAACAATGACTATTCTACATCAAATATCTTCCATTCTTCAAATTTCTGATTTTCTGTTTTAATATAGTACTATTCAAACAGCTAGTCTTTTAGATCTAAAAATTATGACTGGATTTTATGCCTCCCACATTTCCTTTAAACTGTAGATTTGTTCTTCTGTTGGTACTTTTTTGCCTTTCAATTTGCTTGCAAAAGAAATCAGGTTGTTTGTTTTATAGTTTCCCACAATCTGGATTTTGTTGATTGCTTCCCTGTGGTCTGGTTTAAAATGTTCCTCTGTCCTCTATTTCCTGTAATTTGGTAATTACACAGAAATGCTTGATCAGATTCATGTTCAATTTCTTTTTCAATCAAAACTACATTTCTGGTGGTGGCAAGTTTTAATTTAATTTCATTTATTTCATTAATTTTTACTTTTTACATTTTATTCTATTTACTGTTATTTCTTCACTTTTAATTTACTTTTATGTTATATGTGTGTATATTTATTGAGGTAGCATTGGTTTAAAACACTATAGGAAATTATTTTGGTCATTCTTTTTTGTTACTTTAAAGTAAAATTCATATAGGAAACACGTGGTAATTGCTTGAGTCAAATTCTTTATTAACATATCACTATTTTTGGCCTATTTGAAATGTGAAAGTTTGAGTGAGAATTAAAGACTAAAGATGGTATTTCTTTGCAGAGTTTCTTAAACTTTTGAATAGCATGAAGTACTATTCCTCTGTTGTTTATACTTCCTATAATTTATTATTAATTATATCTAATTATCTAGTGCTAATTCAGACTGTTCATTTACTTTGCTATTATTATAGTGCTGTGTGGCATACATTCCATTGTTATGCCTTTAGTATACCTCTTATTAATCTGAATTTATATCCTTTGTGAGGGCTTGTCAGAATGAGGGATAAAGCTCAAATTTTATTTTGTCTGGAATTGGCAATGCTATCTTTTATTTAAATATTTAACTATGTCTGGCAAAGTTTTTCAAATATTTTCCCCCCTTTATTACAAAATGGTAAATTCTCATTAAAAATTTAATTCAGAATAATACAGAAATTTATGCAGTGAAGGCCAAAAGATTATCTTCTTCCAATGTTTACTGCTGGGAATAAACAGTGTTTCACAGTTTGTTTGAGATGCTTTGGATATTTTTCTACATACTTTTGGATATTTACCTGCATATATATGGACATAATTTTCTAAAAAATGAGATCATTTAATTCATAAATATCTACAATTTACTTTTTGTCTTGATAATATAGTATGGATATTTTCTCAGTACATGTTTTCGAACTTATTTTTCCAGTAGGTACATCATATTTCATGGTATGTAGATCTATTATGTTTTGCCAATCTGCTATTGATAAGCATGTTTTTATAAATTACATGACAGTTAACATGTTTGTGCATATGAACTAGTATTAGTGCTTCAGAGAAGTGGAAATCCTTTCTAAGAGTATACGTATTTTAACTGATTTAAGGACTGAAAAATTGTTTTCCAAAGAGGTTGTATTGCTTTTCTTCAGTTATTTTACAAAATACCTCACCTTCTTGCCCAAACTTGACATCCATACTTTTAAAATAGTTGTCTATTTGATTCAGAAAAATAGTGACTCTTGATTTAATTTGTTTTTTTCCTGATTAATGGTGTGGTCATGTATTTTTATTTGCTCCATTATGTTTTCTCTTAAATTGTCAACTCACATTCTTTACCTGTATGTTTCCATAAGTGTTTTATTGTCAAGTTGGCTGAAATATGGTTTGTGGTCACCACTAGATGTTAGGTTAACCTCAAAGTGTGACCAAGATTTGGTTATTGCAACATAGTAGAGAGTTTGTATTTAGATTAAACTGGTAAGACATCAAAGAGTAAATATTTTCTGTTAGTAAGTAGGGGCATACCATTATGTTTTGATAAACAGCCAAAGGAGGAAAAAGTATTAGTATTTTATGCAAACTCCAGAGCTTCTTTGGAGCACAGAGAAAAGTAGATAGAAGGTTCTTTTCTCTTACTTCACCTCAAAAATGGGGCACAAACGTAGGTCAAGGTGTATATATGGTTAATACCAATGTTTATCATAGGATATGGTTATGAATTTATCCTTGTACCCTATGGTAATTTCCTAGAAAGTGGGAGTAAAAAAAATTGTGATATCTATGCTAACACTTCATATCCTGCTTCCAGGGCAGACATCACTAACCAATCCTAGAACTCTTTTTTTCTTGAACTTATACATGACTATCATTCTTCTCTAAGCTCATCTCTAGTTAATGTACAAGAAAATCAAAATGAAATCATTCATAGTTCTGTTTTATATGCAGCTCATTAGAATTTAAGTTCCAGTAGAGCATGAATTTGTTTTGCTTCTTGATATTTACAACAATACCTGAAACATGATGGACACTCAATAAACATTTGTTGAATGAATGGACAAATAATAAATTTAGAAATAAAATTTCAAAGCAGATCCAAACGCTTTTTACAGTCACAATATATTAATAAAACATTCATGGAATATTTAATTCTGAGCATTTTAATTTCCTAGTCACTAGTTCAGAGTTTGTTGAGAGAAATCTTTGATGTTTTTTCGATATTAAAGTTGTGGTGCAACAGAAATTTTTTAACTGGAAAAGAGAGTTATATTGAATCTTTGTGAACAATAGGTATTACAACAGAAGTATTAATGGTTATGGCTGCATTTTCAAATACATCTGGTGTCAGTATGATTAGCATCCTCTAGTTCCATTTTTTCTGAATTTGCAATTTGACTTTAGATCAAACTTGAAAGTAGGTATGACTGTGACTAAATTGAACTGGATGGTAAAACTTATACCCTATTTTTCTAAGGTCAACATCTTTTCTGATCCGTATGTGAATGTGATGCTGGGAAATGTGCTTTCAAGCTGGCTTGAGCAAGGGGCATGCATGGTTTCTTTCTTTTTTTCTATCACTGAAGCTTTGGTACTGAAACAGATGGGGTAAGTCAGGAATTATGGCAACTTGACTTGAATTGCTTGAAAACTGTAGCTCAATTCAAAATTCAGTAAGGTGGGAACAGGAATAGGGAAGAAAAGAAAATAATTTCTTCCAAGGATCAGGAAGCATTTCAGATATGTAACAGAATATCGTGTTTTCCTCACAGGAATACCCTGTTACACATGGTCACTTTTAGTATATATCCTCAGTTTGATTAATTTTCTAGACTTTTTGGTTACCTTTTTTTCAGTCTTATTTGAAAACTAACAATGTCTCAAATATTTATGTTCAAATAATTTCTCACAATGTATAAAAGTTTCTAGTTGACAAAACAGGGACTGTCCACATTTAGGAGTGTTAGTAGAAAAATATTTCTATCTTTATTTGGATGCCAAAAAAAAAACACAAAAGCAAAAGAACAGGAAGGTAGTACTTTGTGCCACATAATTACATGGCTATTAAATGGCAAAGCCACTTTCTTCCAACTCCAAATCAAGCACATTTTTGAACAAACTACTTCTGCTTGAAATCATTTAACTGTGACTATTTTTAAAAAGAAAAAGATTAGGTATACACCATGGATATGGGTCAGACATTTTTATGGCTGTTTAAGAATGAATGCAGAAACAACTGCAATAAGTATTTTCCTTGTCAGGGTTTTATTTTCAGAAAGCATGTAAATAAGTGAATATTCTTTATGTCGTTTTGTTACTGGTTTGGTGGCTCCTGTCTTCTCTGAAGGTGTGGTGGCTAAGGTCGAAGCAGCTCATCCTTACAGCAGAGCTTAATTTGCAGTTCAGATCACTTCCTTGCTAGAAGTGAAAACAGCACTCTCATAACTTGGTGAGTGTAACTATTTTACCAGGCATGCATAGTAATCATTAGATTATTTATGCTTTCTATAACAGAATTTAATCCAAAGATTTTTACAGTCTTCTGTCTTCCTAGTAATTAATCTATAAAATCATGCAAGTGTAAGTGCTTGGAATCCCTAAGAATGTGTAATTATTTTGCATTCCTTAGTGGTAGCATGATTATTTTAGTATGGACAAACTACTGTGTTACAGAGACAGTCCTGGAATAACCAGAAATTTGGATTGATAAATGATCATTTCATTTTTTCTGGGACTTCTCCTGGCTATGCAGTGCCTGAAGCTCTGAAGGACTGGTTTCCATTACAAGATGAGAAACATCTTTATAAGTATATTTAACAACTGTTACAACCTTCAATTTGAAATTGGTCCACAAGAGGCAAAGCCTGAGGATTGAGAAAATGTTTACTTTTGGCATGAATAACCTGCCTGTCTGTGGCAAGGTGTGGCACTGGTGGCTTTTGTAAAATCAGACTGATTCACATTAATGCTGAGAATGCGGTAAAGACTGTTGGGACCCAGCACTCCAGCACTGTGTGAAGGCTCAGGTGTCTTCTCATTCCAAGGAAGTTCAAATGATTTAAGACAGGATAGCAGCACTGATTATAGTATGTGCTGGTGGCACTATCAAAGCCAAGACTAGCTAGTCCTAACAGAAATCAAAACATCTGGTACTTTTATTAACTGAAAATCAATCCTTTTGTGTGATTCAATTAAAAACATCAATAAAAATCTTATTTCAAAAGTCACAAGTAGAATATCCACCAAGACAGCACATACCACAGATAGAAAACTGCTCAGCCCCCTCTGATTCATTGCCTGTTTTAATAAGTATTCAGAAATTATACTCAGACTTCAAAAGAAATTGTAAGGAATTGTTAGCGGGTTTATTAATGTTTTATGTTTTATTAAAAGTTTGGGTGTACATTTCACAATGAGCAACATCAAAAATCAGACTTTCTGCCTGTAATTTTGCTTCCTCCTGTCTTTTCTGCCTTTGGGATTCACTCTTTTCCTTTCATCAGCTGCCATTTTCAGCAGCATGCAGTAATTTCATGGCTCATTGCAAGCGCTGAAAACCTTTGAAACCACAAATGCTAACCTACCTGGCCTGCAGCCATTTAGGAAGAGATTAATTTAGCAAACAGAAGCAAAACACTTTCTACTTCTAGCCTGTGCATAATTTCACTTCTATCTATATTTATTTTACAGTGAGCAGCGTAATGACAATTTCAGTAATTGCAACTCTATAAAAATTTGCCTACCTAGCTTATCTCACTATCACAAGACTGTGAGTCAGTCAGATTAGAAAAAGTACAGCATGTGAAACAGCACTGGTTGCCTTCCAAAAATATGGGCCGTCTATAAAAACTCAAGTGATGCTTTGCACTTGTTTGTGTTCTTATCTATTGGGCAACGGTTTCTTCCTGATGTTTTGATTGGGACGTGTGCGCTCGTCTTTAATTCATGGTGATTTATGGGGACACTCTCCTTACAAACAGACCGATGTATTTAGAAGACTGGAAGAGCCAGCCCATTTCTGCAGACTTTGTTATAAATGGCTGTTATGTTGCTGTCGAGCAATTTGAACAGAAGAGAAAGTCCATCTGGGGCAAATTTAAGCTATCATGCTTGGAAGGATTTCAAGGACTAAATTAGCCTACAAACTGTTAGCTAAAAATAAAAGTTTTATTGTTTCTTGTCTAAGTTGAAAATCCCACCATCGAAATTAACACCAATTTTACCTACTGTATATGCGTATGCATAGTTTCCCTAAGGGGTCATTTGTTGCTTCCTTTTATCCATTTGTGTGGTTCTCTATACACACACACACACACACACACATACACACAGGCACACATTCACAATTGTGTAGCAGATAATGAACCCATGGAGAAATAATGACTCAAGCAAAATAATATTTAAGAATTAAGAGTAAACATAATGAAAGCTTACGTTAGCCAGTATAGCAAACAAAATCATTTGTACTATTTAACCAGTAAGAGGCATCATGAAGGAATTAAATATGTGGGGGCAGAAGAGAATTCAATTTGAAGCTGTTGACATCAAGCCCTGTAGCTGGGACTTATCTTTGAGGGATTTTTATGTGTATGTAAAGGAGAGGGCAAAAATGTCATGTTGCTAAGTGATTCTTTCTTAGATGGGCTACTGTGCAGGGGGTCTCTCTGATAAGTGACTAAAATGTTTGTCATGTAAAGAGTAATTCAGAGACACGGATGTAGGTTTAAGGGTTGCATATTATGGCTTGGTTCTTCCTCAAAAAAAAAAAAAAAAAGGAATTTGGTAGCCACTGAATGACCTTGAGGTATGGGGTGATTTCTCCAGCCATCTGATAAAAGATCGTTGCTCACTATACTAGGTTGCAAAAACGTTGCTGCCAGTAAAACAGGAGGATATGAGAAAAGGGAAAAGGAGAAGAGCCAAGCACTATATGGAAGGCGTTTCTGTTTGGGTGCTGTAGCTTTTCCATTTTATACATTCCTCATTCCCAAGTGAGAGCAGTTGAGCATAATTTTCTACTTTTTTACTCAAATTTGAATATTCCGTACCCTATAAAGGAAATTCTATGACAGTAAACTTGTTTATACACTGTTTTTATATTAGCTAATTCATTTAAGCGTACAGATACACAGACGGCAGTGGGATGACTGGCCAACCCCCACAGATGTACACCTCCAATCTGCTATCCCATAACATTCATAAAATATGTCAACACAGCCTGGAATTTTTCCATGGTTTATGTTATACTATTGGTGTTCATAGCAGACTGGCAAAATATTTCACGTTGAAATTTGCAGTAGTAAAAAAGAAAATGGGAATTCTCTGTATGTTTGGAGACCACTTACAAAAGTACTCCATCAGTACCCTTCAATTATAAGGAGCACTAAAATCAACACAATTTGAACAAGAAAATGCATTCAGGTGCTTGGGCTTTGTGTAATAAATAGCTGTTCATTTCTTTAAACAATTGATGATAATTATGCTGTCTTAATGATCATTTTTAAAATACAGTGCATCTTTCAACTACTGCCCAAAGAATCATAATACTGTGTGATAGAATCAAGTAGTAACAGAAACATATTCATAATCAATACTGGTATTCTGCGGCAATATATTTCCAAAGCAAATAACTTTTGGTAAAGGGTTTTAGTATCATGTGATTGCTAGTGGTGAAAATTTCATAACCAGCTCAGGAAAGTATTTTCTTATCTAGGGAGATAGACTGGTGAGTTAACATTTTCCTGTCAAAGAGTGAGTTTTGCCTCATTCTGGAGGTTGCATCCTGCTGAGCTCTAAATCCAGGGCCCAGATACATGCTCAGACAGTGACCTGCCTGGTCCTTCAGAGGTCTCAGATCTTGAGAAAGTCAAGTAATGTCATTTTCCTTTTGAGGTGAGAAAGTTTTAAGGGTCATTTTTCTTAAGATTTATTTATTAATGCGTACAAGAACTGGGGTACAGGCCAGAGACGTGGGAGGTAAGAGGATTCACCAGAGACGGAGTGGGGAGCAGAACTGGCAGATCAAGTGAAATACACTGCTGAGGGGAGCAGCGGGTTGAGGCAGGAGAGGTCTGCTGTGCCATGTGGGTCCCCTTCCTGGCTGGGGATCGAACTCATGCTCCTGTGCCTCGGATACTTCACAATGCATCACTTAACCCGCTGCACCACCAGGGAGACCTCTTAAGGGTCATTTTTGGTAAATTCTCAGATGTCTGCTGACAGAAAAATGAAAGAGGTAGGTGGAATTATAGAAAGTATTAGACCTCTAGAATCTCACAGAGGGTGTGACATTTACCAAGTTCTATTTCTTAAATTCTGCAACTTTAAGCAAATATCTTTCCTTTGTGATCATTATTTTGTTCACTGCAAACTGAAATTATAGCAAATGGCATGGATTTTTACTAAAGGTGATACTGTTATTTTTCCCATTTTATGGCTGAGAAAACTGGGACACGGAGATGTAAAATGACTTTTCTGACTTAATATAGCCAGCAAGTTCTGAAATGAATTTTGAACCAAGGCATCTGGCCTGGCAGTGGAGTTTGTACCAATAATCACTATAAAAACTCACCTCGCACAGGTGCTTTTTCTTTTTGTTTATTATAAAAATTAACCACATCCTGGTAGTCCTGTTTTATCTTTCTTATTTAATTGTTGTTTTCATCCCATTTTCACCGCTAGATTTTTAAAACTGCATTTGGGATGTCTGGGTCTCCTCATCTTAGCTGTTAAATTATCTGTGAGACTTCAGATGTGCTTTTTCATGCCCTGGTGTCAGTATCAGGAAGGCAAGTGACTTTGCTCTAATGTTGACTACATTGGATAGGACAAGACAAGTAAATGACACTTTGTGAGATAAAAATAGATTATTTCACAGATGTACTTTTTATTTCTGGATGTATTAATTTACTCATATTTTACTATCCTATAGTTTTAAATAAAAGGCCCTCACAATAAACAATTTTTTTTTAAATTTCTGATTTTAACTGTTGCCTTGCATGGTTTCAATTGAGCCTTTGCAGACCCTGCCTATATATACTCCAGTGTCTTTTCCATTTTTCTGGGTCAGTCTGTAGATTATCAAGTAGATGTCGGTATTCTTCATTTATATGTTTGAAATTAAGAATATGAAGTTAACCAATTTTTTTTTCATTTAAAATATTTCAAAGAATTGCTCAAAACTGGGAACAATTCTATTTTTTGTGTGTTTAACTTATAAAACTAAAGTAGAATTGTAAGGTAGAATTGCATATTAAGCCTTGAAAAATCCATTACAGAAGTTAGGACTCCATTTTCCATTCATTCAATTCATCAGGCAAAACTGCATTTCCCAGGGTGTAGGGAGAAAGGGTAAAGAAGACAGAAGCTAATGTGGGTTTAGGTCTTTGCTTTTTAGACCTGAACAAGAACTATGGAGTCAGAATTTTTCCTTCTAATTATTCCTTCCCAAAACATTTTTTCTTTTACCGAAAACTGCTTTGTCTGCTAAGGTCAGCAGAGTAACATCAGTGCCAAACCATAATAGGTTGCAGTCTTTACGGAACATAGGTTGTGCACTGTTTATAATTTCCTATGTGGTTCCTAATTCTTCTTCTGTTACTGTACAGGTAACAATATTTTTTTATATAAAAAAGATTATGTTCCAGTGAGTAAGCTATTCAGTTATTAAAAATTGACACACTATATTTAGTGTCAAAATCTCCTCCCTCTCCTTATATTATATGTACAAAAGGGATACAATAAAAAAAATGCCCATTTATATCTGGCTTACTGAGATATTAGATTTTTGTCTTTATTAGTGTCTTTTCTTGAATTGTATTGCCTGCCCTTTAGAGGAATTGTGTTTCTGTCTTTAAATGAAACTATGTGCCTTAATCAGACAAACCCCCCATTATTTATAGAGTTAGCAAATGTAAATATAAAACCTTTTTAACATATCCTTTTTAGGCATTTTCTAAATTAATGAATCCCAACCAATGAACATTGAATATATTCATTGTTCTCCATTTTTCTATATATAAATGTGATAGGCAAACTAGTGGGGATTATGTGTGTATGTGTTACAGTATTAGAGAAGAGGTTTTCAAAATATTTATACAGAAAAATTAGCAAAAATGGTACTTAATTTCCAATTTGACTATTCAATAATAGCATCACAATCAAGGAAAACCAACCTTTGACTAAAAAAAAATATTGCTAGTTTCAGACTGGAGTGTATTGTCAAGACCAAGTTATAAACTTCTGAAAAACAGGAATTATAATGGAATTGCTGCTACAACCTTACGTATAACGGTGTGAGTGGTACTGCTATTATTTACTATGGTAACATAATAAAAGACAGCACTGTTTGGGCCATTATCCTCACTGCTCTCTTTTCAGTATAAATCATTATATTTATTATCTGTCTTCTTGTATAGGGGGTCATGAGAAAGGCCAATCGAAAGCTGGAGAAACCTACTTTTCTAAAAGAAATTGGGCCTATTTCTAATTCTTTTTCTTTATCAAATACAAGGGAACAGAGACTTTTTTTGTGAAAAATTGTTTCATGTAAGATTAAAGTGCAGATTATTGGTGAGAAAATGACATTCACTTCTAGGCATCTGGTAGATCCCTAGGAGATATTGCCAGTTTTCCTCTGATATTTTTACCTTTCTTCCTTGGGGGATGTGCTTCCTGGCAGGTTCTGAGCAGTGGGTGCTGGAGCTTTTATTCTGTGCTGGGGATTGTGTTATTATTTATTTATTGATGACTGAAGCTATGATCTTAGTGAAATAACTCCTTTTGAGTGAATTTTATTTAAACCTCAGAAATAAAAGTCATATGCAGCTTTTCTTTCTTCTTTTGTAGTAATCCTAGCGAGTGTACTTGTCTTACCTTGCTTGAACAATTATCTAGGCATATTAGCTGAAATATTTAGTCATACTTTATTTATAAAAATTCCCAAAAAAGGTAATCCAATTTCCATTAATAATTTGATTGCACATTGCTTTTGAATTGGTCCTCACTGACATCAAGCCCCAGGTTCCCATTGTGAACAAATATGACTTTGCACAGAATGACAGAGCCTCTATTTCCAGCTCTCTAAAGGGAAGTGATGAGCTGCCAGCATCTGGATGCAAGGTTTAGAGCAGTGAGGTGCATGGGGGATTGAAGGCTGAAAATGAATGGCTGGAGTATTGTAGAAGACGCCAAGGGTCCCTTTCTTGCATCTAAGAACAGGAAAAGTGAATATAAAATACACCTGAAGTAATTTTTTTTTTTTTTGGTTTGGAGGCTGAATCTCACACCAAACTACTTCTAATGAGGCAGGTAGGTGGGAGTGCAGTGATAACTTGCTGAAGAAAGGAATGTGACTATTCACATAAGCAAATATCCATCACTGAAAACTCCAGTGGAGTGGGCACCGTGGAGAAACAAATTTGGAGGAACTTTTCCCACCGAACCAAATGCAGGGATCCTTTCATATAAATGCAGTTTGTTACCAACTATGGCCAACTTTTGAGTGCCAGCTCTGAATAAATTATGCCTATAATTTAGCCCATGTCTTTGTATCCTGGGGCAAGGGAAAACAAAGAAAAAGTAAACAGTCCATATTAGGAAAGTAACAGAGCAAATTTCATCTACTTCTCTTTTCTGTTACTTTTTCATGAGTGTAATGGTTGAACAGAACAACTGTTTGCCTTGGGCTAATGATGGGATTATTGCTGTTCTAGCAAAGTCATTTTCAAATGTATCTACTTTATTTCCAAATGATGTAACTTGGGATATAAATGAAAATGGGTACCTGGGCCACAACCTAGTTAATTCTGAAAGCAGGGGTGTAACCCTAGATTGACTTGTATCTGCTGGATAGCTCTAAGGATTCCTCATTTACTCTCTTGCCTAAGAGCATGGGAAACATGCTCTATAACTATCCAGTTACAGAATATCTTACAGTGTCATGAAGAGATATAGAACATCACAACCTCATCATCCTTGATTCAGAATGAAAGTCCATTAAAGAGCATCCATGCTCCCTTTTGGTAATTCAGTCTGTATTTAATTTAAATATAAATACTGGTTGCATGTCATAGATACCTATAATATCTTTAAACAATATCAGCACTTAGACCCATCTAAAACCAAGTGATACAATTTCTGGGGGTAGAATTCAAGCCTCTACCTTCCCCTCCCCATGTCCACTCCAAGCACACCGGTTCAGGTCTATGTTAGGACACGGTGTCATTAGACCACCAACAAATGCAAGTCTGTGACTCAGAAACAGTCATTATGGCCCATCCCCAACACCACAGACATTCTCAACTGTTTTCTTTCCAGAAATTTACAGTGTTATTCTTGTCTTTAATGATGACTTCCTGCCACATGTCCCCTCTCATTCTCCTCCTTCATCCCCTTCCTTTCCCTGCATGCTGTGTATCTGTCTAACATGTACTCATTTTTAGATCTCAGCCATCTTCATGTCACTTCCCCAGTAATCCTACAGAACACTCTACACACTGACCCTCAAACCTGGAGTGCGGGTGTCTTTAGGGCACAGTGCTTTCATTATTACATTGTATTGAAATTTACTTCTCTTCCTTCCAAAGGGACAAGAATATCTGAAAGAGTTTCGGTGCCTTGCTTTCCTTTGTAATTGCAATCCCTGCCCAGTTTTATTGATATTTCCCTGTTCTGTAACTTTCAAAGTCCTGTCCTGAGTCTTGTAACACAGTAACATTAAGTAAACATCATCGTTCTCCGCAATTACTTCTGTGACTTAGAGACAATCTTGGAGCGTAATTTGGAGCATATTAATAAAAATATCAGTAGCATCAATTACAAGCTCTTAATGTTTCCTTGGTTCTAAGAACAGTAGTTTGCATACAGTTATTATATATCTTATGCCATCTTATAATGGTGAAGTAGGTGCTATTTTTATCCCATTTTCCAAATAAAGTAACTAAATCTCAAAGATTAGGTAATTAAGATCTTCTTTGATTAGGAGGCAGAGGAGGTACTTGCACTGTGATCCGTCTGACAACCAAATGCTTACTTTTAACCCCCTGGGAAGTCACTACTTTGACTTTGAGTCTAGTGAAAACTAGACTCTCTATTTTTGATTAGCCAGAGTGTGCAGAATGTCTGGCCAACAAGGTAAAGACTTCCAGCAGTCCACAGGGAGATGGAACTGATACAGGTCTTGCCTCTGGGGAACATGTCCTCTCAGCAACAACTATTTTCTTAAAAGTATTCATTTCCTTCGGGAATTTTCTATAGTCTGAGTTAAACCATGTCATGAAATCTCACACTAAGGATATCTTCCATTTCTGTACATGAAAACCCAGCAGCATAGTTCAAGTGCACAACACAGGATGGGACCCTAGGAGACAGGTGGCCCTTTCAGCCATTCAGTGATGCACAAGCATCTGTAGTCCCGTTGACAGCTTCAGCTGAGGAGGCTAACGTCTGTGGCTCCCCATTTTTTCCTACAGAACAGCTCTACTGATGCTTTCTCCTTCAATAAACATACCAGTATTTTCTTGATTTTGTGTTAAATTAACTTCATAGTATGTTCTGTTTTCCTCAAGGAAAAGGTAAATTATGAGAATATGTTTTGGAGGTATGATGAGTCAATATTAATACTGATGACACAAGGTTATTATCACTTTGACAACTTTGCTTAATTCAGTAAATATTCCCCAGCATAGTAAACATTGGCCACAAAGCCTGTGGTTAATACAAAGTAGGTAAATTGGCTGACAAATGGAGTCTGGAGATCCAAGGCTCTATGAGTTTATGGAGCCTTAGCTTGCTGATAACTAGTGGTGAGGGAGGGGTGGGACAACCGATGTGATTTTTTTACAGTTAAATCAGCTTTTAAAAATGTTACCTGATAAAGTGCTGCTTCTGGAGTGACTTTCAGACAGACTTGCTAAATTCTGCTTGGCTTTTCATTGCTGAATTAAAAATGTGATGGTCCAGATGAAACTATTTGAAGAGACTGAATTTGTTTAACACCGCTTTATTTATTAGAAATTTGTAGCTAAAATAAAATTTCCAATGACTCTACATGGATTTTAAAAGTATATTTTATTACGAAGGAAGACCTTGAAGAAGAAGGTTAAGAAAATGTTATTCTAAGCTATGTGTTGTTTTCTGGAAATATGTCAATAGTATGTGCTTCGAGAGAATTGATGGGAAGTGTTTATCGACTGATAATGAAGCCAAATAGATTGTTTATGACAATATGGGGGATACATTTCTTGAGAAGGTTTTGAAATATAGACCTGAGGGTAATTTTCATGGCTCCTTTTGATGCCATTCATCTTTGCTGAATTTCTAGATTTTAAACTACACTGTGTTTTTTTGTATGGAGAGAATTGCTAGGTATTTTGTGTTTATATTAGCCTTGGTTGCACATTCATGCACAAATGTAGAATCTATGTTATTATCCTAATATGTGGTCATTTTGTGGCAGTCTACTCTTGCTTATACTTTATTTTTCTTCTTTATAAGATTTTTAACACCACAATAAACAGGATTATTTGGAGATCTTATGTCTATTTCTTTATAAACCTATATGATTTAATAAGATTCCCATTCTTTAGTGCTTTCCAAACACCAAAACTATTAAAAAGGTGAGGCTGACTTTAACATATTATTAATTAAGCATGTTAAATGACATGTAAGCCTAAAAAATTATGTATTTGAGATCTGGTTTGTTTGGACATTTTTAGTCTGCCACTAAGGTTTTGCTGTAATATAATCTTGAAGAAAAAGAATTAAAAAGATTCCAAAGAAGTCAAACAGCAAATTTGATTAGGAATTATCACTTTAGGAAGCACAATTATTCTATATGTACATATATATGTAATGTATATCTTCTTTATTATCTAATGTGTGAAACAGACATTTGAAAGAACAGGATGGGTCATTGAAAATTGGAGCAGTTGTGAAAAACATCCTTAAATTATTAATTTCTGATGGGTTAGGGGTTAAGTCTCAGTGCTATAACATTGAAGGATCACTGCTTCAGCCTGAGTTCAATCCCTGGCCAGGGAGTCAAGGAGCTAACCCACTTTGTGCAACAGACCTCTCCTGTTTTGCCTGCTGCTCCCTCAGCAGTGTATTTCAGTAGACCTGCCTTTTCTGCTCCCTACTCTGTCCCTGGTGAGTCCTTTCATCCCCTGCACCTCTGGCCTGCAACATAGTTCTATGCAAAAATAAATAAAACATTAAAAAATAAATTTCTAGATCAAAGCCTCTTATAGAAGTGCTTTTTAAAAACATGGGCAGTTATTAATGATAACACAAATCTTTCAAGGTGGCTAGTCAAAGAATTATTTTAAGAAAAATCCATAACTGTATACAGATGGTGAGTGATTTATTGAAAGTCATAGTCTGAGACTGGCAAAATGCAGATGGCTGTAAAGGCTACTTTATGGCTGGAGTCAGGGTGTCATCCGACTTCCTGTGTTGGTTTATCATGGTGAGATTCTTTAAGCAATCTCAGTACCTTCCCACTGGAGCAGAAATACATGGACTTTCGAAGTTCTTCTTTAGCACATGTCTAAAGATTTCTCTTTAGAAACACTGAACCGAATGCTTTTTTTTTTTTTTTTCTTGCTCTGAACAAACTGGTCAAATTGGGCAAAAATACTCTGAGCATAAACACTACTAGATGGAATAAAACAACCAAAAAATGAAGGATTCTCTGGCATTGTGACCCTATCAACTTAGGGAGATCAGGCTGTAAAAAAATTAGGCAAAGCATGGTGTGTTATATCCCGGATATCAAAAGAAAAAGAAGGATGCATTTTACTTGGGAAGTTAGGAAAGCTTTTCTTGTGAAGGTGGGAGAGGGGTGAAAATGAGAGGATAGATATGGTCTATGGGCAAAGAGGTTCTAGACGGAAAACAAGAGTTGAAGGAGAAATGTGTACAGAGCTTGCTCAGGAAGAAGCAGGCAGTTGGTGGAACTGAAATCATCAAGTATGGAGGCAAGTTGGACTGGGTTGAATGTGTGCCTTTCAAATTCCCCATCAAGGCTTTGAGCACACGTGTCATTTATAGAACTGTGACTGTCTCGAAGGCTTAGAATGAAACGGTGGTTGTCTGTGAAGCGGTCTCCTCTGAAGAAAAAAATCAAGTCCACAGAATTCAGGAAATCTACCTAGAGCTTATGTTCATGGATTCAAAGGAATCATTATTGACACTGGCAATTTCTTTACAGACATTTGTTAATTCTTAGGTGTTGTTCAAATAACTTTATGCAAAAAATAGTAGTTGAATCTTCGAAAGCCTTTCTTAAAATGGTTCTCGTCCTTATTTAGCCAAAGCAGGGTAATTTACTTTAGCAAAATTCTATTCTTTCCCCTTGTCTCATTTAAAAATACTCATTTTCTGCTGTTTCTTTTGTATCATATTTCTTTATTATTTCTACCATTTATCGGTTATTCTCCTGCTCTAAACTTAAAGTGTTAGGAAATTCCACATTTTGGAATTCATTTGGCTAAGTGTTATTAGGCCTTTTCCCTTCTTCCTCTTGGTTCACACCAAGTATGTAAATTAGGTATATGATAAGAGTGACAATTGACACCAGATAACTTTTTAACCATTTTAGCTATACCTTGCCCAGCATTATAGATGGTTTTCTTTGTGAATGCTTTTGGCTAGATAACACACTACAAAATTGAAGGATGTTTATATCATTGGTGTATAATTGTTCTTTTTTTAAACTCATTTTAAAAAGGATGCTTGTGTGTCTCTGTGTATATATGTACTATAGGCTATTTCCTTTGTGAATTATCCTCAGCAATATTTTTAAACTTGACTCTATTTCTGATGCCATGCAGAATATTCTTCCCAGTTTTAATTGGTAAGTGTGAAATAAATTTATTACCTTTTTATTCAACACAAAGCTACTGAGTATGACTATATATTATTGAGCACTGAAGAGAGACACAGCTGATTTTCAATCATGAAAATTATATTCATGCTAAAATATTTGCTAAAGTCTTGTCCTTGGTACCTCACCCACCCCAGCCATTGTTTCAGCCATCTTGTACACTTCCCTCAAATTCAGCCCTCGGCTCTGAGAGGTCAGTGACCACAACATTATTGTTGGTTAACTATTTTGAGTATCTCCTTGGATACACAAATAGAACAGCTTCTCTTATCTTAAGTTGTTCATATTCTTGGAGGGTAAATAGATATAAATAGATATACAACTAGCAAACCATGTGCTTTAAATATTTGTATTGTACAAATCTATCTAGTAGCTATCCTCTTTCTCCACAAGAACATTTTTAAAAAAGAAAAAATCCATTTAAATTAAAAAAATCTTAGAAAGTTAACAATAAATATCTTTTTCTTATCTCTAAGCATAATTAAAAGTAGATGTTCTCATCAATGTGTTTCTATTTTGAAAAGAAAAATAAAAGTTCTCAGCTTTTTAAAATAAAGTAGGACACAACTTTAATATGTCTGCTTACATTCAAGTATCATATATTCCACAGTTATGTCATTCCAGATTGCCTCTGGATAAAATCTGGAATTATACAGAGTGTGCGTTCCTCTGTTCAGACACAAGCTCATTCATTTCCCATTTCTTAATGGGACCCAATCGCCATCTTTAGAAAGTTTTTTTTTTAATTGAGATAACTTTGGTTTGCAGCACTGCATAGGACACAGAGGTATAGGATCACACCCTTCAGGTGGATGTTAACAGGCAACACCTAGTACCAAGGCACTCAGACCTCTACCACAGCCCATTGTACCCTCTCCCCACTTTTCTCCTCCCTACTTCTCTAGTAGCTTCAATCCTACAGTCAAGATTTCTGAATTTTGTTATTGGTTTGGTTTTATCTATATATACTCATATAAGTGACACCATCCAGCATTTGATGTATTTTGATTAGCATAATCACCTCCAGTTCCATATATGTTGTCACATGGTAAGTATTTTTCTTTTTTATAGCTGGGTAGTATTCCATTATGTATATATACCACATCCTCCTAACATACTCATCTGTCTTTGGTTACTTAGGTTGTGTCCATAGCTTACCTATTATAAATAGTGCTGCAATAAACATAGGAATGTTTACATAGAAAATATGATTTGAACCACGGAATCCAATCAGCCTGTCAATTTGCTAAGTCCATGGGCAGCATTGATTTGTAGAGGTTTGTTTTTTCAGTTTTTCAAACTTAAACTAAATCCAAAATGCCCAATATGTCTGATATTGTCTAGTAATTTTGACAATAAATTAGATATATTTACAGAATATGATTTCACTATAGAAAATTATGGTCAACAAAGATAAAATAACACTGTTAGTGATGTTTCAGTTTTTCATTATATTCTCTTTAATAAAAAAGATATACGTTCTACCAAAAAAATCAGCTGACTTCAGTCATTAAGCACAAAAATAAACAAATAAATAAGTAAATAAAATTCCTAAGAATCCTGGTGTCAGAATAGTTTCAGACCCAATTCTGACAGCATTAACTTCAATAATACAAGTTAGAAATGCTGTTCAGCAGGTCGTTAATCCCATTTTTTCTTAAAACATTATATCTTTTAGAGTAGAATGGGAAAGATATTTAGGTTCTTAGGAGAGTGGGAAGCGGGGAGTGGGCAATAATGGTGTTTGTTTCAGTTATTGTGCAAGGTTAAATGACACTTTAAATCTAATTTTTTTACTGCATTCCTTGAAACTTAAAATTTTATAAAGCTGATTTTTAGAAAAGTATACAAAAATGTGTGAGTTTAAAAATAAATAAATGATTGCTAAAATATCCTATGCTGTTATCTACAGAAGCAGAGAACTGCCTTATATTTACATTTACAAAAATCTGGATAATTTGTATGATTTACTTTGACTGGCTACTTCTGCAATACCAGCCAAATGCTCAAAAGGAGCTTAAGTCACACAAATATATCCTGAGTCATCTTAACTGCAGAAAATGCATTTGCATCTTCCACTAGTCAAAAGTCTGGAAAATTCAACATAATTAGAGAAGATGAAAGGAGAACCACCAGGTCCCTGAGACAGTGTTTATAAGCCTCAGATGAATGCCTGTAGGACACACAGAGTGAGCTTCTCTATTCATTCAGAAACATTTTATTTTAAATGTACTAGTTTCAGCTAAGGTTCATTAGAAAACTACCCCATTCTGTCTAGCCAACATTTATAGAGCAACTAGGGTGCAACAGGCAATGTGTTGCAAAAATATGAGTAGAAAGCAAATGCTGTACCCTCAACAATTTAGACATTTGTGTAGTACCTGTAAGACCTGTGCTTGAAAAGCTAAGATTATTGTTTTTTAATTATTGAAAATTTTGCCTCTAGTGTGATTTCTCCAGAAGTGGAAAATGTCACAAATGATTGATTTTGGTTCAGTAATTTAACATCTTGGTTACAGTTCCTATGAAATAATTCCTTTTACTTCTGCCCCAGTGATATTTTAATAATTAATGAAATGAACAAAAAATGTTGATTTTTTAAAAAATAAGACTCAATATATTAGTTACTGCACAGTATCCCCAAATAGTTTAGACAGATTTTTTTTAAAACCCCACATTTTTTTCTTTCAATTTTTCCATTCTCTAGGAGCAATAATAAATATCATTAAAGGTAACTGATGTGTGTGTGTGTTTGCATCTCCCACGCAGATATGCATATAGCATATAATGCAGTAGTTTTCTTTCTGAAGCTGGTGAGATCATGTCCTGTTTCCTCTGGCCTAAAGGTGCCTTTCATTCTCATATTGACTTCACTCAGGACCCAGTTGGAGGTTCAATCAGTGAAGTAAAATTGCATTACAATTATTTCTACTTAGAGAAATATGACCGCTAGAATTTTTATGTTAATTAATCTTTGGTTTTTATTATTGTGTGACTGCCTATCATAAATTTCCCTGCATTTCAGTTTTAGTACATTCTATAAATTATTTTCATTTATTTCAATGTTACCCTGACTTGTAAATGGTTAAATCTGTACTGAGTCTTTCATGCTTTAAAATCCAGTACGCTCTATATTAACATTAGAAGGAACTGTTTTGATTTTCAGTAATAATTGTAATAGCAAGAATAAACCACAATTCACTGAATTCATGGTCAGATTATATTCTTGTTATCATGTTAGATTCTATGTAAGTGAGTTAGTACATCTTAAACATGATGAACAATAATTCACAAACATATTGATATTTTCCTCGGACTCGGACTAAAGAACAAACAGATCGTTGCTGTTCTTGTCTTGCATCCCGCAGCCAAATGAGGAAGCTCCTGCTTCCTCACCTGCATACCCAGTTAAGCACCATCTGTTTCCTGTTTTAATGTGATATCTCACATAGTTTTTCCAAAGCTTTCACATCAGTAAGCACAATCCTAATAGACAGTTAATATGAATTAAGAAGCATGTTTTCACTAAAACTGTGCTCTAGTTTTCTCTCTCATATTTTCTGAAATGTGTAACACAACACTGGCTTCTGCAAGCTACTTCAATGGCATGGAATTCCCTAGATTAATATAGGTTATTTACAGAGTATTGGCTAGACACTGACTTTCAGGTGGTGGGTGATGGGCAGTGCAGAAGCACACTGCTTATCAAGGAAACTCGAATTTTAATTTTGTGCACAAGAAAGTATCTTCCACCTCATCTTGCTGCCTTCTCTAATAGTTAAAATTTTCCTGCAACCCCCATCCCCTATCATGTGGAATTATCATAATGATGAGCATTTAAGCAACTAGGCCAATTGTGAGTCACCTTTGCCAATAGTTACTGTTTTCTCAGCCCTGACTAACTGAAGGCATATCAATCAGGTAATGATGAACACTTAGGTTTCCCATAATTTAGAATACTAGAGATGTTTCCCCTTGGAGAAGTGGTTAAACCATAGCATAATTAAATAAAATAACGTGCAAAAGTCTAACTTTCAATTGGATTCCAACAAGCTTCTTCACTTCCATTCTTAAAAGAATGTATGCTAACAATGTTATTTATTTAGCCAAGATATTCACCAGTTAAGTCATTTGGGGGCCTTGTGAATATGCATTGTTTATGGATGTTAAATGCATTGCTATTATGGAGGGCATATGCAATTCAATGTTCCTCAAATATTAGCATCAAATTATTCTAAATGTTAAAATGTAGAGTGCTGGTTCCTAACTACCCCCTGAAGTTTTGAGTAGTTTCATCATGGAGCCCAGTGATTTGTGTTTGTAGCAAGTTTCCTGGGGATGCTGCTGTTGCTGCTATTCGGACCACACTTTGAGAACCACTGGTATGTAGATGGAGATTGAAGGATGGAGTTGAATTGGCCTGCATTTTAGACCTGGCTCTGCCCCTTAGCAGCTAAAAATGTTATTAACCTCTTGAAACCTCAGTTTGCTCAGGTGTTAAATGATGATAATGCTGACTTCATGGAGTTGTAGTGGGATGGAATAAGATGATGCATGCAAAACGTTTAACTTAATGCTTGGCAAAAAATAATAAATTTCAGTCTCATCTTTCTAATTATTAGGGGAAAGAATGTAATATGGGTTATTTCTGTACTTCTATACCTCACTGTATTATGATATGAAGAAGAGGAAAGTCAGACAAGTACTATTTAAGAATATTAAAAAATGACAACAACAACAAAAAATCTAGGCAAGGGTTTCCCAAGAATTAAATGTAATTTAGTTTAATCGTATCAATCTATTGAGAGTGTGTGGCTCAGAAGGTGGTAGCACTTTGGCTATTTTGGTAGCACTCCATGTTTGATGTTAGGTTGACTTCCCGCTCCTGATTAATTCTAGGAACTCTAGCCATAAATTAATGTGTGTATTAAATGAAAACCTACCTTCAAATTCGCCTAGTATATTTGTTGCAAATTAAAATGTAAAAATAACACATGTATCCTACTGCGCATACACACTAGTTTTCTATTTGTTTGGATGAATTTTGATTTTCCCAATAATATCAAAATTCACAGGCATGAATAATTAAGACTTTACATCTCTTTCCAGAATAAACTTGTGAAGTTAGAAAGAAACCTTAAAATTGATTTTCTAATACAGATCTTAAATAGGTCACTTGCCTTATAAAATTAGAAAATGTTGTCAAAATGCTTCTAATGAAATCGTATTTTTTCATTACCAGTTGTATTTCTCATAAGCATTTTTACCGCCATTTTACAGATGGGGCCACTGAGGTACAAATTCAATGCTGTTATAGGAAATGAAACCAAGATTTATTGAATCCAAGCAAATTTTCTATTAGCACAATTATTTCTTGTATGAAAAACTATTCTATAAAATTGTCAAGCAGCGTCTGCAAATATAAATATTTCCAATATGGCAGTGTATGTAAATCTGTAGATTTTATATAGTAATTTCTTGGATTTTAAAATGTGGGTAGTGGACATATTGAGCTCTGATACCACTTCCATTTCTAACATCTTGTTTCATGGATTCAAGTGTACTTGGGATGTAATGTCTATTGAGTTGGTTTCACACATACTTTAATTTTAATAAATATTCATATTTATGTTTTACTTTTTATAATTTTCAAGGGAATTGTTATCAGAAGTCCCATGGCACCAACATTTTAGGTGAGCTAATGTTTTAAGAATGTTGCATAAATGGTCATGTGGAATGAAACCTTTCATGTGTGACTACTTAGTAAAGTAATTTTGATATTGATATCCACTATGTTGTTGCATGTATCAACAATTTATTGTTTTTCTTTACTGAGTAACTGATGGATTATTTTGGTTATTTCTAGTTTGGAACTACTGTGGGAAAACTTCTGTGAATCTTTGCATATACATCTTTGTATGGACTTATGTTTCTACATGGGATAAATATCTTCAGGAGGGAAGTATTAAGTCTTATGGCTGGTATATGTTTAACTTAATAACCATGTTTTCTCAAGGGGACATACAATTTGTATTCTCAATTGTAAGGAGCAAAATTTGACATTATCGTATGTATTTATATGATATTTAATGACATGCACGTATATGGATAGTACTCCTCATATTATCATATCCTAAAATTATAGTGTTACTTGTTTTATGCAAAAAGCACTGATTGATTTTAGTTATCCTTTTCTATTCCCTTCTTTTAGAATTTTTTCTTCTAATTAGAATTGTGCTCTCACACACAGAGAGACTCTTTTTATGAAGCAATATCATACTACTATAATTAAAGGCACAATATTGAAAAATTTTGGGGTTTCAAGGCTGACAGGAAGAAAGCAGGAAACAGGAGGGTCATACAGGAGGTCAGGCTAAAAAGTCTGGAAATATCTCTTTCCCAAAGTCACAAATTGTGACTAAGAGAAACTAAGGCGTTCTGGTCAAGGTTGGACCAGCTTTGTGTTTAAATGAACTTGAGGCGTGAATCAAAAGTCAGGAACCAGGTTTCAGATCCAACAGGAGTCAAAGAGCCAGGGAGAAATGATGAGCTAGGGTTCTGTGGCTAGGTGTGTTGAGCAGGTGATAGTTGGGGAAATTTTGGAAATAGAAGAGACTGATACTCTCAGTCCAGCTCCTGTGCATTCTGTGCTCCTGCGCATGTGTTTGGGGGGTCAAAGTGATACAAAGAGGGCATTAGATGCTTGGGGAGAACAGATGTTTCTAACATTGAAAGACCTAGCAGTGTTTTTTAGTCAAAGTGTATTGCATATATTAATTCAACTCACAAGCGAGTTTCACAAACCACACTAAGTCCCTGTGTCCACACAGATCCAGTTGTTCTTTATTCATCACTGTCAACCCATAAATCTCAGAAAGATAAAAATTTGTTGCTCTATGAAAAATGGTTTCTATATGAAATTTGGGCCACAGTGGTTTTCAAGAATTTGGCAATTCAAGGTTACCGGACATATCATATGCTTTTAAAAATATGCTTTTGTAAGAAACTTCTCTTCCTTGTCAGATATTAGTTTCAAATTCTAACTTGTAGATGGCAACTACTGAAGCAATGAGTTGATATACCCTGAGAATAGAACACAGCAAGGATGCAAATAGAGATGAGAGTATGCTGTTGGTTGCCTGCTCTGTTAAAGCACACTTTTTTTATCCCTGTACCATCAATGCTTACCTCTCACCCATGAATCATATTCTTACCGTGCTCAGGCTCAGAGGTATGAAAAAGCAAAAACTTGGACAAAATGGGCAGGATAGTTGAGGGGCCAGGTGCCAGACAACCCAATTTATGTATCTGGTTCTCTCATCTTTTTCTGTGCTTGAACTGGTCTCTGTCTAAGAACTGGATTTCTCTGAAGTCAAGTCCTTTACCGACACTTCCCCAGCTGACAATATGGAGGTTGATGTATTCACTGTGATTGGGTTCCACATGTGACTGGAGTGTTGAATCCCTATTGACAGCCATGGCTCCTGAGAGCCTACCTCATTCTCCTAAGTTCATGTTACTCTAAATTCTATCCTTGATTCTGAGTACTACTGTCTGTTTTGGGGACTCCCCAAATACTCTGCTCTTCCAGCTGCCCTGCCTTCTGTTACTCTCTATTGGCCAACTCTCATAGGTGTGATTATGCTCCCAGACTCAGCCACCCCCAGTATATCTTGTTTCAATGCCAGCTGAACCAGGATACCAACAAGAGGCAGGAGGTGTATGAATCTCTGTGTATGAATGTGAGTGTATGTTTGGGGAAGAATGAAGGCATGTGATATGTGGGGAAGAGGAAAGACATAAGAGATATAATTTTAGGGGGAGAGACACTAACAGTGATATACAGCAGATATTCATAAATGAAGAGATAAATGAGAAAAGCAAACAAAACAAGAGGAATGGAAAAAGCAGATGTCTTATCAACGATAGAGAGAAAAATAAGGGCAAAGAGAATAGAAATTAAGAAAAAAAGAGGAAATCAAGTGAGTGATGTGAAAGGTAGGCTGTGAATGAGGAGAAAGATTCCCTAAGACTACAAATATTTTCAAATTAATATTTAAAACCAATTTATAGTTTTCTGGTCACTGATTTATATAATTTTATCTCACATGGTATTTTAATTCTGAAATGAACTATAACTTGACTTCTGTTTAAGATGTTGACTCTATGTAGTTCAGAACTGTAAATATTTCCTAACCTAAGACAGAGGAAACAGACCATTCCTTTTGGTATATAATCTATATGTTTTTAATATTTCTATAAAGCAGTCAGATTTAGGTAGAAGGAAAATATACAAAATAAAAATGCTTTCCTTTTGTTTTAAATAATAGATATAAATGTGATTTTCTACTTAGTTCAAAAACTGGGGAAATCTCCATTTCATTTCTTCTTTAGGGTTATATTGTCATAAAAAAAAAAAAAACAGGTAAGAAGAGACTGTTCTACAAAGCGCCTAGGCTTAGGAAAAGTTTCCTTAAGCAGGAAAAGTTCCCTTAAGCTCTAGTAACTGGATTAAAATTGCCTTTTAGAGGTCTACCTCATACTTCAGAACATACAAAAGCAGCCCCTGAAAGAATATGTGTCTATCATTAAGGCATTTCCTATTTCTTTCCAATGCCTGACTTCTGCCTCACATATATTGCAGGCAGAAGACGAATCACTTCTGGTTTGAATTTCCCCCACTGTCAGCCCATGGTGTGTATATAAGTCACACTGTATCCTGCTGTTTCATATACAGTCTCCAGTAACAAAGAGACTTGAATTAGAATTTTTCTGGTCATTTTCCTGATGTGCAAAACTGGCAAAAGAAGAGAGATATTCCTCAGCTAGAGTAGACAGGCACCTTGTAGATACCTATTGTTAAGGTGATTTTGTTAAGAGCTACACCCTGCTAGTATTACAGGATTCCAAGTTCCCTTTCTTACAGTCACCTCTCTTGAGTGTGATTATACTTAATGGGGGAAGAAATAGCTGTTGTTCATCTGGGATCACTTTTCTAAGCCATAATGAAGCTGGAGCAGGTTGGCAATAATGGCCTAAAAATTAAGACCTTTACCCATAATGAAGAGTAATTCTCATTTAGGTATCATCTTTCAGCCAAGGATCTTTTTCCTTATGCACAGTTCTCACCCCATTCTTCTAAAGAAGGTGATATGAAAGGAGAGTGAAATTTATGAAAATCTGAAAGTGATTCAAGAGTGCAGTGCCTAGTTTTCTAGGCCCATGGTGATATCTAAATTCCCAAGGTTTTGTCCTGGTCCTGAAGAGAAAGTATGAAAGATATGGGTGTTTTGTGCAGGTGTAATAAAAATTAGGATAAACAAAGAAAATAGGTATACACTGCGGAGGGCTATGCATTCCTATTTTCCCTTTCTCCTTTCCACTGGCTGGAATGCAGATGTAATGGCAGGAACTGAAGCAGCTCCCTGCAGCATGAGATAAGTCATCTGCAGCATCTGCAAGGGATGTCTAAGTAACTAGCTAGAAAGGGCCTGCCTGGTTCTGCACAATGAAAGGACCTTATCATTCCTCAGTTGCTTATGCTCACATTGTTACATGAGAGGAATAAGTTTCTATCTTGTTTACATCATTATATCTTGGGACTTCTTTTTAATAGAAACTTATCCTAGCTAATGCATAGCTTCTTCCCACTCAGACATCTGTATTTCAAGGCCCAAGTGCTGCTTCTCGAACACTGGTTGTTTTCTCAGTTTCACGGAGTGTTGTCATTCTGATTGTCTGCTCATGTGTCCCTACCCTCTTTACAGTTCGCTGGACACTCCCTTCAAGTGTCAGCTTCTCTGTAAAGACTCGTCTGATTTCCTAAACAGAATTAGTTGCAACCACTAAAGTAGGGAGAGGATGGCAATTATAGCCTGTGTGTTTGTTTCTATCCTTGCACTTATAAATGCCTAGAGTCTGGCCCCTTGCAAGTATTATATAAACATGAATTCTTGTTTAATAACTGATTTCTCCAAGAAACTTACCATACTCTTCTCATTTCCCCCAATTTTTTTTACCACAAATTTTAGCACACTTGAATATTTTCCATGTTGGAAGCCTTTCCAAAAACTTGTGGTTTTTTTATTTGTATATCCTGGAGTCCTCAGAATCAACTATCAGTCATGAGTTAACCTCCCCATGAGAGATCAAAAGTAAAATTAAGAATTATTCTTCATAAATCACTGTTCTGCAGTCACTTTAAAGTTGAAAGCCAGTATCCTTCCTTATGCCCACGTTTTAGGTCATTGACTTTTCCACAATTGAACCATTGAACAAATATATCTATATATTTTAAAGATTTATTTATTTATGCACACAAGATCTGGGTTACAGGCCAGAGTTGTGGAAGGTGAGAGGATTCAGCAGAGACAGAGTGGGGCAGAACAGGCAGATGGACTGAAACACACTGCTGAGGGGAGTAGTAGGCGAAGCAGGAGTAGTCTGCTGTGCCATGTGGGTCCTCTCCCTGGCCAGGGATGGAACTTGAGCTGCTCTGCCACGGATGCTACACAGCGTGGCACTCAATTCGCTGTGCCACTAGGGAGACCCTATTGAACAAATATTTAACAATCACCTTATATATATATATATATATATATATATACCAGACACTATTCTTTTCACTTGAACAAATTTCAAAACAAGGAATAATAGGATTTGACCTTTGTATACCATGAGATTTCATAAATTATGCCTTTGGTTATATATGCAAAGTATGATATAAAATATAAACCTTTGTATAGATCAAAGGACTCATGATTTTATAAACATGTATATCAAAGGAAGGTAAAAGACTGGAAAATGTAATAAGATCATCTCTCACATTGGATCCTATCACTTGAAACAGTTTATTTGGGCTGATTATTTATAATACCATTCATAGGATTTTGGTAAATAAGACATTTATATTAATATCCAGCTTACCCTATTATCATTTAATCTTGTAGAAAATGGTTGAAATCTTCCTCCAATATGCCATACAAGACCAACCATTATTTACTTTATAATTCTGATAAAGATAAATTAGAATATCACATTAAATTAAGCTATCTTAGTTAGATATATGTGTATTGTTAAAGCATTAACCTGAACTAATTAAAAGGAATGAACTTATCAGCAATACACTTTATATTTCAAAGTCAGCTCTTGTAAAAAGAGGTTTTAAGCTTCCTGTGGTATGTCATTTTACTAATAAATACATCTGAAAGATCAATAATATAATGTTTTTAAAGATAAAAAAAACTAGACTCTTTTTATAAGCATGGTTGATATGAGTAACTAAATATCAATTTCCTCTAGATGCATTTTTCCATGGAACAAATCACTTTTTTCCAGCAGAATACCTCTTGTAGCAGTCACAGAATGAAAGTATTTCCCAATAGATATCCATCTCTGAGAGCAGATTTTATTTCTCTGCCTGATTTCCAAAAATGCAATCTGATTTCATGAGGACGTAGGCCAATGGACCAATAAATGACTGTTGTAAGCATGTATCAAGAAATAGTCACAACTTGTGATGCAAAATCTGCCTTGTACTTATTTCTTTCCATCCGAGAGTTGTAATTCCAATACCATGCCATGTACATGGATTGAGTGCAAAGATCAGCCCCAGGCAGGTTTAAATAAAACATTGACATTTTGAAAAATGATCCAAGTGTTTCCTTTTTTCACCTTCTATGTTTTTCTTTTTAACTTTGCTATTTCAGGTGGTATTAAGGAGGAAATTTTTTTTTTGACTGTCTCTAATCATTGAGTAGATTTCATATTCTCCAGGGTACAAAAGTGCAATGACAATTTGTAAACCATGAAAGATAAAGTTGTTGTATTAGGAAAAGTTGGTTTTTACTTCATTATACTGTCTTCTTACCTTAGAAACTGAATATGAACCTGGGAAAGCAATTTTGAGCAAATAGGTTTAGGCATGGTATTTGCATGCATGTGTGTGTATACTCATATATGTTTATATGTAATAGTCACCACATATATGACATATTGCAGTCATTAAAGTTAATTCAAAACATACAGCTGAACACTGATTTTCTTTTATTCCAACTTTCTAATTTTATTAGGATTTTATTATGAATGTTTTGATAGTACATGCATATTTTATAGCAAACCTCATTGTTTTTAAGAGATAAGCAAATTTACTGTGACACTGTATTAGCAAGGACTGTCTCTTTGTCAAGGAACTGGTAGATGGGGTAGCATATTCCAGGATGTGAGAGCCATTGCCTCCGACCTGAAGACAGATATATTGGATTAGTTTGTTAGACATTAGTTAATTATCAAGTTCCATCATATAAATTGTCTTCAAAGAGAAAAGGCAGCAGGATGGCTCATTACTGCAGAGTTCCTTGCTCGACTTCGTGGAAGCCCTTGCTCTTAGATGCCAAGAGCCACAGCCTCTGATGGAGACTTTAATTCATGGTGATACTGCAATGCAGTTCATTTCAGGATCTCTATTGTTGTGGTGCTAAAGGTTCATTCTTCTCAGTAATGGGAATGGCTCTGCTCTATAGGAGGTTAGACATACAGAACCCTAGTGGCTTGCATGATTTCTGACTTCAGAATAGTTCCTGACATACAGATGATGTGAAAGAAGCTATCTTTTTTTCCTCTACTGAGCAATAAATAGCATCTGTGTAGTTTGCCCAAAAATGCATTATGTGATGAAGGCTAAACAGACACATGCATATGCATACATGTGACTAGAATACGCTCACACGCGATTCCAGGCTTGTTTCACACTGAAGGAATCAAGTCATTAGCACAACTAATCATCAGGTTCCTCTGTACGTGCTCCTTCAGGAGGGAATTTTCATGTAAAAGTTTCATGCTTGTTTGTTTAAAGCTTTAGTATAAATTTGCAGGTGATGAGAGCAACCTTCACTCTGATAAAAGAACAGGCCAAAGTACTGATTGGAGAAAATTACATGAAGTTTTTTAATCAAAGTCTCTGTGGTCTACTGTCTGATTTTCTAGGCCAAATGTCAAATGTTTTCCACTGATGTTGATGTTGAAGTAATCACTAAACCATTTCCAGGAATGAGTAAGTGAGATGGTAATAATGTTTCATTTCAGTATTATATAAGGTCTCTTTTTTCAGCCAGGAACAAAGCAACAGGACCTCTCTGATTTAATATAATTACATAAACTATTACTTTGAATTTTTTTTAGATAGTTTCATCTCTTCTTATGTGATTTCCATAGGAATGTGTGAATATGGCTTGTATCTACATGCTTTCAGCTTAATTGTGAAACAGCCTACAATTACCAATTTGTTTTTATTTACCATATTTACATTTAACTTAAAATGCAATTAAACATGTATTTAATCTGTTTTCTGTATTTTTTGCAACAATAATAACCAATCTCTTCAAAAACCTAGATTTCACTAGAAAAGCAAATTTGTTTTTTGACATCCCAGAGAAATGAGTTGCTAATCAGATATATGCTTTTTTTTTCTGTTGACTCAACAGAGCAATCTGGGTGATCAAAATAAAATCTTGAATTTCTGATCAGTTTTATGAAGTTATATTTCAACACACAATACTGTTTTCTATGTTTTGCATTGGCAAAAATCTCCTTTTTCTTAAAGAGGTGGTAAGGAAGAAACTTTTATTTGTGAGGACAAACATTTCCTTATACTTATTTGAAGTCAATATTGGGATATCTGGAAACTCCTGGAAGAATGTGCCATCCTCCCCTCCCCCCCCACTGATAGCTGGGGTTGAGCCTGAAGACATTCCACTGGCATGGCCTCCTGTGCAGTGGCACCTGGTGTCATTCCTAGAATTCCCCACCTCTTTAGCCTGTCCATCATGTTTAGCCTGAGAGAATTAAAATACCTGGAGACAACAGATACATTAAAGTCTCTTCTAAGTGGAATTTCTTTGAAAACCAAAAAGAACAAGGTAAAAAGAAGCTAGGAGAATGAAACTGGTATGAAAGCAGTTTCAAACAAACAGGTTTTGTACCACCAACCTCAGTGCATGCTAATTTTCATTTCTGAGCTTCAGCTAAATAGTATCTATAAATGAGGATACTACCAGCTAACTTCCAGAGTTGTTCGAAGATTAAAATCATTATTAGTTGTAGATGGAATCTAAGAAATGTTTCTCCCAAGTAAAATGCACTGAGGTCAAGGAACAGCCTCCCCTTCTTCCCCTGCCCCTCCTTGGTAAGGCTTGTTTTAAATCATCATCTCCAATTATTTGTTGCTGCCTAAAAGATTGCCCTAACTCATATTAACTTAAGACAGCAACAGTGGTTTTATTACTATCATTCACAGCTCTAGAGTTGACTGTGTTCACTTGGGAAGTTCATGATAGGAGCCTAGGGCTGGAATCATTTCAAAGACTTTGTGTCTTGTCCATCACAGACCTGGTGGTTGATATTGGCTCTAGATTTTAGAACTCAGTTGGAACTGACACGCTCTCTCCCTGTGACTTGGGCTTTCTTGTATCAGACAAGAAAAGCTCCCCATTTCTTAAATCCTGGGTCCACACAGGTAGATAGTCAATTCTGTCACACTCTTGAGTGTTAAGCGGAGCCTAAATTCAAGGAGAAGGGCTATAGATTACACTTGTTAATGGGAGAAGTGTTAAATAATCTGGGAGCCAATTTTGAAAAAAACACTTTATTATCTTTTTATCCTCAGCACATTACATAGGGTAAGTTCTTGGGCATTTACTATATATTGATGATTGAACATACTAAAGATGTTAAAGAAAAACATATCAAGGATTTAAAATAGGTTGAAATCAATGTCAAAAGATTGCTTTGTGAGGGGAGTACCACCAAGAGTAGGAAATCTGGTACTGTCAAAACACTAGCAGGGATGTAAAATAATGGTACTTCAATAACAATGAATAATTTTTTAAAAAAATGTCAAAAGAGAAGAGGGATTAGGCTTGAGATTTGTAGAAAGAAAAACAAAAGTAAGAAGAGGATGTCCTAAAATATACCTAAAGTGACTGGCTTACATGAGATAGACAATTAAAGTACATTTATCTGTTGTACCTGAAATTTAAAATCACTCAGAAATAGGTAGAGGTAGATAGTTGCTTGACCAGCAACTCTAAATAATGCTACGTTTCTGAACCTCAGTTTAATAATACCCATAAGTGAGGATAATAACAGCTACCTTTCCGAGTTGTTGGAAGATTAAAAACCATGATAACTATCCAAACACAATACCTGTTATTAATGTGGATAGTCCATGATTTATTTCTTAGAACATATCAAAATATTTTGAATACTGTTTTATTAAAATGTCACGATTCAATATTTTTATTTTGTGGTTGTTATTTTAATTAACATTTAGAAGTCTATGATGAGAAACTTCAATTTCATTGAGGATATAGACTCCATTCTGTGCATTGCACCAACTATTGAGGGTAAATTTCACAATCAGTGGTGAATTGCCAACAGTTTCTAAACCTGATTAATTTGAAAATATGATATGCTTCTTTACAAATATTCATTACCCTAGAAATTCTTTTTTGTTTTCATATATTTCATGACTCTGGGTGTTAATACTGATGCTTAACAAGAATTTTTTCTTCAAATATAATTACTGAGTATGAGACCATATATGAGAACATATATTGTTCTCTATATTAATAATATATAAGAGCAATGCTTAAGAAATAATCTGAAGTATTTAATTTTATTAACATTTTATTTCATATAAGTTATCTTCTAAAGTTTTAAAATAAAGAAATAGCATTTTCTGTATGGGGAGAGCTTTTCATGGTTTTCCTTCACATCTCCTAGATATATTCTGATACAGAAAAAGAGAAGTACAATCAGTTGAACTTATTCAAGAATTTCAGCAACCCAGAAAAAGCTTGTTTCATATGCACAAGCCCTATACTTATTTATTTAATATCCAAAATAGACAAAATGGGTGAATATTAATATATGCAAACTAAATGTATTGTCAATTCAGGGGTTTTTTTTAATTATAATAGTCATTTTGGGAAGAAAGGGGTAATGCATTTCATGGCCTTTTTATAGAACTACTGACTGCCTTCAAAAGTATATAGAAATCATTATCCTTGCCATATTGCAGACTACTTTTTCAACTTAAAATAAAATCTATAGACCATATTGAATAATCTTTCTTGCAAGACCATCATCCTAACTGCATTGAAACACTAAGATAAGATATTCAATGGGTATGAATACTCTTTAGTTATCATTGAACTTAAAAATAGGCTCATGTAACTAGATTCACATTTTATGCTGAACTGGGCTCCATTTTTAATTCCTATGGCCATTGATGGGTGAAACACACAAAAAAGAAATATTTGTAGTCAGTGAATCAGATGTTTATAACTTCTGAAAGAGCAGGTTCAGAACACTCAAAAAGTTAGAATGAAAATATGGACATTTCCTTAATTCCATGTGAATCGGGTAACTGTGATAGCCACTACTTTAATATGTTTTCCTAAATATTACTTTCAAGAATGAAGAAAGTTTTAACCTCAACTTGACTTTATAAGTGATAAATATGAAAATAGTATTTATTAATTGATTATATATGTGTGTGGAGATAGTCAAAAACAATATAATCATGTATAAAGAACTCAGATTAATGAATTAAATTAATGAATTAAATTCTGTATCTTTGGGACAGGCTTAGGTATGTATGTTTGGTTTTGTTACTTGTTTGTTGGGTTTTGCAAAATTGCACTAGTATAAAATACTGATAAAACTTTGTGAGCATCGCTAAGTAAACAAACAAGAAAGGTGCTCACAGACTAGACCAGTGTTAAATGACAGACAAATGCTTGTTTTACATTAGATGATGGGCTTTGTGATGGTTCTTCAGTGAAGGTTTATCTCTATCTTTGGACATACTAGGAAAATAGGAACATAGCATTTCCCCACATCCTTGCTGTGAGGAGACGTCATACGGTTTCTTTTGGACAATGAAATGTGATTAGATGTGAAGACTTGTAGATATCACATTGGTCATTTTTGTAAAGGAGCACTTAGTTGCTGATATTCTGCTCTTCTGTTTGAGCTTTACCCTGCCAAGGTGCTAGTGAAAGGAAATGCGTCAATAAGAGTTTTCAGAAGTTTAAAGATACCTGAATGCTAAACAAACTTATGATTTGGTTTCTCTTAAGAGTTAATTGAACTTGGAGCAGTCTTTGGGTGAGTGAGAAAACAATCCTTGACATTTCAAACTACTAGTATTTCAGCATTGTTACCTTATTGTCATATACTCGAATTTATTTAGAGAATTCATCTTTTACTTTATATCTGGCATATCTCATGGTATATGCATTCATTATTTAAAAGGGAAAAATATTACATTGTGTAGGAACTAAAAGTGAAAATCTTAGTTAATTTTAGAAATTATGTACTGAATGGATATTTTTTCTGTGAAACTTTTTTTTTAAATAACAATATAATTCAAAGTATAACTTGTATGATATGTGTTACTTGGGTTTTTGGTTTTCCATATCTCAGGACAGCAAATTTATTATAGATGGCTCATGTAAGAAAAAGATATTTTTGCTAAAAGTTTGAGATATGGAAATGCAAATCTTGAAAAGAAATCTTGAAATATTTTCATTTAGTTAAAAACACATCTTAATGAGTAATAATTTAAAGATGGTGGAATCATAGAACTTAAGACATGGAAAAAATCTGACAAGTAAGTTGGCTCTAAAATTCCATTTTGCATACTGAAAGAAGGAGACTCTTGGATATTAGCTAATTGGTTTGCTTAAAATTGGTTTTATAGTGACACTCTCCTGCTAAAATCAATTTCCCTGGGCATTCTGTTTGCTTTTATTTTTTAGAATATAAGGTTAAAGCTTCTTAGATTGTGTTTACTCTCAGATCACTATTACTACAAACAATCTAATCTTAGCAGTTGTGCTTAACAGCCCCCATTTCCTGAACACGATGGACTCATTCCTTCCCTTATGTCTTAGCAAGTGCATATTTTACTTTGTGTCTGTAATACCTTCCCAACCTTGTACCTTGACAAACTCCTTCTCAACCTGTAAGATTCACCTTCAGTACACTTCTCTGGTTCTTACAGTTGCCAAGTACAGTAGTTAGATGATCCTATTTATGTGATTGCAAAACATTTCATATTTACTGACATTGCTTTGTAATTTATGAAAAATTATATTTTTATTCCCAATGTTTGTTCACCACTCTGCCAGTGGAGTCTTTATCCCTGCCCATTGTCTTTTAACTTATAGTGTCTTTCTATGAAAGGAATATATGCTCCTGCTCTGGTGACATGACTTGCTTAAAATTTGAGTGGGGTCCGTATGTCACAAAGAAGCTGTAAGAGAAACTTTTTACATTTCATGTGTTGAAATGCTGGCATCTGTCAAGTAGAGACTTCTCCCTCAGTCTCAATTGTGGAGTGAAAAAGATATGGAGCAGACATAGCCAAACTATAGCCACAGCAATTATATTTAAAGTGATAATTATATTAAGATTTGAGATTTGGGGATTTTTGTGACTGCAAACATTTTTAAATTCATATTTGACATTCATTTTAATAAATTCATATTAAAATGCCTCATTATTTAATGAAACATAATACATACTTATTGCATAGTTTCCACCTATAAAGTAAGGGCAGGCTTTATGTCTCATTAATTTTTTGTTTCTAGCTTCTTGATCAATTTCTAATACACAGAAAGTGCTCAATGTGGTGTGATAAAGGCCTGGAAGTTTGTTGTATGATGCTGAAACTCTGCTTTCTGAGGATTCCTATCTTCCAAAGATTTAGAAACATAATCAAGTTACAGAGATACAGAAAAACAAAGAGAAAAATGTTTATACACAGAGTAATGTTGCACAGATGCATACAGAGATGGTAAAATTATTCACAGTATGTTCTGGTAACTTTCATGTTGGAAAGAAATCAAGTATAAATTTTTTGTTGGAGTTTGAAGAATAAGGGGAGTGGGACTTGGACTTCAAGGTTGAGATAAATTGGGTCCAGTAGAAATCATTAATCTCTTTCTGATCAATCTAAGATGGATTTATGGAGGATGTGAATTTTTAGGAGTCATCTGTGGAACAAAAAGATATATGGTAATAGTTTTAATAAAAGGCAGATGATTCACATAGTTTTAATGTGAAAATAATATATTTTTACATGATTTTCATAGCCTACTTAAATATGAAATAAGGTTTAAAAAAGATTATATATAATATGCATATCTTTTTCTAGAAATATTTCTCTGTTCACTTTCTAGTTTCAGTATTCCACTAGAAATGTTTTGCCAAATATGAATTTAAAAATGCCTTAAATCAGACTTTAGTTTTCTAGTAGAAAGTATGCATATTTGTTTTCCTTAAGGAATTTCCTAAAGTGGTTTTTCCTGTCTGTATTTTACTTTTTAACTCATGTTTTACATTTTTTAAAAGTTAGAACCCTGTTTTAGAGCTGGGTTCTGTGTGTCATTAATTTTTTTTCTAACTTCTTGGTCAATTTCTAATACACAGAAAGTGCTCAGTGTGGTGTGATAAAGGCCTGGAAGTTTGTTGTATGATGCTGAAACTCTGCTTTCTGAGGATTACTATCTTCCAAAGATTTATAAACTGAATCAAGCTACAGAGATATAGAAAAACAAAGAGAAATATGTTTATACACAGAGATATTTTGTCAGATGCAACATTTAAATTAACTAATGTGCACATTAAATCTCTAACTTATGTACACATTTGTCTGTTTCTATTCTCTTCACTCATTTCAGTGACTTGAAATTTTTCCCCATTTTTGTTAAGAAATACTTGATATATATCACTCTACTAGTTTAATCGGTCAGCATGATGGTTTCACTTACACATACATAATAGGTTCACTTTGCATCCATTTTAGCATTATAGAGATATAATAAAAATAAAAGGAAAAAAATCTTGTAAAAAAATGAGAACTTTTAGGATTTATTCTTTTAACTTTCCTGAATTTCACATAAGATACAGTAAGTGATTTAAAATTTACTTATGAAAATGCTTGAAATAATTTAGAAACAAGTCAATAACCACTTCCTAGAAATTTTGACCAATTTGTACTCGTGTGTATACTGCATTTGAGAATAGTGATGAAATTTGCTAAGTAATATATCTTTTTAAGAGTAATGTTGCATAGATGCATATAGAGACAGTAAAATTATTCACAGTATGTTCTGGTAACTTGCATGTTCAAAAGAAATCAAGTATAAATTTATATATATATATATTTTATCATATATATATAATAGGAATTGTATTGAAGTTGTAGTTAAGCCAAAACATGGGTGCATCCACAATCTTAATTTTTTATTTAAGGTTGTGCTGAATCAGAATCATGGCCATCTGCATGAAGCATATCGATTTTTGTTTTAGAGACTATTTTATAACTTAACAAACTGAAAAGAGTATTAATAAGGAAGTGGTACAATGTGCACTAAGAATCCACTTGTGAAATAGTTATACAGAAAATCAGATCTCATGCTTAGACAGCAGCACCTATGCCTCATTCCAATAGGCATTATGGGTTAAGTTCTAAGACTAATAAGAAT
This sequence comes from Galemys pyrenaicus, assembly GCA_019455555.1. NCBI lineage: Eukaryota > Metazoa > Chordata > Mammalia > Eulipotyphla > Talpidae > Galemys > Galemys pyrenaicus. Next base: position 6,038,539 of record JAGFMF010011395.1, on the reverse strand, counting down.
TTACTGGTCATATTTGTGTGTGTGTGTGCGTGTATGTGTGTGTGTTTATGTATGGGTTTAGCCTGCAAAAGATAAATTATTTATGTATTGAAGTTTATAACTGATGAAATAATAATTCTCTACAATACCTGTGGGATTTTGAATAATAATCAACAGAGAACTAAAGGTTCTTGGCTATCTGTGATTGGCATTGATGAAAGGAATTGATCAGATCAGTAGAAGATATGGTCTGGCATGGGAAACAGAAGATAATTTGATAGTGGCAGGAAGGGACCATATAACATATATTTTTAATGCCCCTGGCTCACATCTTATTGAGGAAGGATTATAACTTAACATCTGAAAACATTCTTGTTCTACCTGCATATTATTTATGAGAATGATGTGCTGATAGGATCATTATTTTGAAATCAGTGAGACATGAGTTTAATATTGGTCTTGGTATTTATAGTTGTACAGACTTGGAGTGCCTAACATTACCTTTGCACTGTCATATTTTAAATTGATCAATTGGCAAGAGATTTAAAAAAAAAAAAACAAAGTTCACTAGAGTGAGGAGTTTTAAATTAGCTATTGAGCATAAGGTACATAGCACCTTGAATGATGGTCTGAGTGCTCCAAAGAGTGTTATTTTACCTTAAGAGATGTAGCTGTTCAGCAAAGTGTTTATAATACAGTACATAACTATTGCAATAGGTTGAGTTTACTTCTTAGCTAATGTTTTAAATTTGGGTTGTGGTTGTTTTTATTATGAGACCTCAAATTAATGTTCTCATATTTTCAAAGAGAGGTAACTGAACTGAGTAGGAATAAATAATAGGTTAACACTTCTACTTCCCAAATGCCACAGGAAAGGTATCACTTCCTCAGGCCTGTTTTTAATACAACACTAAATTGTAGGTAGTAGCTATGGAAAATAAAAAAAACTAGGGGTTTGTTCTCTGACACCATGAACGATCTAAACCCAAGTTGATGTTGTATAGATATTCTTTATTCACATTTCTTAGTGGTTTTGTTATAATTTACATATAAATTTAATCCTAAAGTTAGTGATATGACAATTAATGATGTAAGTAAAATGTCTTATTCACTTTAGATTTTTTTTTTAAGACAAAAGACAAAGTAGGCTAAATAAGATAACAGAGAACCTTCTGTAAACTTTTTATAAACCAAGACAGAAATGGAAATGGCTGTATTCCAAACTCATCATTACTGGGAATCACATAGATGGGGAGATAAAGTTGTCCATGTGAGCCCCTTGACAATGCTCTGTATTTTATTCAGAATCTCAGGTAAGCCACCTGCATGTTGATGACATCATAAAATAAAGGCCAAGGACTGAATACTGTATGGGTGCTCTTTATTATCATATATCAGGTGTCACCTGTAATTTCATGTCTCTGGCAATGCAGCAGAGCCCATCTGTCATCTAACCATGGATTCTTAGTCAATTTTCTCTGTTCTTTGGAAAGAAGTTCTTATAATATGTGGTGTAGTAAGAAACTAATGTCCCATTTTCTGGGATTGGCTGTGAAATAAATAGGACAACAGTTAAAAAAAAAACAAGCTGGTATTTTCTACAGAGGACAAACAAAGAAAATACTCCTTTTCTGTACAGTTTCATTATATAAAACTGTAACTGGTTTAGATCTACAGGGATACTGTTGACAGTCCAGTATTAAGCAGGCAGCCAATGGAGCAGGCAGCTTTAGGCACAAGGGTGTGTTATAAATACAATTGTGTAGTAGTAACAAGGACCTTGAGGCCCTAGTAGTGGCATCCTTTCTAAAATGATCTTCAAGCAAGGCAGATACCTTTTATTAAAAGGATTCTGGGGTGTTTCACTTTATGTGACTAAGCACCTAAATGACAGTTAAAAAATGAAATAAAACTTTTCATCTTGTAAAGGATAAATCTAATTTCTCATTTCTACCTAAAATGATGTAGAACAGGTTTCCTTATTGACTCCAAGAGCCATCCAGTCCTCATAAAACTTCCTTTAATGAGCATGTTTTCATATAGGGTTTATGAAATTTGAGCGACTCTGGAAATGCCCCACAAATAGCAGATTTGGAAGGAAAATCAGAAGTAAAAGGAGAATTACTTAGCAAACAAAAAAGACAAGCCTTTAAAAGAAAGATGCTTTGCAATTTCAGAACAGTAAGTTAGTAGTAATAGTAGAAAGAACCACTAGAGTAATTTGGAATAACTATCCTGTCATTTTCGGTTTGGCATGCCACTAAAATGAGGTCTTACATTTAAATAGGAATGAAGTTTACAACTTTTAAAAGTGTGCATAGAAACTTGCAGCTAGTAGACAGTTAAGTTTGAGAGCTGTGATGAATCTTATACATAGCCTAATGAATATAGACAAAAATATTGTATAATCATCAAACTCAGAGACTAGATCCTCATTATTCCCACCACAAAAAATAAATGATAATTATGTGACATGTTAGACGTGCTAACTATTGTTGCAGTGACAAGTTTATTGCAATATATAAATGTGTTTAATCACCATGCTTTGTATCTTAAATTTCACAATATCATATGTCAAAAGTATTTCAATAAAATTGTGAAAATGTATAGGAATAGGCCAGAACCTTGTCTATTCATAGCATCTGATGATGAACCTAGGTTTTGGGTAGAAAAATGTTCATATAACAGTTACACTGGAGATATAGTAGGCTTTGCTTTATAGAGAGTTACATGTTGAAATGCAGAAAGGTTTATCTGCATGAGATGAAAATGCTAAAGTGCATATCTTGGTTTTCTTCATAGTATTGGGTAAGCTGGAGGACTTGTTATCAAGTGGGATAGTTAGTAGAAACACATTTTATTATAAGCCAATTCAGATGTGGAATGCATCTCTCAATTCTGAATTGAAGTGGACAATTAGGGAGTTGATATTACAATACATGCCCCATTACAATAGAGTTGGTTCTGTAAGAAGCTTTAAGTTTCTTTGTAAGTCAATTACAAGTCATGGCTTCCAGACCCTGCATTTGTCATATTTGAACTTGTGGCTGTTTAATTGGACTCTCTGAACCTACTTAGGTAGGGAGATTCGTGGCAGAAAGGAAAGTCAAGGCATGGCCTACAAAAGGCCAAAGAGGACCAGGCTTCACAAGGTTCTAGTTTCTAAAAGCTATAGGACTGTAAAAATTATATTCTGAGAAAAAGAATCAAGGAACACATGACACATCATGTCATAAGAAAACACCTAGACTGAAAAAAAAAAAAAAACAAACTTATGCTGCAGAAAACTTACGCTGTGAAAGTCCATGATGGAGAAACATTTTAAACTATTAGTAATAAATCAGTCTAAACCATAGTGACCATTTTCACTGTTTACAATTTTGTCCCTTAATGATGGGATTGATTCTAGATAATATTAAATATTTTTTGAGTTCTATATGACCTTCGTTCATTTGCATGTTTCAGTATGTCTGTTATAAATGAATGAAGTGCTTAAGAACACATTTTCTTAGACCAAAGTTTCTGGTCATTGAAACAGATTCTCTTTTAACTAAAACAAAACAAAAAAATACTTTTTCACTAAGTGGTAGACTGGCGATGAAAGAGGTAGGACAATATTGTTGTGTTACTTTGCTTCACTGAGTATTTTTGAAACATCAAATGTTAGTTTTTATTTTTATTATTTAAATTTTCAAAATCATGGTTAGCAAAGAGTGTACAGATATGCGTACATAGTGTATATGAAAGAGTCCCACTTCCTACCCCAGCCTAGACAGAGAAAGCTAGATAAAATCTAAATAGTGGAACATTTTCACTAATAACAACTAATAGTGTTTCTAACAATGCAAATGCTAACCTGAGACATTAACAGTGGCACACCTGAGGTAACCTTTAACCAAGGTTAATACTTGATTCCCTCTTCACCCTAGGTTCACTCCATTTTCCCACAATATTTTGTTCTAAGCAAGTCTTTGAAGCTCACCCTTTCTTCTCCCTGCTGTTGTTTTTACTGCCAACTATTCAGTACCCACCCAGTTTAGCATTGCAAGAAAGCATGTAGGGTCCATATGAGGATCTTTCCTTCACTTGTTTTATTGACTGTTTCTTCTAGTTACCGTCACTGCCAAGAGCCCTGTTACTGCACACTCAGGAAAATCAAGTTGCCCTCTTACTGAACTCCCAGAATGATGACACCATCTTTTTCATGCTGGAGGGAAATAAGAAAACCTCTTTTGACCAAAGGTCATTGTTTATATGACCCACTGAGGGACAGAACCATTTCTTACAACAGAGCAGGGACTTTGGCCTAAGGGTCAAGTTTAGTCACCCAGGCTACCTTCAGTTCTCTCCACTTCTCCATTCAGGTCCAACTTCTAACTTTGCTTTTTGAGGTCAAGACTTCTTCCATGTTGTACCTCAAATTCAGTCGTTAAGAGGAATGGATAGGAGGAGAGCCTTTCTAGGCTTAAACACAGTGGAGACAATTGTTTTCCTCTGGCTGGCAAAGAGCGTTATCCTTCAAAGCTGAGTGCTACTTTTAGCTGTAAAAAATTTGTGTCGTCAAAGTAGATGTTACTTTACTAATGTCTCGATTTCCACCTCCATTATTCTCTATTGTGAGATGGAATTCTCACAATAGAGAGAAATTCATAAATGGTAATTTGAAAACTTCCTTAGAAATCTTATACTGGTTAATTAGTTATGGTGCTTCCTGTGTTTGATACTTTAAATAAAGGGAATAATTTACTTATGTAATATTTTTGTATAAACATGTTGCCAATGGTATGTATTGTAATTTTATTTTGTAAAATGAAGTAGGAACAAAACCCCCAAAGTTATATTTATTGTTATGGTGCTCATGAGTAAGAGTCTAGAGCCTTTAGACCCAGAAATTTCAGTTTTAGAAATGTATTTATCAAGTATGCTCACATTTAAGTGGATATTGATAATATGCTATGCTTTTCATTTAATAGAATATACATAAAAATGGGTTATTATGCAGCCTAATCAGTCATATAAAGCGGATCTATAGGTCTGATGTGCCTACAAAGAAAGAAGTTTAGGGAAAAAATATTTGCAGGAAATAAATTGTAAAACTTTGAATATGTCAGGATTCCATTTATATAAGAAAAGTATGAATGTTTACTTTTATTTTACTGTTCAATTTTTTATCAAGTTTATATTACAAAAGTAAATAAAAGCATAATAATCTTAATCCTCTCCTCAATAAGTATTTTACTGTATATTATATTGGGAAAGAAATTTCTGTATTTCATGGTTTCGGTGAATATTTTGTTTTGGATGATCAGACATTTGTCAAGTAAGCTAATTTGTTTCATTCACTTGTAACAAATATGAATGTGGAGAGGTTACCTAATAGGCATTATATCAGTGTCAGTCCAGGATGCTTCTTAGTCTCCCCCAACAGTTCACTTTACCTCTAAAAGTTACCTTCCCCCTCACTCAGCTGTGATTTTCTCCGATTGAACCTTTCAAAGATAAAAGAAATTGATGAACAAACTTATGAGGGAAAAAAAAGCCCTCCTTACTTGGGAAAAAATAATTCAGCACAAACTGAGGCTGGATTTTAGCTTCAGCTATCAAACTCTAATTATGATTGAGATTACTTACCATTTACCTCAGTTCCCAGAACAAACTTTGACCAGAATTAGGAGGCCGAGGCATGCATTCTTGAAGCTTCCTTTTGCAAAGTCTGTCCCTATTCTACTATGAGCTCTGGAAACCAGTTTGCATCTTACTGCTGAGCTTCAGGCCGGATTTCTGTTTTAATAGTGGTTATTATCTAGATTCATTTCTAGTGCAGTCCCGAATAGCCAGGCTTCCTTTAGGATTCCAGTCTGCCTTTCTCTACCTAGTCCCTTTCCCAGGTACCACATTTCTGCTCCAATAACTGGAATGCTGTATCTTGTTAACTGATTTCTTGTCAACTGTCTCCCTGACTTTTGGGTATCCATTAACCAACTATTACACTCTGCTCTGTTGAGATATTTGATGCATGGTCAACTGATCTGTGACACTCTATTTATTCAACAATTTGTTTAATAAATATGTTTTGAAGCCCACCGCGTGGCAGGGACAGGTCAAGTATAGGGATGTATTGTAAATCAGACTTTGTTCAGTTTTTAAGAAAATGTTTTCTCTCAAGTGATCACAAAACAGCCAACTCCTTCTCTTCTCGTTCCTCTTCTTCCTCCCCATCCAGTTCCTTCTTTTCTTTCTTCTGCCACAGATCTGTTTCTTTTTTTAGATGAATTCTTACCAAAACCCCAATAAAAAGTAAAGGCTAAATCAGACCGTGGATCCATTGTGTTCCTGCCGACTTAGCTTTCTAGGGCTCTCTGAAGCAGTGTTCCCAGAACTGTACGTGTTTCTGCCAGACTCAGTGTCTATTCCTGCAGCTACTCTTCTGGGCCCCTGACTCACTGTAGTGGGCAGTTTTTGATCCAACTCTGCCTTCCTCTGCATCAATAGTAAATCACTGCTACATATATCCAGCCATTCAGAAAATGTGGCATCCAGGATGGGAAGTTAAGGAGGTTTCAATTTAGCCTCAGAAAAGACCTTTTTGCTCCTGACTTGGGAATATTTTCCACTGTGGGAGGTATAGGAAGCTCATAGTTTTAGAATTGACTTTTCTCTCACTCATGTTATGAAATGTGGGTCAAACCTTAGTATGTGCTTCCATTTAAAAAATAGAGAAGAGTTTATTTTTCTTCCATTAAGAACATTGAGGTTGGAGGAATATGTAATCAAGTACAATAATGATGCAAAATCCTGTTCAAATTTTTGTGTTTTCTTTCACATTTCTCAAAAACATACACAAATATTTTAAAAGATAAACATTTTTTTTCATTATAATGTTCATCTGTCACTCAACTCTTTCCCTCCCTTGAGGCCTCCTTAAGAGATCTCTTCAGAAGAACACTATGTCCTCATCAGATGTCACAAAGGTAAATAAAAGCTGCAGCAGTGACTTTCCACTGACTGGAATAAAGAAAAATGAAAGCAAGTTTGTATCTGTCCTTCATAAGAGAGAGACTGTTGTCCATAGTCCCCTCTTTCTGATATTTCTATGTCATCTTCGGGTTGCCTGAGTCAGGACAAGGTGGCCTCAAGGGAAACTTCAGCTTTTGAGGGAATGAGTAGTACAATCTGGGAGAGTAGTATCTCTCTCATTATTTTTCTCTGGGACAAAGCTTTGTCTAAAGTCTGAATCTGAGTCTACCAATAAAAGAAACCCATAAATGTAAATGTTCCTCTTTGATTACCTGCTCATTTCTTCCTTCTATTTTTTTGGTTCTCTCCTGCTGCTATCCTAAAAGTAATCCTGTGTTTAAGCCATTAAAGACTTGCAAATAAAGGGAGACAACATAGAAAATCCAGCTTCCAATTAATATTCCTAGTAATTGTGGTGTAATTTGGGTGCTTCTAGTAAATAGGGTCCATAATCACAAAGATTAATGAGGGTTACGGAAGGTGGAAAATCCAGATGCTGGCAGGATTCCCAATCTCCAAGACAGTGAAAACAGCAGAGAAATATGGGAGTAAATACAATAATTAATAGAAGGATCATACTCAGTGTCCAATTTTGAATTTATTTTTGAAGTGTGATAAATTTCTATACACATCCTTAGAATGTAAAAGGGAATTTAATCACTTGACACATTTGTTGAACATTTCCTCCATTTAACAGTGAGCAATGTGGGTAGAGATGCTGGGAAAGGAAGAACAGGGTCTTATTCCTTAACCTCAGTTTGTTTATAATCTATTCAGGGAATGAAAACCACTATATACTGAATAATAGTTGTCAAGACAGTAAACTGTAATTAAAGCATTAAATTGGGTTGAATAAACAATCTCAAGTGTTGGGCCATGTCTCATCTGATATAGAACTTGGACTGGTACAGAGTATTGACAAATATACATCAGGACAAATAAATGATGACGGGTAGAAAAATCATTTAGGATTTGGAAGGAATTGTTAACCGGAAGTAGATTTTTTTTTTTTAAGTGAAGCAACTAAGCAAGATGAAGACATAAATACACCCTCAGTAAGTAACACAAAATTAACACATATGGGGTCATAGAATGAAGACCAGGGCCTCCCTGGTGGCGCAGAGGGTTAAGCAACACACTATGAAGCAAACCTCAGCCACTATAGCACGAGTTCGATCCCTGCTGCCAGCCAGGGAGGGGACCCACATGGCGCAGCAGACCTCTCCTGCTGTGCCCGCTGCACCCCTCAGCAGTGTACTTCCGTTGATCTGCCTGTTCTGCTCCCTGCTCTCTGTGGTGAATCCTCTCACCCGCCCCACACCTCTGGCCTGTACCCCAGTGCTTGTTTGCATAAATAAATAAATCTTAAAAAAAAAAAGAATGAAGACCAGCCTGGCATTTCATCAGCATAATAAAAATTTAATGAAAGATTACGAAAATAACTTCTAAACTATTAGAATGGCATCAAGATAGAGAACTAATACTGTGATCCCTACTTTTGATACACAGTTAATATTTCTATTATAATGCATCTAATTTTTAACAAAAATATAATGGTTCCTATCAAAACTGCAGCATTGAGGGCACTCACTGTGGTTATTCATCTCTGTATTCAGTACATACATGTGTGAGCTATATAGTCCAGGAAAGTAACAGAGATTGCAAACAGCAGATGTAGACTCTTCCTCTGTCACGTTGCATGATGTGTACTAATATCTGATTATTTTTCACACAGTATCCAACACCGTTGTGTTGCCACTCCATCACCTTAGGAAGGTTTAAAAGAAATAGATTGAAAGAAGAGCTACTATCTTGGATAGTAGATTTAGGGTAGTAAGTTAATTTACAAACTATCGATGGTAATGCCATTCCAGGGAGAGGAGTGAGTAGATTAGAATAGTCTAATAGTTTAGAGGCACACCATTTAAATTGGGGCACCTGCTGGATTCTCACAAGTAAATATGTGAAATGGCTCAAGTTTGGGGTCAGTCCGAGGCAATGCCACAGTCCGCAGACTTTACAGACTCATGTAAGCTCACTGTCTGTTCCTGATGGTTAGTTCTGTGCCTGGCACTAGCAGGTACTCAAGAGCATGTGGCATTATCACAATATTGGTAGTGTTAGGGAAAGACATAGCAAATTAGGGAAATTTACAGATGGGCCTGATACTCCAGATTATCAGCACACTTGTGTTGTTGTTTAAATAAAATACTCTCCAACTGTTCCATAGTTCTTTTGCATTACTGCTAAAGAGGAATGTATTGTATATATAACATTTTAAGCCCACTTAGCATAATTGTAGTGAGGTGTTCTATTTTAAAGGTGAAGTAAAAGTAACAAGTGATACTCTATGTTGAAAGTATTAAGTTAAAAAAGTAGACATTATTTAAAATGAAACAGGGCCTCCCTAATGGCACAGAGGTTAAAGTCTCAGCGCTATCAAGCTATTGCCAGTCACTGCAGCATGAATTCGATCCCTGGCCAGGGAGGTGACCCACATGGCTCAGCAGACTTCTCCTTTCTCATCAGCTGCTCCCCTCAGCTGTGTATTTCAGTGGGTCTGCCTGTTCTGCTTCCCACTCTGTCTCTGGTGAATCCTCTCATCCCCTGTACCTCTGGTCTACAGCCCAGTTCATGTATGCATAAAGAAATAAAAATAAATCTTTTAAAAATAAGTTAGTCATTTTTTATTCATCTTCTAATTGCTTTGGGGTGCTAATTGAAATTTGTTATGATTTTTTCCCTAAACATACTCAAAGCCAAGTTCAATTTAACAAGTCATTTTAATAATATCAAAGAAATATAAGGTTTCTCCTCACAACTTTGTAAACTCAAGTTGTGTTTTCATGCTCTCATTACTCTGCCCATCTTCAATACGACTAAGGATTTTAAAAATATAACAGGAACAGAAAGTGATCTGAATCTTATTAAATCTGCTTCATTTGAAATTTGTCTTTGTAGTAGACCAATTCAACAACAAAAAAAATTAGCTTTGCATCTGGAAAGAACTCATAAAAAGCTGACTTACAGGATGAAATTTCTGCAGCCCTGCCATCTTGTGCAGTAGGCAAAAGTGGAATTTATGTTACTTCTCCCTGACTTTGCCTGACCAAGTCTGATGGTTCTAGCATTATTTAGTTGGAGGGCTTTGCTTTTAATTCTGGACACTGTTCAAAGTTCATGTTAAATAAATTAATATGGAGAAAACCAGTAAATAATCTTGTTGCAGTAGATGAAAATAACCTGTGCTTTTCATCTTTGAATTAAGCATTATTTCATATTTTGAAGGGAGAGTCTTACTATAAGATAGTCTGCATTTTAAATACTACTTAATTATGATTTGCTTCCTTGGGGATTATATCCTCATGTGATTTAATTTGGTATATCCCCTAAGGGGGAGCATATTTCAATTATAAAATATTTCCTCCTGAAACAATAATGGTTCAATGATTTATTTCAGGATGCTATTATAAAATGGCTTATCCAACTGGAATTTGAATGCAATTAAGTTTTAAAATATAGTATAGATATGCCAAAATGGATGAGAAATGAACATATGTGCTTTTATGCTCATACACAAAAATCATATTTATATATATTTTTAGTCTTTACATAATACTTCAATTATTATACCTTGGGAAAAGAACTTAGAAAGCTGAGAGCTGTGAAACATTTATATTATTATCTCTTCAAAAAGTTCATTTTTGGACAAGTATCATTTGGATAGGGATTAACTTAATCAGAGATTTTGAATCTTCTTTACTTTAATTTTTAATCTCTTTTTAAAAAAATGTCTGAATCTTTAAAAGACCTAAACCTGTAGTCACAAAGCACTGCTTCAAAAAAGGAAAAAAAAGAAGGGAAAGTTTTTAAAGCAGCCACCGGCTGTAAGAGAGATAGTGCAAGCAGCAGATTTGTGACAGAGTGGAGCATGAAACCCATCAGCTGATGAGTGAAAATCCCTGGTTTCTAATTAATCGAGGTACACAGGCCAAGGGATGAAGAGGATCAGGGAAATGAAATCAGGAAAAAGATACCATCAGTCATTTCTGCGGCCCATTGTCATACTTCAGAATCTGCTGTAATGAATCACTCAGGCATTCCACAGATACATTCAAATGGTGAAGAAAATTCATTGTCCGGTGAAGAGCGTTTGATAAAAATCTTTCTTTCCCCCCCTCTTTGTCAGAAGCCTATGATCAGAAAAGGAAATCCAGACAGCACAACAGGTGTGCTTTTTGCAAGCCTGGTGAAATCTGCAAATGAAGCAAGTATGGAAGAATTTTTTGTACTAATTTTTTTTTTTTCCAAAATGTGTGTGGGGAAAGTGATGGGACAGAATATCTGGTGAATGGAGCCTCGTTATTGAAAAGGAATGCAAAATAGTGTAAGATTAAGAGAAATGGAGGAGAGAGCCCCTTTCTACAGGGGCTAAGAAATACATGCTCTTGTAAAATCATAACTAGGGAAGTGAGAGAAAACAATCAGAAATAATGTTTAATTTAATTTATGAAAGAGACATTTCCTTTGAAGGACCACCTGCCCAATGAAGAAAACTTAACACATTACATCTTTGCTCTGATCACAAAAGTTAAACCTCGTTCTCAAAGCAGGACAGCTGCTCTGGGGCCCACAGTTTCTGGGGTTTCTAGAAGAAGGATTTCCTTTAAAGTTAGTGAGCCTTACCCATGATGAATGCACATATCAGCCTGAAGGTTTCATTCAAAGCTTTGCTAGTTCTGGCCTGCATTCCTTCTGGGTTATAGCTTATTTCTGCGGTGGTCATGTATTTTAATGGAGAAAATACTCATGGGGCACTTAAGAGACACTATCTCGTGTATTTTGACTCAACGGCAACTTTGTGACTGTGAACACTTCCCTGTAGCAGCTACAAGTGTTGTATATCATTAGGTGACATGCAAAGATAATTGTTTTCAAATAATCAGGTACTGTACTGAGACATATAAGGATGGCTGATTCATTTTAAATTTAATTACTATAATATAGGGTTTCACTGTCTATATTATCAATCACCAAGACACTTTGGAGTTGATAATATTAAAATTGCAACAATAATGAGAATTCTGCTTCATGATGAAAATAATTTTAATCATGGGTAGATTACAAATCCATTTACAGTTACGGTTTCTGAGAATTCTATTATCTACCTTCTCTTGTAAAAGATGTTAAGACATGTTTTCAGGAAATATAAAAGATCATAGAAGTATGTTGCTTCTATAAAGTTCTAAGCACTAGCTTTCAGAAAATCTTGAGTAAGCTTCCAAACTCTCAATGCTTTTGGAGTGAAATGTGGGAAGTGAGGTGACTAGGTATAAAGCTCTGTTTATTTTTTGTTTGTTTTTGGCTCCTGCCTGCTTTATTCCTTCAGTCAAAATTATTTTTGATAACCTACTATGTAATGGCACTGGGCTAGGTGTTACATGCAAAACAGAAAAAAAGTGTTAAGGTCTTTGACCTCATGATGCTCATAGTCTAGTTTGCTTTGATGACTTTTTTTTTAAGCCTTGAAGATATTTTGGGTTTTAAATGGATTTTGATGGCAGGGCAATGACTGATACTCAGTTAGTCCCCAAAAATGAGGGGGAAAAGTAGTCCTCATTTCCAACTGCACATTAGAATCATCTAGGACATTAATAAGAATGTGTGTATATGTATATATACATATGTATCAGATATTTATGTAACTGTTATATATTCTCTATCATAATATTATATGATATAAAGACATATCTATTTGTATTTTTGAATATTGGTTATAACATTGGATAGATCCCAGGTATACAGATTTATTATAGATCAGTATATGTATACTTCACCGTGTTCACCACCGTAAGTCTAGTTTCCATCTGTCACCACACAATTACCTCTTTTTACACAATTTACCTACCCTCCTTCTCCCTTTCCTTCTGTTAAGCACTGTTTGTGTAGTTTGAGATTTTTTTTATTTGTTCATTTTGTTTATTTACTGATATTAGTGAAATCCTATAGTATTTGTCTTTATTTTCACTTGGCAATAATACTTTCTAGGTTCATCTATGTTGGTGCAAATAGCAATATTTCATCTTCATTTTTTTGTATTTGAATAGTACTCTATTGTGTTTATATAGCATAACATTAATATGGTTATTTTCAAGTCTTGGCTACTGTGAATAATGCAGTGATGAACATGGGGCTGTGTATATCTCTTTGAATTTATTTTCTTGTATTCTTTAATTAAATAACCAGAAATGGGATAACTGGCTACCATACTGTTTTCTATAAGGACTGTACCAGTTTACATTCCTGTCAGCCCTGTACAAGAGTTCCCATTTATTCATATCCTTACCAATACTTGTTTCTTGTCTCTTTGATAGCTGCCATTCTCACAGATGTGAAGATAATCTCTCATTGTTTCTATAGTTCCTTAATAATAAAAGATGTTGCTCTATATGTGCGTCTATATAGTATATACATAAACACTACAGACATACTATATACTGTGTCTATATGTACATATACATATAGTTCAGAATCACATATAAAAATATATATGTGTATATATGTGTCTTTGTATCTGTATTTTTTTGTCCAGATCCCACCTCTAGAATTTTGGTTTCAGGTGGGCATCGGGTGTAAGTATTTTTGAAAAACTCTACTGGGGATCCTAGTGTGTTGCTAGAGTTAAGAAGCACTGGACCACCCAACAAAGATAACATCTAAAGAACCACCACTCTGGGTATTAACTACGATGATTCTCTGATAATTTGGTAAGCCTCTAGGAAAGCAAGTCCTAATGTCTGACTGCATTAAACTAGCCCTTTATATTTTGATTCTAGAATATCAGAATCTCAGAAGCCTAGAAGTCCTACAATTTATTTTGCAGAGAATATGTGTAAATCTTATATGATATTTTATTATCACCTTTGCTAGGCTCAAGTTTATCTCCCCTTCTAATATCAGAAGTGTCATAATTGGTATGTTTGTGGGTCCATGCAAGAATTACTCATTGGTTATTTAATATCTTTTACTTAGCAATTTGTAAGAGGTAGGGTTTTTTTTACAGTAGGGTAGATTTAAGAAAATGAGTCAAAGAGATATTAAATGTGTTTGAGGGGATTGACTAGCAGGAATGTAGGTAGGAACCCAGTGGTAATAGATGACCGAATTTTTCTAGCATATTCCCGTATTTTAGTAGCTATGATCCAAAATCCCTGGTAAAATGTGTTCTGCTCCACAGACTCTGTGTTCCCTAATTTTTTCATTTGGCCATTTCTGGTGTAGAGATATATACTTGAATTCTAAATGTTTCTGTCTATATATTTAGTTTAGATATAGTTTATAAAATACACCTTAAATAACTAAACATAACATTCATTATGTCTGTCCCAATTATTATTTTCATTACCCTGTACTCTTTTCCTCTCATTTTCACTTTCTCTCCTCTGCCTTTTTCCTCTCTACCCTTGCTCCTGCCTCTTATTTAGTGAGTATTTTATTCTTGTTTTATTTCCCCTCCACTTTCTTAGAACTAACAAAGTCAATAATCAGAAATATCTCCAAACATTGACTTGATCACTTCATTCAACCTTTATTTTCAATAATATTCGTATGTACTAGAGAGTGTGTGTACATATGCATAGACATGGAAATAATTAGATTAAAAAATCAGTCTATTACTGTCACTGTCATTTAAAGCATTCCCACAAGCGTGTAAACTGCGCCCCACACTGGTTCCCTGCTTTGGTGGAACTCTATGAATAAATTACATTTCTAGAGTCTGCCAGCTTTCTAATTCCAGCTTACTGCACTTTGGGACAACATCTTTCCTTCACATGTTGCATGATTTTTGTCTTTCTGGGTTTGTTTTCGTCTTTCTGTTTCTCTAGCTCACCAATAACTTTTTCAAAAGAAATAGTCTCTCTCACGGCCAGAGCTTCTTGGAACTTATGACTGTAATTAGGTCAAATTATTTGAGTGATGATTAAAGCAGCAAAACCTACCTCAGTGGCATTCAGTCAGGAGTATAGTTTCACATTTGTGTTTGCATGCTAATTTTCCAAATTAGAAGACACATGGATACAGTGAGAGATTAAATTTTATTTTCTTTAAAGCAATAAACTAGGTTCACTGTAGTCTCTTGGCATTTAGAGAAACCCTCAGATATTACAGTAGCAATGTAAAATTCTGATTTTGTGGCACAGACATTGCAGTAGCTATATTCTTGAATTTTTTAAAAAAATGAATTGACAAAGGGGATAGAAACAAAAAGTTGCAAGTAAGTTAAATCATTTCAGAAGATTAATACAATCATTGCACAGCCCACCATTTTAATCCGGTCACTTTGCAAAATGAAGGCTATTTGGACAGGTTTCCTCAAAAAATAAAATTGACCAGATAGTCTACAGGTGATCAATTCCAAAACCTCCCCCAGAGTAAGTCCTTCAAATATTTATCATATATGTATGTATGTTTGCTTGGATCATGATAAGGTGCCAGTTTGGGATTTTTGGAAACTGAACTAGAATGTCACCAGAGACATCGTCTGATTTGGACTGGGTGCAGAAGCAAAGGGCCTTAAGAGGGCAAAAGAGAAAGAGAGGGTGAGAGGCAGAGCAAGCAGGAATGGACAGCCCATGTTGCCAGCTCTAATATCCCAGTGCAATTATTTTGTGGACATCCACTCCTTGCCTGCACAGGAGATAGGGCTATAAGTGTATGTTATTTTTTAATTACAAGGGGGGTAGAAAAAATCCTGATGATGGGCTGGAAGGTGCCATTGCATTGTTATTTTTTCCTCTCCCTTCGTTTGCTGATTATGTGAGCTGGGCTCCTTTGCTAGCCGATGATAAGCAGAATTTCCATGTTCTCTGCATAATTAATCCATCTCTGCCTCTCTTCATGCCAACTCGCCCGTTATCGCCGGCACATGCCTGAATTGCAAAAGAATCCGCTCTTCAATTGGAACTTATTGATATTCTAAGAAAAAAAAGAGAGAGAAGGGGGAAAAAACTGAAAATCCTTAAGTTTAAGCCGCAGATTTTTAAATGGATTAATTTCGCTGCAATCGCAGCCATCTAAGGCGGGAAGGCAGGCAGAGCAAATTGAAAGCGTCTCCATGTTTGCAGAATTGGGTCCAGAACGCTGAAATGTACTGGCACAGCTCTCTTTTAAAGTCAGAAAATTACCATTCATTTACATCACATGAAATACTTTTTTATGCTAGAAATATTCAAGAGACGTTCTTTAAATGCCTGCTAATGCTTGATAACATTTCTAACTTTCAACGTTTTGCTAGACTTTGATATGACATGATAGGAATGCCTTCCAGTAGAGAATATTATATCTGTCTTTATCACATATTAGATTACATCACCTTTTTTTTTCTTAATCATCCCCAAGTAGTCTTTAAACAATGAAGTCTGTCATTGGTTATGTAGGATTTTGTGTGCTGATGGAAGTCAAGGTTAGTCATTTATTTTTTGTCTACCTGCAAGTGAAATGTTTGTTTTTGTTTAATTTTTCTTCTTCAAATACCTAGAGACCTTGAACAGCAATAATAAAAATATAAAAATAATCATAATAATTTGTCAGTAGTTATTGTTTTGACTATTTCCCTCAGCCTTATGATAAACTCATATTTTTGAGAGGCTTGGTCCCTTCTCATTTTAACTTGTAAAGTCACACTTTGATACCTCCTTTGGCTTAGGACTTAAAGTCAATCTATGAAGTGTACTGTTCAAGAATCACAAATACATCAACTTCCCATTCCAGAATTCTTGCATTTTCCAAGGAAAACCACTAAATCTTGAGTAGTGTTGGTACTTTATTTTTTGACCTTTAACCCCATTGCATGTTAATTCCCAGACTCCCAGAATTGAGCACTTGCCAAGGCTGAAGATCTCTTAAATACTCTAGTTGAGCTTTAGCACTTCTTTCTCCCTGCAATTTAGATGCTCACATATCTGCCGTTTCTGCTGGTCTGCATAAGGCTGAGGTGTTCTTTTAGCTGAAAGAGGACTTGCTAATGTCGAGTAGCAAAGAAAAATGGGAATTTTAATATGTAAAAATATTTTAAAATAGAAAAATAATATATTATTTTAAAACTGAGTTTAGATGTATATTTTCTAGGGAAAATGAGACTGTGAGTAGTGATATTTTTTGAGATATTTGTTTTAATTATGAAACAAGGATCTTTATAAGTGCAGGTCATTTTAACATAAAATACTGCCATTGGGGTATAAAGAGCCATATTATTCATGAGTGATTTAAATATTGACATTGTGGGTTTTTTTTCTTCAGTAGGCAACCAAAATGAAGAGGTAAGAAAGATACTTAAGAGGAAAATGTTTTTTCAGTCACAGTAAAATAAAGGCAGTGATGATTACTATAAATATAAGAGGAGTGAAATGAGACAATTTTAACTTAATCATCTTAATTATAAAATCTTATATAATTCTTAGGGTACCTAGAGCTTAGAAATAGGTAAAACTGCTAGTTCCACATTGAGTAATTTTGTATAGTCAGCTAAACACTTTAAAGCAATTTTTAAAATGAAATGAAAAATGACCCTTCTTAAAATAGATGTAGCAAAAACATTTCAGCCATAAATAACAATTTCACTGACCTTGTATGTGCAACCCTTTCATTTAAAGGCATGAATTAAAAAGACTTGAAAATTGCAGGTGTTGTTGGGGAAATAAAACTTCTCCTGATTTTGAAATAAATTGTGATTTAAAACAAGTGTTTTCACTAGTATCATTTAGTTTTATATTTGAAAACTACGCATAAGAAAGATAGTTATAACTACATTGATGGCAATTTATGTTTTTGTCAGAATTATTTTTTATATTTATGCCCTGAAATTATGTTTTTTCTAATCATAATGAATAGTTCTGACTTAGTTTGCATAGTTTAACAGAATTTTTTCGTGTGAAATATGAGTAATGCTGGCTTTCTTATTATCTTCTAAATTTACTATGTATTTTAAATGAATTTAAGGTATCACATTCCTAATTATTACCATATGTGCAGATCAGAACAAGAAGAATGATGCAAATGGTTTCGAGATGCTCAGTGTCAGATGACAGGCTAAATCAAACAGCAGTGATTCACTCTGAAGTGGTGACTGTGAATACGATATGAATTAGCTATTTCACTGGAAAAACGAAGACACTGACATGGATTCATAAATGATGAACTGACTTATAATAGAAACAATTGAATGGATTTTTTTCTTTCTTTTAAATTTAAAGGATGAATTGAAAAGTGAAGAAGGCTATTACAAATGATTTCCTTGGTGTCAAAAATTGCTAAATAGTTCTTTTTTTTGACATAAGGAAAATGAGTGACAGTCCTTTATTTGTATTGCGCATGATGGATGGATCCCTGCAATGTCTCCCTTTTCCTTCCTCTTTTCTTTTGTAATTGGATGGAATTGAACTATTTGCCCCCTCTAAGTTGGCTTTTTGTTCATCAGATACCACCATCTTTTAAAACTTAAACCTCTCTTATACTTATTTCAAAGTGCCAAAGATATCAGTTACATATTTTCCTCACAGACGGTATCTTCCAAAGCAAAATACTTAATGATTCTTGGCCTCTTCTTACCCTAAGTCCAAGGGGTGTAAACTCACTCAGTTCCTGGAAAAAAAACTTAATATACTTGAACACTTTTCCATTTTCTGTTTAGTTCTCTTGGGTCAGGTGGTTCTTGTGATAAGGAACAAAGTTTGAAGAGCCTTTAATTTCTCATGTTTTGTACCCCAACTCTCCAGTGTAATTATTCCTCTCCCCAGCTTCTCATTAGATATCAGCGTGAACCACTGAATATTGGCTTTCATCAATTAAGCGATGGCCATTGAAAATCTCTTACCTTCAGCCTCAAACTGCTCTGTGAACTGAAGAGGGACTGAAATGTTGTGACTTGCCAAAATCTGTTAAATGGTCTTCTTCTGAACAATTTAAAGAAAACAGTTTTAATTTTAATCAAACACATTCTTTTCTAACCATCACCTCGTATTAACCTAAAGCATGTTTCTTTAACGTTATCTGAAAACATTTTCCATATTAGTTTTTATGAAGTATAGATAGCTTATGTATATCTTTATTGATGTCAGTTACTCAAAATTTATAAATATGGTATAGAAATCTATTTATTTGAATTACAGTGTCTCAAGGAACATGAAGTTGTGTTTTATATGGACAAACTGGAACAGGAAGACCCTGTCTGACTGGAGATTGAAAACCAAAATAGTTCCATACTTTAGAAAAAGTCACTGGAATATATTCTATAGTCTTCTAGGAATTAACTCCAGTCTTTATTAAACAAAATTAATTTGGTGTTTTCTTTAAAACTAGTAGGGAAGAAAGAAAACCAATAGACAGCTATTGTTTCTAATTCTGACTGATCACTTATCTTTATGACATCAATAATGAGACCTTAATTTCCTCATTTGTAATAATTAAATAATAATACCTAAATCAAAGGGTTGTTAGGACAATAAAAGTATTAAAATATTTAGCATATTTTTTGAAATGTAGGTAGTGGCGTGCAGTTATTATCCTTTCCTGTTATTTTGTCAGGGTTTTATCTAGGAGAAATACTGGAAGAGAAGAGGGGGTTGAAGAGGGGATCAATATACATTAATGTATATATAGGTTGCATATGTATATATAGTTACTATATTTCTTGCCTGCATTAGAAAGTATTAGGTTTCTATTTAAACATTGGGTAGCTATGAAAATTTTCTTTGCATTTTTTTCAGGGATTTTAAAAAATGGTTAATGCAATATTCTAGAATAATCTCTCCAAATTTAATGCATATCTTATAAGATAAAAAGGATTAGGAAAGAGATAAGAATTTGTTATTATTACTTTCATATAAGACCTACAGAAAAGTCTAGTTTTTTGACTCTCTGTTGGGTATCTATCAACTTATATCCTCCCTAACAGTAAGATGGAGTTTGGGATAAAAATTGTGATTTTGGATGCTCTATCAGTAGTTAATTGGAATTAGGACTATTTTATAAAAATAACTTTGTGGGGAAATTATGAAAAAAATTGATATAGTGAGTTTTCTTAAGAGCTGTTATTTTAAGAAATTAAAATATAAATTTAATCACATTTATTTACTAAAATATTGATTTATAGTCTTTCCATAAAAAGGCATTTAAATAATTCTCTTTCCTATTGATTAGATAATAAAGCAAAATTAAGTGCACATTTTAATTTGTAAAGGTAAATGTAAATTCACATGCAATGAGGTGCTAACTAAAGAAATGATCAGCTGATATGCCTCTTAGTTCTTGGGTTATATTTTTATAACATATTGTATCTCATTATTATACAGTTTTTATTGACCCAGATCATTGTAAACATTGGTTACATTTACAGAAACATCCTGGTATTACACTGTATACTTAAAAGCACTATTTTCTTAAAAATACAGAATCACTCAGGAAAGATTTCTAATTTTAAGTATTTATTATAATAAAACAACTATAGTTAACAAACTTAGTGAGCACCTACTATATATAGCTCTATGAAAAGCTATTTATAATTTATTATTGTGCAAAGGAGAATGTGATAATTTCCAAGTCCCATGAAAGCACAAATGTATTCCAATTTGAATAATGTTTGTTCATATGAAATATTGTGAAATTTTCATTCTTTACCACTTCATTTTGTTTGTTTCTCTTACCAAGTCATATTTGAAACAAGCAGGCCACTCACCAAAAATTGGAAGTCTTGGTCCATCCAAGGTCATCATCACAATGACTTATGATACTAAGACTAGATTAACACAGATGTTAGAAATGTATAACCAGTTTCTAGTAACACCAAGTAGACTGAATCATGGTTAACAAATTACACAAGTAAGGCTTTCTAGAAAGCTCAATTTTTATTTGTGTTTTTTATTTATTTATTTTTAAAGATTTATTTATTTATGCATACAAGCACTGGGGTACAGGCCAGAGGTGTGGGGGGGTGAGAGGATTCACCACAGAGAGCAGGGAGCAGAACAGGCAGATCAACCGAAGCACACTGCTGAGGGGAGCAGCGGGCACAGCAGGAGAGGTCTGCTACGCCATGTGGGTCCCCTCCCTGGCCGGCGGCAGGGATCGAACTCGTGCTGTAGTGGCTGCTGTTTGCTTCATAGTGCGTTGCTTAACCCACTACGCCACCAGGGAGACCCTTATTTGTGTTTTTTAAAGAAGAGTTCATATCATTGAATTTGATTTAGAAGTATAAGCTCAACCCCTTCAGGTGATGTTACCACACCACACTCACCACCAACATACATATAGTCCTCCATGATCCTTCATGTATTATTAAAGTGGGCTTAAAAATGTAGAAAAAAACCGTGTCATGGAGATGCAGGTGTGTAAGAAGAATTGCATAGAAGAAGAAAGGTTGTGGGAATTTGGTTCTTAAATTTCCTCAAGTGGAATCTGAAATGCATTTTGTAAATTTGGCTATAGGGGAAAATTGTGTGTGTGTGTGTAATGTATATAATATATAAAATATATATAATATAAAGTAAACCATATTAAAATATATATGACCTAATATATAAAAAATCAACATCTAATAAAAAGAGAAAGAAGGGATTTGAAGAAATTACCTTGCATGTGTGTACAGAACAAATGAAAGGCTGAGGGCTGGAGTGCTGTCAGAGTGTGTACAGAACTGAGTTGCAGCAGGGACTCTGCTGCAACCACAAAGCACTGCTTCCAAGAGAGAGGATTCAATGACAGATGCCATAGCAGGTCAGGAATATGTGGACATAGGCTTTTATTTTACTCAATGACAGAGTCAGCTGATTTATTTAAAAGCTAAGGATATCATTTTAAGTTTATACTTGTATAGCATTAAAGGAGGGAAGTAAGCACGTTTTACAAATGAGAACGTCAACTTACTGTTATCTGTTTGTATATTGCAAAGTTGCAAAAATAAGTTCAGGTTATAGGAAAATACTAGTAGTTTCTAGAATTATAACACATTCCTTTAATTAAGAAGAAATATATCTGCATATTTTCATGACTAGGCTTTAAAGGATTTCATTTCTACAAATAAGGCAATGAACCTACTAATAAGCTCTATAATGAAGGTCTACTTGTAAAAGTTTAGGGGTCTCCTTCATGATTTTTCTCAATTTCTTTTCCCTGAAAATGCATCACTTCTATTAGCTTACTACTGTGGTTTCAGTTTTTGGCCCTTCCTTAAAGTCATGGTTTGACTACATGGTTTAAATTGGTTTAAATTCCAGCTGCATCATTCACTGGCTGTGTGATACCAGGCAAATCATGTCCCTCTCTTCTTCAGTTTTCTTATCTATACATTAGAGATAATGATAACATCTACCTTAAGGAATTGCTATGAGTTATTGTAAATCAGTAATACCTATAAAACAATGTGGCCTGAGATAAACTAAATGCTTAATAAAGATACTAACAGAAAATGTTATTTTGTGTGAGTGCATGTACACATGTGCATATGCATATGATTTTGTATGTGTTTCGTATATTGGGAAGAGGAACTGATGCAAATCAAATCCATTGAGAGTGGAATATGATCTGTCCAACAAACTGCAGCTGTGTTTTTTTAAGTTTTAAATCATAGTGCCAAGTTTAAAATTATACTTTTATTATGAGATTATGATTGGTTTACCCATCCCAAGATATATGCCTGTTTGTGCCACCGTTATTACTGTTAGCGAGTCATGCGACCTCAACCTCTTTAGGGCATCTGTATTCCAGGAGAAAATTTCCCAGTCTTTCTCAGTGAGATAATGTAGAGTTCACTGGGATACCTCTAAAGAGTGTGTCTATATCTAAAATACAGGTCTGGGCAGACAACTTCACAAAGCTGTTTCTTCTCCTGTTACAAGCATCAGTTTACCATGCCACTTGCATGTTGATCAAATTTTTGGTTAATGTCTTACTATGTATCCTTTGGATCTTTGAGATGATGAAAATGTACAGCTTTTATCACCAACTAACCACCCTATTATGTCATTTTCTCTAACCATCAAAAGAATTAAAAGTAACAGCTAGATAGCATTTAATCAGTTTAAAGTTAGCAACATCTTAAAACATATCTAGTTTTTGAGTAAGAAAGGAGAATTGGTGGAACAATCATCTATTAGTTAAGATAATAATAGACGCTGTAGCAAACAGCCAAACAAGTGTATGATGATTCCAAGATTAAACAAGTTTATTTCTCATCTTCATTTCTCTTCTTATAAGGTTTTTCCACTTTGTGATGCTTCTTCTAGTCTCAGGATCTTCCCATCCCTTAACTTGCTAATTTCCAGTTTGTGATTTCTGACATTATTCCGTAATGAAAGAGGAAACAGCATGGGAAATTACTGATGGAAGACCCCCAAACTATTTCATAAATTATCTGTTGGCTATAGTTTAATCACATTACTGCACCTAACTTCAATGGAGGCTGAAATAAGTATAGTCCAGCTGTGTGCCAGGATATACAGAAATAGATGTAGTATTCAGCAATCAGTCTGCCATATATAGGTTGTTTGAGCGCATAGCCAGATGAACTGTGAGATGCTAGTAATCACTATGTTGAAAGATATTTAATGTATGAAAATATCACCTTTAGAGGAAATAAGCATATAACAAAGTACAAGAAACTTTATAATCTAATTTGTTTTTAAATGCATTCATATGTTTATATTCTTATATATATGAATATGTATGCCTATGTCTGTATTGTGAAGACATTAATTCCTATGCATATAGTAAAAAGACTGGGAACATATACTAACATAACAATAGTGTTGGTAGGTAGGATTATTGTTGCATGATAGGATTAAAGATGGCATTTATTTCCTCCTCTTCATTTTTGCTTTTCCAATTTATAATTTTTCTTGGTTTATATTATTATCAATTAAATTATATTTAAAAATATAAATAATATTAGTCTATTAAATTTTACCTTTTTAGATTAGACCCCGTGTTCCCAACTATCAAAATATCTTTATATTCTGCCACCCAACATATTTGTACTCCATTTCAGTTTTGCCTCATTTGGAGTTCTCAAAACATGCCTACATTGCATAAAAGTCAGTGTGACAGACACTGAACAGAGCATAGTCTGTTGTTGACACTAGAAGTTCATTAATGATTGTCTATCCTACTATGAGTAAATCATGCCAATATCAGTTGTTAATCATATTCACATTTTTCTCCATTCAGTATGAACAAATACATTTGTTGTAGTGTGCAAAAGTGTGTTTCTCTACTTTGTTCATTTAGAGAAAAAATAAGTGACAATAACATTTATTTAACCCTAACTTAGTGCCTGCACTGTTGTAGGTGCTCAACAAGTATTTACTCAGTTATCATTACTATTCCTGTTTTTAGATATGAAGGTACAGAGAAAGTACATGATTTACCCAAAGTCACAGTGTTAAGTGGCAAAACCTAGCTTCAGAATCTGTGCTTTTAATTACCATGTCTTGCCCTCTTAATCATCTGTTAGACTTAAGTATTTTCTACAACTTCATATAAAAAAGGTACAGCTTATGGGGCTGCATGCTGCCGTGTAAGTAAGTTGTTCTGTCGTATTTGTGAATACAATCACACAGTTAGGAGGCAAAGAGACCAAATATGTTGTTATTGGCTCATTCTCTCTCTCTCCAATATTTCTGTGTAAGTATAAATTGAGTTAGTGGTGCATTGTTTATTCTTGGTGAACCTCTATTGGTTTCTAATGATTGTTGCTTTCTTTTCTAATTTTTAAAATAATTTTTCAATAATAATTCCTAGCATTTTTAAAGGTATAAACCCTGACGTCCCAGTGCCTACTTGCATCCCTTTACAAAAATTGAACTTTGTCATAAAAGCCCTTATGTTGAGGATTCTGTAGAGATTACTACCAGCAACAGTTTCAGGCACACACTTTATGTTCCTTGAATGTTGTGGTATGCAATTTTTCTGAACTCTCCTTGCATTATCTTAGCACCTGTTGTCCTCATCTATCTGAGGTTTCAATTTTTTTTCAGCTATGTTTGCTCTACCTTTTTCAGTTTAGAAGTAATTATCTTTGATGGAAGATAAGAGTGAAGTAGAAGTACACTGATTTTCCAACATGTGTCTGTTCTCCTTTTATACATATGTAAAAAGATCATTTCTGTTATTGTTTCTGTTGTGTTATTGATATTATTAAGCATTATAATTTTTACAAGTCTCACTGCCTTCTTGGCAATAATTCCCAGATGCTATTCTTACTGTTCATGCAACTTTTGGGAATGGATTTATGTCTGTATGTCTGTTTTCTTTTATAGCCATCATCTACAGTTCAAGTTTCTCAGAGATAACCCTAATGAATCAGGCTGCAACTGTAAATAAAATGTTGCTTTTAAAAAGTACTCTTTTATGACTTCCATAAATATAATATGGCTTAATAATCAGAAAAAAAATATTTGTATTATGTCAGCCTTTGTAGGTATATACTATCCACATAGGAAAAAGTCTGTTTCTTGCTCATCTAATCATCTAGCTATTTTTGAATAGTAGGAGTCTCAGATGAAGCGTCTTTATACTATTGATGGTTGAGACTTATTTGGAAAGGCACTATAATGATCTAGATGCTTTCATCATTATCAATGGTCTTCAGGATTTGTTGAGTGATACATGGGGTTTTTTGGTTAATTTGGATCAACCAATTTATTATTTTAACTTTTAGTACAGAATGCACTTCTAACTAGAAAATCCACATATTAAAATGTCTTCAAGAAAAAGAGTTTGCAATGGTGAGTCTGTCACTGTCTAGGCTCTAATCTCTCTTATTTCTTCTAAACCCATTACTTTGTAACACAATTTTTGATATCTAAGAGTATGGGTGAAATTAAGCCATCCTATTACAGCAAAACAGATGGTAGTTAATTTAGTATCAGGGAACAGAGTCAGCTTTTATTTTTTGGATACTCTCCATTTATCTAATATTGAGATTGTTTTACATACTTAACATTTCTTTAATTCAGAATGTTCTAGTATTAGTGAATTATATTCCTTTATAGATTATGGCTATGGAACTGTTGCTATATTTTCTTCTGAACTTTCTAACTTCCCCAGTATTCTCTGAGTATTATGACCTTTAAGAAAACCTAATAGACATCTCCTAATGTTTCTATCACTTCTACCTCTCCAAATGATTCACATTTGTTGAATAGTTTCCATCAATCCCAATTAGGATACCAATTCAATGCCAATTTTTGATAACAAAATAAGAAAAACCTCAGCAAAATAAGAGAAATTTAGTTGCATAAATGGAAGGAAGATCTTCAGGCATGACTGGCTCTACCTTGCCATGTAAAACCACCAAGGCTTTGTTTTCTTTTCATGACTTAACTCTCCTTCTCTACATTCAGACTTTATTCTTAATCAGACTTTCTCCAGAGCAGAAACATGGCTACTGGAATCCTTAAAGCTTAAGGTGGATGATATAAAGTAAAAGAAAGAGAAACCCTGCTTTGACAACTTGTCCATCCTCAAACCAATCATTGTACTATAATGGGATGTCCTTTTTTTTAGAGAGACTGAATCATTACTTCATCCTTATGGCAGGAGATTGAAGAACCATTACTGACAGCCCAATACAAACTCCATGTGTGGGCATTTGTTAACTGCACAAGGAGAAAAAAGATGCTGTGCATGCTAAAATAACAGATATCCCTTTTAATCTTTCTTATTGGTTCCTTAATATTCTGACTGAAAGTAAACCATGTAAAGTCTATGTGCTTGCTTTATCAGAATATGATTTCCAAGGAAATTAATTTATATATCAATTACTCGGTAAACCCTGTACTTAAAGAATGACTTGTACAAAACTCAGTCTTCTACACATGGTTTTTAAACTGTTATAATATCTTGATCTATATTAGGAAATATCATTAAACTCTCATCTGGGCAAATAAATCTTAATTATGACTGTGTTAGTTATTTATCCCTGTTTAACAAACCAACTTGAAACAGTGGCTTAAAGCCATGATGAAATACATCCAAAGAGGTATGAATCTGTACTTCTGAGTCATCTACGGTGTTATAAAACATTACCTCAATGAAAGATGACACATAAAAATCAACGATGTTACTTACTGTTTTTAAGAATCTGCAGTTTCTGTAAGATTCTTTGAGGGAACCTCATCCTTGCTTCGGTGGTCATCAGCTGGGACAACTTGAGGCCTAGAACTAGACTCCTCTGAATGAGTCCTCACTCACATGTCTAGTAGCAGGTGATGGTTGTTGACTAAGACCTTATATGATCTGTTTCCTGGGACATATCCATGTGACTTCTCCATGTGATCTGAACTTCCTTGTAGCATGACAACTGTGTTCTAGTAGAGAACATCTTGAAAGAACATGTCAGAGAAGTTTAGCTTACCTTAGCCTTAGAAGTCACACAACATCACTTCTGCTGCATTTTATTCACTGAAACAGAAAATATGTTATGGAAGAGCAAGTGAGAAAGACTATGTGAATCTTGGGCATATTTGTATAGTAATTTTCAGAGAATGCAGGTGCTACAATGAACACCTAGGAATGATAATACAAGTTGCATGTGTTTCTTTTACTTCTTTCAAGGATTATTTATCCCTTCCCACTACTATATTCTACATTGTGGCTCTAATTTTTTCCCAAAAACTTATATATATATATATATATATTTATTATTATAAGATACAAGGTAAAATGCAAAAAAAGAAGGACAACCTCACTTCAAACAGCTTACTTATGCCTGACTGCTTAGTTTAGAGGAGGAGCTTTTGAAGAAGGAATCCCTTCTAACAATGGCACCATTCTTAGAGTGAAGAGCATATTTGTGCCTCATGAAAATATCTGTTTACATGTATTCATTAATTATATTCTGTGCATGGAAATATAAATTCTTGATTCCAAGTGATGAAATTTGTTTTTCAATTTTTTCCCTAATATTTTACTAAAGAATTACATTTCTGCTACCTTTTTTTTCTTTCTCATACCTGTTATCTATGACATATGACATAGGATTCACACTTTTCTTTTTTGTTTGTTTGTTTGTTTGTTTTGCTATTACTTTATTTTTTTTTTTTTGTTAGTTATATTTGACATCATTTGTAGTCCCCAGAGGGTACCCACCACCATTTCACCCGTGCACCATCACCTCAGTCCCTTGTGCACCCTCTGGCATCTT
>JAGFMF010011395.1:5964312-6009826 GCA_019455555.1 Galemys pyrenaicus | reverse complement strand
AGTTCTTCTGCCCATTTTTTGATTGGGTTTTTTACTTTATTTTTCTTGAGTCTTGTGAGTTCTTTGTATATCTTTGTGATCAGACCCTTGTCTGTTGAGGATTCACACTTTTCTTTAAATCACCTTTCAAGCTGAAACTATTCTAAATATGTCACGTAATCATTTCTTTGTTTTCTCATTTACAAACATTTCTATTTTTACTCTCAATATTCATCTAACTTATAACTATGTCATTTTAGGGAGCAACACATCTGCCATTCTCTACATTATTTTGTACATATTCTAGTTTACCATGAAGTGTTAACAATGAACATAAGAGGTTTTTCTATTCATTATATATTGAAAACAGCAGAAGACGAAGTGACCAATTGACTCAGAAATAATAATAATCACAATATGGCAAATGCCATTATCTAAAGGGAATATAATATCCTTAGAGCAGCAGAAACATCAAGTTTTTAGTAAATATTATGACAAATCACTTTTAAATTGATTTGGTTCATTTTATGGCTTACAGAGATGTGCTTTCTAGAACCATATGCAATTCTTTCTAGTCCCTTTTCAGATTTTTCTCCCACTTGTTATACTGAATCCTCAAAATCCTTCTTGTCTACTTCCAGTTCTTCTTTGGGAGGTCAGAATAAAAGTCAAAAGAGGATTTCTGAACACAGCTTCCTCTCAGCAGCCTGTAAGTTTAGGAAGACAATCAAGATCACTGCTGGCTTTAAAGCATCCAGTACTTTAAAGCTACCTGCTCTGGACAGGCACAGTAATGTGGGGGTAAAGACATGGTGCGGTGAAGGCAGACCCACCAACTCTCATCACCCCATCCACGCAGTCCTGCCTACGCCAGCTGGTCTTGTATTTGTCGATCCCTGTGAGCTCTTCGAGTCTGTGATATGTGCCCAACCTGTAGGCAGTGATGGCTATAACCTGAAATCTGAAGACTGTTTGGGGAAATAATTCATGTCTTTCTTCTTAATCTCAGAGTCACCACAATCAGCTGAAGAGAAATCTTTTATTTTGAACCTTTTTTTTTTTAATGGAGGGGAAAAACACCCAGCAATAGAGTGCAGTTTTTGAGTGTTAGAACTTGATACCTTCTGATCTGTCAATCTTCCCATTTGGAGTCTAATTTCAGATCAGCAAACTAAGGCTTAATGAGTGCAAGAAATTTGCAAAGGGTCAGTTTAGCTAGTTTGCATTCAACTAAGAAGTGCAGAAGTGGGATTACAACTCAATTTGGTCTGATATTAAAACTCATGCTCTTAACCCCTTAAATGGACTCTTTTATTCCACTGTGATTCTTTAGTGCTGATCCATATTCCTTGGTTTTAATATTTTGCAGTCTTTCTCAGTTTGGATAATTTATACGTGAAATTATCTACTGATGTGTAACTATTATTTTTGAAGTTTGAACTCAGCAGAGTATAAAATGATTTTTTTTAATCTCTGCTTTCAGCTGTACTTTGTACAACTTCCCTGTCTTGTGTTTTTAATGAAATCTGGGGCAAGATGTCATAACTTTCTGGTTATTTTGGTCCTTGATATTTGGTTCTGTCCATTTTATAAATTTCCTATTGAATTCAGAGTGTTCTCTCCCATGCTGATCAGAGTTGCTATCAGATGATAAGATTCTCAAGGGGGGTGGGATTCTGCTTTACTCCTCTATCTGTCCCCAATCAATCATTCCTCTTTAGGGTCAATCTCCTTCATTGTTGGGGCTCCAAGGAAGGCATGGGTCATGATGTGACATTTTCTTGTATCACTAGCCCTACATCACTTACATAGAAGTTTCCTTTGTCTTCCTCTGGCCTCTTCAGATTCTATTTAGGGCTAGTGTGATATATTTTTTTGAGATGATGTTTATCTTCTTATAACCTATTTCCTCACTGAAATGCCTGTCTTTGCACTAAAATGACTGACAAATGCAAGAGTTTTTCATAAGTGCATGTTGTTAGTCTCTGTGTTCATTTATAAGTGGGATTGATATTCTACATATAACATAAAAGTTAAAAAGGTGTTTTATTTTCATGATAATCTTTTATTTTTATTTTTTTTAAAGATTTATTTATTTATGCATACAAGCACTAGGGTACAGGCCAGAGGTGTGGGGGTGGTGGAGAGAGGATTCACCACAGAGAGCAGGGAGCAGAACAGGCAGATCAACTGAAGTACACTGCTGAGAGGAGCAGCGGGCACAGCAGGAGAGGTCTGCTGCACCATGTGGGCCCACTCCCTGGTCGGCAGCAGGGATCGAACTCATGCTGCAGTGGCTGTGGTTTGCTTCATAGTGCGTTGCTTAACCCACTGCGCCACCAGGGAGGCCCCCATGATAATCTTTTAAAGGGTTTTTTTACTATTCAAGGAAACATTCATATTGCATGAGGTATTATTATTTTGAAATAATTTATTTCTCTACAAAATACAGGTTTATGTACAATTTGAATTTGAGTATCCTCCACTAAAATTTCATACATTGCTAACTGACTAAATAAAACCAGAGAACTTTAAGCAATTAATTATATTTGTTTATTTATTATTTTGTCTGTTTTATATTCATTTTTGGCCAAAGGAAACCATGACGAAGGGCCCAGATTATTAATGACGAAAGAGACTAATCACCAGGAAGTGAATATTTGTAAGTTTGCAATACTGGTTTTCTTTTAAATCATGTCATATGGTGTAGCATATGTTTTGTTTGAAAATGGAAGTGAATTTGGTTTCTTTTCATGATGAGTATGGAAAGAATAGTTTTAAGAGAAAGCAAGAGGCCTTTCCGGGTCACCAGTCCAGTTATGCTCTGAATCTATCTATAGACAATTCATCACTTTTCTGCCTGTGGTAATGACTGAGCTGAATTTCTGCCAGTGAGATAAAGAACTCCACACTAGCCTTCAGAACTTTAGAGCCAATGTGCAAATACTAGTGAGTCCTTGATCTAGAAAGCAAAAAAGAATGTTATGCCCTTTTGTTCAGTTCTTTGCACCTTGTCAGCTGTGCCTCCACCAGCCTCGAATCCTGTGTCAGGCTCTGCACCTGCACAGGTTGTGCTCCGAGGTCACTTGCCAGAGTTGCTCCTCGGAGAGGGTAGATACGCCTAGGGTAAGTCCCCTGTGTTAGACTGCTTGGGTCTGCGTCCTCATGTAATAATGAACTGGAAATGATCCCTCAGCCACCTGTATTCTAGTCTGCAAAGTGAAGAGGCTTCTGTGTTAAGAACCAGGATGACCGGCAAAGAAGCAACAGGAGCAACTCATTGAAAGGTTGGAAGTGACACTATTCCCAAGCCTTATTCTAAAGGGTAAAGCCTGGGAACAAAACACAGGAGTCTGGGTTTCCTCGCTTTAAAAATCTTATCTGCTGATAGATAATTTTCTGACCAGAATGATCTGTTTTGAGAGTCAAGTCTAATTTAAACAGCATTTTCATGGCACTTAAGAAATAAGGGATGATGACTTAGAAATCCTTTAGACATGAAACTAACTTGTTATATATATATTTTGATCCCTCAATAGGAGGTATGGGAGAGATTTTTAAGGTGTTTTACTGAAGTAACTTTGACTTACAAAGTTGTCATTGTTTTAAAAATATAGGGCCTCCCCCACTTTAGGAGTTGTTACCACACTGCACCCAATATCAGAAAGACCAGAAACAACAAGCATTCTGAGGATGTGGAGAAAAGGGGAGCAATTTATAAACATCAATTTTCCACATTTGTAGGAAGTGCTAATAAAAAAACTCAGGTATGTTTCCAAGACCTCAATTTGAGCCTATTCAGATGGAATGATGTATTCAGATGGAAGCAAGAGAATTGTTCTTTCTCACCATGTGATAAATAGCTTATAGAAGAGTTTTGCTAAATAGAGTTCTTGGTTATAAAGAGAGGGACATTTAAATTTGTTTTAAGGCTATGATCTCATATGTAGCATTATTAATGTGGTTCTTTAGTGTTCCTGGTATGCAGTGAATGTATCCCCTGGCCAATCATGAAAAATACCTCCCTTCAGAAAGGCTATGTAAAGTGGTAGGTGATCTTCCTCCCTACTACCTTTAATTATTTACATTGCTCCATATTTTGACAGTTCTATCGTTTTCAGGCCAGCTGGCATGAAACATATTTGTTACACATCTATGATCAAATAATGCAGTTAATATTTTTTTGAGAATAGATCACATTGCCCAATTTATTAAATGCAACAATGCATTGACCATTAGCAGCATTATATAGTTTGCATCTGAAATAATATCATTGACAAATCTATAAGCTACACATCGCCTATTCAAATGGTATAATGTAGCAATTTATTGTATACTATGTGAGTTTTGTCAACAGGGAATCCCTGATGAAAAAATAGCATAATATTAATTACTAGCACCATCTGTGCAAAACAATAGAAAAACCAATATTTTAATACAATGACTTCATGCATGTCAGTTATCTTCAACATTAAATGCTGCAGTTTTGTTGATGCTGTTTACCTGTCTATTAATTTAAATAATGGATGCTCTTACAGAGGTTAAAACTATGAATAAATGAATTAAAATTAAATATAATGAAACATTTAAATAGGTATAACATGAATCTGATTCACTCCCCAAGAATATATCCTGTCTGCATGTACAAATTACTATGCCATCTGCTAGGTTTTTACAGGTGGTGCATGAATTTTCTTTCCACACATGAAAGACATATTGTAGATGCCTTGTAGTGAAAAGATTATTCAGTTGAAAAGGTTGAGACAATTGGTCTAACTAATGCCTGGCAGTGGTCAGATTTGAAGAGTAGCTTCAAAAGATGGGGGCAGGGGTCATCATAGGAAA
Source organism: Galemys pyrenaicus (assembly GCA_019455555.1). Taxonomy (NCBI): domain Eukaryota; kingdom Metazoa; phylum Chordata; class Mammalia; order Eulipotyphla; family Talpidae; genus Galemys; species Galemys pyrenaicus. The sequence goes on along the minus strand of JAGFMF010011395.1, from coordinate 6,005,002 downwards.
GATCATATTCTATTTAAATTTTGAGCTCTCAAGATAACATTTTGCTAATTATGACAATAGATGCTGTTCTGAGCACCAAAGGACCCCCTTTCATCTGTCCTTTTAAACTGCTGTAACCTGCCACCTGGTGTGTTCTTTTTAAATATCCACTTTAAGTTCTGGCTTCAATAAATATTTGTTGAAAAAATTAATGAATTATCTTTTGGAGAAGGAGATGGTGTGCAAAAAAGATTATCTTAGCTGCCAGTACACATCATCCATTTGCTTGGCTTTTTTCGATAGCTTGGTACCTCACACTGCCAAAGTTCTCTTCCTAATCAAGGCACATATTTCAGAGCCTCAAAATACATAAGGTGGGATTGAGAATCATTATTTCTAGGAAACATATGAACAAGTAATAGATCTTTCATTTTGTGTGTGTGTGTAGGGGGGATCTTTTATAATAGTCAATTAATCTGAACCATTTACTAAATAAGCAGCAGTGATTGTCAATCTTCCTTAGTTTCCATGTTATGTTACAGGTGGAAAGAATTTCTTGGGTCCATAGGTCCAACTTCTGAGATAATAAAATTCTCTATTGGAAAGGGAAGATCTTTGACCTTCCTTTATGAGTATTTACCCTGTCAGAATTTCCATTTATTTTTTTTAAAAGTTTCATCTCAATTGTTTTCTTAAATTGTAGTCAATAAATTTTTAGAGCATACACAGCAAAACTAAACAGAAGTGACAGTTCTCACTCATCCTTCTCCCTATACACACATACTTCCTTCATGAGCAATATCCTCCCAAGTACATATGTTACAAAGGATGAACCTATAGTGACACATCATCATCATCAAAGGTCACGGTACATTAGGATTTACTCTTGGTGTTGTACGTTCTGTGCATTTGGACAAATGTATAATGATATGTATTCTGTATCATACAGAATAGCTTCACTGCTTTAAACCTTCTCTGTGCTCTTCTAATCAATTTCCTCCTCCTTGAACTCTGGCAACCAGTGTCTCTATATTTTTGCCTTTTCCAGATTGTTATATAGCTAGAATCACACAGTATATAGCCTTGTAGGGATTTTTTTGTTTCTTAATAATATGCACTTAAGTTTCCTCCAGTTCTTTGCTTTTTTAAATTTTTAAAATTTAACTTATAGTTTGGAACATGCTTTAGGACTGACTTATTTATACAAGGTAATGTTTTTAGAAAGTCAACATTAACATCATATTCCTGGGCTTGATTTCTGAATTTCATAGCTATGTGACCTTAGACATAATTGTTAAATCACTTAACTTCTATTTCTAGGGCATAAAGTCATTCTTATAAATTTAAAATGGTGCTGCTTACCTCTTACTAATTATATGCCAATAGAAAATGAGGTAATATCATGATCATCATTAATTGCTAGTTATAGCTCATTCACTGAGATAAAAAAAAGATAGAAAATTTAAAAAAAGATATTGGCCTTTAAGAAAGAACATATCCAGGCAATCACAGAATAAACAAATGCAAATACAAATGAAGATGTTCTTAAAGTCATTAATAGTAAGGGAAATTAAAATTAGATGGAATAGCACAGACTTTTTCTCCTGAAATTAGACATCTCAATAAAAATAGAAAACTACAAAAACACTAGGCTTGCAAAAGAATGTAATAAGACATCTGGACACAAAAAATAGATCACTGAATTGAGAATTTAGAGGACTGCTTCAATAATAGCTTGGACACCTGAAGTGAAAATGAGAAAATGAGGTGACATACCTCAGGGGAAAGGTCAAAAACTGCAACCCTGAGAAAGAAAAAGTCTGTACATATGTAAAGACAGTTACATGAAAAGGATATGGTATATGCTATAGGAAAAGGATATGCTATAATTGTAATATTTCTTGATAATGAAACTAGAGTGGGAATGAGATTAACTCTGGAGACAGAGAACAGAAAGCGTCCAAATGTAATAAGATATGGCTACTCAAATGAAAGACAAACAGTATCCTGAGCTCTGAATAAGCGAAGCAGAAATGAAGTTGTCTTGACTAAAGCATTTCTCTTGGCTCACTGAGTATGTGCTTCCCCATACTCTCACTGATTCCCGACCTGCTAAATGCCCACCACTACGGGGTGCCTGCAGAGGACATCAGTGCACCCCATAAGTTCATTAGGAGAGCTCTCTGAAGACTTACCTCTTTAAAAAATTAGATATGAAGTTAGGTTGGGTTCAAGAACTGTGAAACTGGGGTTGAAAATTATAAATATCTAGTATGTAGTAAACACAATACTCTTTAAATAAAAATAGATTTTATTTATTTATGCAAACAAGTACCAGGGTATAGGCCAAAGGCATGGGTGGTGAGAAGATTCGCCAGAGACAGAGTGGGGAGCAGAACAGGCAGATGGACTGAAACACACTGCTGAGGGGAGCAGCAGGTGAGGCAGGAGAGGTCTGCTGTGCCATGTGGGTCCCCTCCCTGGCCCGGGATTGAACTCCTGCTGCAGTGGCTGTGGAGTCCCCACAGTGCGGCGCTCCACCCCTTGTGCCACCTTACGCCACCCCTTGCGTTCACCAGGGAGAACCCCAACACTGTCTTTAAGTTCTTACCACCATTATAAATGCACTGAAACTAGAAGTTGCAAATAATCTATTATGTGTGTGGTTCATGAAAGACACAATATGAAAATCTGACCAGCAGACCCATCTCAAAGAAAATGCCTTGTGCTCCATAAAGAGATATCAAATCATGTAAACTTATATATTTGAGTTGAAGTAAAAGATTTAAAATAAGCATTAATCATTTTTTAAAAATAATTAAGAGGTTTAATAAAATATTGATTGCCTCACTGTGCAAATGACTCTAAAATGAGAGCTTACTTTCAACAAAATCTGTATCTGTGATCACACTATAAAACATCTTAGTCATGAAAAAAACAAAAAAAGAAACGACTCCCTAAGGAAAAAGTAATGCCAACAGTAGACTTTAAATCAGTAATTTTATCTAATGTTGACTGAAAAAAATCCAAGATATAAAGATCTCTCTCAGATTCTTCCAGGAATTTTTTTTGTCTTTAACTCTTACATTTAGATTGTTGTCTCATTACCCTTTGTCAGAAACTACTCTTCCTCCACTGAATGGCTTAGTACTGGTCAAAAATTAATTGACCATAGATGTATGGATTGATTTCAGAGTCTCAGTATTATTCCATTGATTAATATATCAATATGCTACAACCACCATGTTTTGAGTATGATAATCTTGAATAATCTTTGAAATTAAAGGTATGAGTTCTCCAACTTTCTTCTTCATTTGCCAGTTTGTTTTAGCTGTGGACCCATTGCAATTTCTTTCTTCTTCTTTTTTTTTTTTTAATTTATGCACACAAGAACTAGGGTGCAGGCCAGAGGTGAGGGAGGTGAAAAGATTCGCCAGAGACAGAGTGGGGAGCAGAACAGGCAGATCCACTGAAATACACCACTGAGGAGTTGGCGGGTGAGGCAGAAGAGGTCTTCTGCATAATGTAGGTCCCCTTCCTGGTCTGGGATCAATCTTGTGCTGCAGTGGCTGCTGATAGTTTCATAGCGCTGCGATTTAACCCCTTGCACCACCAGGAGGGCCCAGGACCCCTTGCAATTTCATAAGAATTTGAGGACTGGCCTTTCCATTTCTGCAAAATAAAATGCTGTCAGGGTTTTGATAGAGATTGCATTGAACCTATATCATGTTGGATAGATATTGACATCTTAATAGTAAGCTTTCTATTCCATGAACACAAGATAGCTTTCTGTTTATTTAGATCTTTAATTTGTTTCAATAGTGTCTTGGCAGTTTTCATTTTATATCTTTCACATCCTTGACTAAGTTTATTCCTTGGTTTTATTAAAATAGTACTAATATAACTTATTAATGCTGTTGTGAATGAAATTGCATTCTTAATTTCCTTTATGGAGAGTTTGATGCTAATATACAGAAAACTACTAATTTTTGTGTTAATATTTGTGCTCTCTTAAGTTGCTGAACTTACTAGCTTCTCTATCTTTCTTGGGGGTTCTTTAGAATTTCCTATATATAGGATCATATCATCTGCAGGTATATTTTTACTTCTATTTTATAATTTGTATGTCTTTCACTCCTTCTTCCTGTCTAATTGCTCTAGTTCCTCCAGCACAATTTTGAATAGCAATGCTGAAACCAGGCATCTTGGTCTTATACATGATCTTAGAGGGAAACTTCCAGTCTTTCACCAAGAATGTTAGTATAACATGAATTTTTCATAAATGTACCTTTTCATGTTGGTGAATTGATTTTGAAAAACAAGAAACAACTTTAGTATTCTATATAAAACAAGATAATTGCAGATGAAAGGAATTTCTATTAAGTAGAAATTTAGTGTTGATTTTTAAAATTTCAGTAGTATATAATGTATAGAATAATTACAAAGGAAATTCTGGAATAATGGAAAAAATATTTTAGAAAGATGAAAAACTATGTGTTAGAAAAATAACCCAAAGAAAATTGGCTTCCAATTTTTGATAAGTAGACACAGTAGAATTTATGAGTTCTAGTCTGCATGCCATCTGAAGGTGACTCACAGAATCAAGACAGAAAGAAGACACTGGAAACTCCAGAAAATAAGGAAGCTCAGGAGGAAATCAGGAAGCAGGAAAAGTGGTGACACACTTCATCTGTGCAGGAATCATCTGGCCAGCATGTTCCCACAGCTGCCATGGCTGTCATCACCTATGCTGCTGCTACTGTGAGGATCCTAACCCTTGAAATTCCTTGTTTCACTCACTTACTGTCGGAGTCCGGGGCCGTGCATGGAGATGCTGAGCTTGCCTCATGCTGTCCCTGGTTGTTACACGGGGCTTGCAGGAAGGCTGGGTTCCATGGTGGAAGCAGGCGTAGGAAAGGACCTCGGATCAAGATGAGCAGCAGAATGCTGGAAATTCATCTAAAAGAAACTAGGGGACGTTTACACAGAATAATACAGGAGAATGTTCTCAATATCTGGAAAGATACAAACAATGAGAAGCAATTACCAATGTGGAAGGAAATGGCTAGACTACCCAGGATTTTAAAAATTCTACTTACAGTTTTGTAGTTTAATGATGACAGTTCACTCATGCATGACTTACATATTTTTTAAAAATAGGTTTTAAAATTATACCCGCCCAAAAAATGCTGCCTTTAAGAGTGAGCTTTATATACCCATAGCACTTTTAAATTTTCAAGGGAATAATTGATGAAAACCCCACTTCAGCAAAATTTAAGGGAGGAGAAATCTCCCTGGGACTGCAGAGATTTCACTGTTGGCTAATCTACTTTTTTTTTTTTTTCCTTGAAATGCGTTGGCTTCATCTACCTTTAGAAGTTCCTTCTGTTGAAACTCTGGATGATTTTTTTTTCTCTCTCTCTGAAGGCAGTCAGATACCTTCTAGTCAAATAATTTGTCAGAAAATTTGCTGTATCTAGTGATTTTGTTGTAATAAAAATGTGGCCACTGCTTTCTCAGAGTAGCTCACCATTTGGGATTATATTTAAAAACCTAAGAAAAATAAAAACTGCATTATATCATTTCTGAATTAACTTGGTTTTTATGGAAGTGTAATTTTACACATGTGTAGGAATGTTTGCTGTCGTGTGTGTGTGTGTGTGTGAGAGAGAGAGAGAGAGAGAATGACTCAGACAGAGACAAACAAAAACAGGCAGAGACAGAGAGACAGAGTCCAGCTCCACAAGGCCAATATAGATATTTACACTCCAAGAGAAATGACCTGGAGCATAAAATTAACCAAAATTTATAATGCTAGTAATATTTATCTAACACTGTAGCTGAAGTTAACTCTACATTGTAATCCAAAGGGGCCGTGTTTGGGAGTTCTCTTCTGTGATATCTATTTATGTATTCATTCACATATTATTGCATTTATTCCTTTAGCAAATACTATTAAGAGATACCTCTGTGACAGTTTTACAGAGACAATGAGAACCCAGAATGAACCAAACATGGTATCGAGGGGAGACATACAACTTACCCAGAAATTATTATAATACAATGTGCTTTGTGCTGGGATGTCCAGGATGTTTTATGAGCTTAAAAATAAAGACAAATTCTAGACTGGAATGAAGATTTGACAGAGGAAAGTGTTGGGAGTATGTCACAAAAGCAACACTAAACTGATTAAAAGGATGGATATTATTTCTGCATACAAAACTGGGGTATAGGTCAGAGGTGTGGGGGGGGTGAGAGGATTCAGCAGAGACAGAGTGGGGAACAGCACAGGCAGATTGACTGAAACACTGCTGAAGGGAGCAGCGGGTGAGGCTGGAGAGGGCTGCTGCACCATGTGGGTCACCTCCCTAAACTCATGCTCTAGTGACTGTGGATACCCCATAGTGTGGTGCTTCATACCTGTACCACCAGGGAGGCTCCCAAAATAAATTTAAAATAACTAGTTAGTTGACAAGGTAACATTTTTTTTTTTTTGAAGATTCTGGGGTAACAAGACAGAATATTTTTGAGACAGCATTGTTTTCATTGTCCAGTCTTTATGTTTCTTCTAGAGACTATAACCTGAATTACATTTGGGGAATTTACTCTCCCCTAAAACACCCACTGTGCATACACACACACACACACACACTGAAAAACACAAACACCATTCTTGAGAGGTAACAAGGACACCTTTCCCCACAGTTAGTATTCATTTCTTTGGCCACAGTAATTGCTCAAGATTTGAGCTGGTGACCCAGTCGGAACTAAAATAAAACTTATTTGGCAATTTCCAGGAAATAGATGTTCTTTCTTTTCTGTTAGACCTAAACATGAGAGAATTCTGGGGCTGGAGCTACAGGCAACCTCTTACTACCATGTGATGCTTGATGCTGAAGCCAATATGACAGAAGGCAGAGTAAAGAGATGGAGAGAAACCAATTCCTAATTATATTTTCTGGGCCCTGAATCCAGTCTTGTCATTTCATGTGAGCCAATAAATTCCCCCTTTGTCTAAGTGAGTTTGGTTGTAGTTTCTTTCACTTGCAACTATGAGTCCTACTAGATGCAGTCCCTAAGAGGAAGCCATGCGTGAGGAATGGAAGGGAACAAGGTAATATGTATAAAGCAACTATTTTGTCCCCACCATATAAAGCTAGGCATTCCTGTTTTGTAAAAGAAAACTTGCAGTATTTCAAAAAGCAAATAAAAGAATCTGTCTTAGCGCAAATGTCTGCGTAACCCTAAATTTTTATCCAGTATTTTTCTAGGACATTGTGCTATCAGTTGGAAGTGTACTGTGGGCCACCATTTCCTGTCTTGTGTTTCAAGAACACAAGTGTTCCAGTGAAATCTTAATGAATGTTATAGAAAGACAAAATTCTTATTACGTGAGAAATTCTTACTATGTAAGAAAATTATTAAAATTTGCATTATCGCTGATATTTTCGGTGTCTCCTAGAAGTAGCTGAAGTCTGACAGGAGAACATCCACAGCGTGGATTAAGGATGAGTAAAATGTATGCAATGGCACCTACGCAACATTTTCAGACCACAGTGTATTTTCAAACTACACGATGATCTATAATTTTTACTTCAGAATTTAACTTTTTGCAGCTAACTGTTTTCAGATGCCATTCCATGTGAATTGCTATTAGATGTTCACACTACATATGGCTAAGCGACTGACAAAGGGAAGTTTGGAATAAAAACCAGACTCTTAATAGTTTTGAAATAAAGCAACAGAGAAAATCAGAATGATATGAAGTACATAAATGAGAGCAATTGTAAATTTCCAAAGACAACTGTGAGGTGAAGTATCTTAGATAAATAAATATTTTAGAAACTCCCTTATATGAGTTAAAATATTAAATGGGTGTTATTTTCTTTGCCACAATTTTCAAAGCAATAATTTTGTAATATCCTGGAGTTAAAACAGTATATCAGAAGTATTTGATGCTGTGCTTAAAATGATGTCCTGGCTCAGATGTATTATCCCTATTATTTAATATGTGTGGGAAGAGCACATAAAATACCATTCTCATGCAAAGACTAGGTAGTTTATGTCATATTAAAAAATGTATCTTATAAAAAACATATGATTTACTTTATTTTGATATTTTAATGCTTTTTGTTCTTAATTTTTAAAATGATTTAATACCTGTAAAGATACTTCTGGTCAGTTGTAGAATTTTTGAGACATGAATAAATTCAGAAGTCTTGTAGAAATTGCTTTACCTGAGATCTTTCTTGTTATCTTCACCAGATTCACCAGAGACAACGGGGAGCAGAACAGGCAGAGCTAGTGAAATACACTGCTGAAGGGAGCAGCAAGCGAGGCAGGAGACATCTACTATGCCATGTGGGTCACCTCCTTGGCTGGGGATTGGGCCAGTATACAGTGGCTGCCTATAGCTTCATAGTGCTGCGACTTAACACCTTGCGCCACCAGGGAGGCCCTTAATTATTAATTTTTTGTGGAAAGAAATGCGTGATGTCTTTTTTAATTCTAGAACTTGAGGAAGTTATGTAGGAACTCTGTCACAGGAACTTAAGAGTGCCTTGGGATATTTGTAACTTGATGTTATCCTCACATGCTCTGTTGCAAGGAGACAGAACAAAATCTTGCCTGCTGGAAGGTCTATGTGTAGTGGGTCCAATGCTTTGATTAAGTTCTAGATAAAGTGAGTTTTATGGGTTTATAATCTGTTTAGTTATTCAGTATCCTACTCTGAGTTCAATGCTCTGCTTGTCCATATTTTGAGATTTTAAATAATTTCTGACCATCCAATTCTTCATTTTCACTTTGTATGGATCCAATAAATTATGTTGCCAGTCCTATCTTTAGTAATTGGGTATACATAATCAATAAATTCTTACTCTCCTGAGACTTATATTGTAGTAAGAAAGACAAAAACTAAACTACATAAAGCATGAAATAAGCAGCTGAAGGTTATACTCTTAGGAGAAAAATCAGTCATGAAATGAAGATAGAAAATTGTGTGAGTGTATGGGAATCTTTTCTATTCTATAGGCAGAAGAGTTCAGGTTACCAAAGTTATGTATTACAGCAGTCTACAATCCAACAGAGAACTAATAAACTATCTACTTGCCTCTAAGCCTTACCAAATAATGTCAGGAAAGGGACTATAAAAAAAAAACACAAAAACTAGATTAATATGAAGACAAAGAACCCACCACTCAGTACTCTGGATTCTAGGGAATCATCTGGAAAAGCCTAAGGGTAAAAATGAGAAGACAATTTGCATGCCTGTGGAATGGGAACTTTTTGTCAAGGTGATATGCCTATGGGGGCAATGGGAGGATGTACCTGTATGGCCATGTTTCTGTGTAGGTGAAAATGTCTCCATCCTTGGTAGGCGGTCACAGAAATGCGTATTCCTAGACAATCCCACCAATAGGCTGGAAATCAACAGAGACCTCCATCTTTGTTCATTCTATTTTCGGCCATATCAGTTTTCTCTGTAATTCTCTTTTCCAATCTAGACTATATGTTGCTGAGTCCTGCCTTCACTGTGATTTATTAAATCCCTATGCTGAGCACTACTTGGTAATCACACATATGATACCACAATTTAAAATTGTGAAAACCCGATTGGCCTAATTTGGGTCAGGTGTCCAACTGTGACCAGGAGCTTTCATTACAGTCAAGGTCAGCACAGTCTTCCAGGAGTGGTGAGCAAAATATTTTAATAAAGAAAATGATGTTTCCTGAGAGAAATGCTGAGTTTCTCAAGTGTGCCATATCATTTTATATTTATGGTATATAGCTGTACCATAAGAGATTTTAGTATCCACATCACAAAGCTGGAGTGTATACAGGCTAGAAATATACATGGACAGTGAGATTTTTGTTTTTCTATCAGGTTGTGGCAAAGATTAACTCACTCTCTCCCTCTACGTTGACTTCAGGATAAATACCATTTATAAATCAAATCACCTGCTTGGATGTCACATTCAGTAACATGAGCAATTATTCTTTTCTTCAATCATAAAAATGTGGAAGCAAAATTTGATAAGCTATGGATACCATACTGTAGTAGTATAATTATATAGATATATTTTTGTTGGAGACCAAGCTTTTGTTGGTTAATGAATTCCCAAAAGAGGCAAAATCAGGTCAAATATTTATATTTATTATATTATAGAATTTATTTTAATATTATTTTAGTTCCAAACTAAAAAATAGGTTATCAAATGACTTTTGAATAGGAACTTAAATACTTATCTCAAACATTTCTCATAAGCACTAAGGCACTACAAATCTCTTCCTACCAAAGGATGACAAATAGCTCAATTTCATACTAAGCAATTTTTATCCCCTTTTCTGGGCATTAAATTTAATATTCTTAAATTATAGGCTATAATCTTGAACTCTATCAAAGTACACAGGTTAATTTATTTTATTGCTGAGAGTATTTCCTGTATTTAGTTTAGGCTTGTTTATATTTTCTAGAACAAATGCAAAACCAACCATATTGTATTACCAATGTCAAAAAACAAAGGCAGAAATTTGGTAAAGTGCTAGATAGTTATAATACATATTTTATTTAAATTTTTAATTATCTTAAGTTTTATATTTTAAGTATATAAATAATGTCTGTTAGGATTAATTTTCAAGTAAGAGAGAAAAGACTCAAAAGTTATTTATCCATGCTGTACTTTGTTGCAAGATATTCTTGCACATTCTTAAAATTGCTTGTCAATTATGCTCTTCCTAATGGTATTAGGTTTCTATTGTTGCATGAGAAACTGGCTCAAAACTCAGATGTTTAAAATAACAAATACCTGTTATCTCACAATTTCTGTGGATCAGGAATTCAAGTGCACCTTAACCACTTTCCTTTGACTCAGGGTCCTTGCGGGGGGCTGCAGTCATCTCGAGGCTTACCTGAAAGAGGACCTGTGTCCAAGATGAGTCACATAGCTTTGTCCCAATACGATAACATTTAGTCTCTCCTGAACTGTTGGACTGTGGGTTTCAGTTCCTCGCTGGCTGTTGGCCAAAGGTCTCCTTTAGTTTCTTGCCATATAGGGCCCTCTAAGGTCACAAGAGAGTGGGATGTGGAGAATGTGTTCTTTTGGTAACCTTATTCTAATAGTGATATATCATCACTTTTACCATATATATATTTCATAGAATTAACTCACTATGTGAAGTCCATACTCAAAGGGAGGAATTTATATAAGAGCTTGAATAACAGGTGTCAAGGACCATGGAGAGCCATCTTAGCAGCTGCCTACTACACTCATGATTATAACAATAGGAAAATGGCTACTATTAGAGAAGTTTTTAAGAGTTTTGTAAGGGTTTCCATTGAAACAATTAACAATAAATTAACTTAGAAAATCCATATGTTCATTCTGGATCTTGTGCTTTCATGCATGAATATAGGTAAATTGGTAAATAGGTCAAACATCTAATCCTGCTTCACAAACTTTAGTAGTTTAAGTGACAAGAAAAATAAATTCATAAAGAGGATAATAGATACCTATGGGTATTGTCCCACAGTACAATAATCAACAATATCAGTAAAAATGACCGAAAAGATAAACCAGATATATAGATTTAACTTCGTAAATCCTATTATTTATATTACAAATGTTCACAAGAGTGAACATTTGAGGGAAAAAAAAGATTCATGAAATGTAAACTTAAAGAGCAAAATAGTAAAAGAAGAAAATTTATCAAATTATTATAGTCTATTTACTATAGATTATTCTAGAGCAGGTAAATAATGATAGATTTTAGACACTCTGGAACCAACTATAAAAATGTATAAGCAATTCATGAATCCAAAGAGGGACAGGGATTTCTAGCTTTTTCTATTCTTTTGCTACACAAACGCTACCAACTGTTTCTTTTAACATTTTCACCTTTTAGTCCAAAGCACACAGATCTTGTCAGTTTAAAAACCTTAATTGTCTTGGTTATTATGAAACTTTAAGCCAAGAATTTGTCTTTTTTGTTCTCTCCCTGTTCTTTTTATTTTTCTGTATGAAATGAATACCTCAGAGGTAATGACTAATGCTGAATCAGAGAATTTGAATAGAGGGGATACAACACAAATTTTGGGGAGAAAGGCACAGTGAATAATCTTTGCAAAGCTTATATTCAATTTATTGTTAGAGATAAACAACAGATGAAGTAAAATAGTTAAAAGGTGAGCTAGAAGTAGAAACGAGGGAGATTTTATAAATCTTTAATGTTTAGTCACCAATCAGTATTTAAATTATCAATAAGTTGTTAATATTTAAAGTTAAGGTAATAATCTGAAGATATTTAAATGTTGTAGTCCTAAGAGTTTGTCTCATGCAAACAGAAGGGAGGGTTGCACGGGGCAGGGCAGCAGGAGCATAATGGAGCATCGTGGGTGATTTGGGGCACATTGGTGGGGGGCATAGTGTGGAAGCAGACATTTGTAGAGGTTTGAGCCTATAATCTCTGAAATAAAACAGTGATGTAAACCAACATTACCTTAATGAGCATAATTAGAAAAAATGTTTCTTTTGCATAATACATTTCTTTTTGCAATACATAAAAGAATTTGCCTCATGAAAGTGAGTAGAGTGGAGGAGCAAATTATGTAAATGTTGCTTTTCATTATATAATTTTATTATCTTTTCCTACATGCTTGCATTGCTTGACAGAATTTTAACATTTTAGAAAATGAATAAAAGCTATAGTCAGTTTGAATAAATTGTTCTAGGGAGATGAACAAACTAAGATCATCTTGGGAAGAACGTTGCTCCTTTTTCAAAAAACAGATGAGTGGCATTTTGATTTTGTAAAAGATAGCAAAGCCAGGATAAAATATTAGCCCGAAACATGTAAAGGAAGATGAGTTTAAAATGGAACTCCAAAATCAGAGAGGTATGCTCATTAGGAGCAAGATGAGAACAGAGGTTATGTAGAGAGATGATTCAATGGGAGGAAAGTGAACAAAAATTAAAAGATCCTGTCCAAATACAATGGAAGCCTGATAGGATCCGAGGAAAAGTAAGCCAGTGAGGAATTCTCCATGATGATGAATTAAACTTTAAAAACCACGATGATTGGTATCAATTTTTTTTTCCTCTTCATTATATTCATTCCCTGTGTCTGTAGCAAATCTGCTGGTGGTGCCTAGTGAAGAACGAAGGAGGACTGTGTGTCCATCTCAGCTGAGGGCAGCGAATGGAATAGTGGCTAGCAATAGACTGTGCTTCCCCCTGTTGTCTGCATGTTTGCAGGAAGTGACTAGCAATAAAGTAAATTTGTCCATGGTGGAGTGGAGAGATATAGAAGACAAATAACTGAGATAATCAGTGGAAGAAAAAAATAATTTTTTTCTCCAATACAGTACATGGAAGAAATTCTTGAAAGTTATGAATTTATGGCTACATAGTTGGATTATATTTCTTGCACAATTAAAGTAAGGAACTAAGTTATTTTGAAGACTGCCCCTGCACCATCAATTTCTATGGTTAATTCTACTCCCTGATATGGTTCTCTGTTCATGGAATGCATGGGCTTCAATTTAGGCTGTTTTTCTTTTTTTTAAAGTATTTAATCAATCTGTATTTTTTTTAGTGTCCCACCATTACCTTATATGCCATCCTCCCTTCGACTAGGTCAGAATCTTTTGATCTGTTTCCTTTTCCTAAACTTGACCCAGCTCCCTTTGACTGGGAGTGTTTTCTTCACTTTGGTCTGCTTGTGTTCCTAGATGCGTTTGGCTTGGATTAATTTCCTTGGATGTAATTGCCTCTCCACATATCAGTGTCCAAACATGAAATTCAATATTTTATGACAGGGGTATAGTTTTCTTAATGTCCAAGAATCCTTCTCCCTTTATTCCATTGCTTAATATTTTGTCATTGGTGTAACTGTTTCACTTTATCATTGGAATACCATTCCCATCTGACTAGGACACCATTCTTCTGTTCTCCATGCTGTGTATAATAATCTAGGTACAATGACGCTGTTACCAAGGTAGCATTTGAGGCACAACCTAGTAAAATAGCGTAGTTGTCAATAGAGTGTTCTGCACTTTGGTTTGATGATGAGAATAACTTTTGAGAAAAATATTGAATATTCAACATCCCAAAAGACATTGAATCAAGATCTTGAGTTAAGTCAATTCCTTTTTTTAACATAATGTGATACTGAAAAAAATCTGGCTTATAATGCCTAAGAACCTGAGATCTAACTTTATGTGTTTGAAGTGGTTTTATTTCACTGAAAAGTAGTATTCCTTTGTATATACTTTATAGACTGTAGAAGAATATATATTTGAGAAATCAGTTTATGTATCTAATGAATGTTTGAGGGTTTGTTTAAATATATATTTCAAATATATTTGCATACTTTAATAATGATTATTTCAACTATTGCTGCTGGTTTTTTTTGAAGTGATTGTTTTACTACACTTGATTTTGAACCACGGAACATAATTCTCTATTTGTGATTATTAAGGAAGTGAGATAAGACAGGAACTATGCAAATCTCACACTGCTTCTCAATTTAATGTGGCTTCACAGTACATACAATTCCTTAATTAATGCTATACAATATTTATCCTAACAGCTTTTATCTCCCTGAGATTTGACCCTGGACAGTTTAGTGGTAGTACGTGGATAGTCTCCATAAATTTCATCTTAAAATTCAGGGAAGTATTCCAGTAAATTTATGGAATATTAAGCATGCATGTTTATCTCTGATTCCTCCACAAACCCACTACAATGAGGCTTCAACAGGCAAGGACCAAGGGAGAAAAGTGATGAAAGTACATGAAAGATGATAACAAAATTCTCAGTGATATAGAGCAGATGGATGAGTGAAGACTGACTTAGCAAACCACAGAAAACTGAAAACTTACTGTTTTGCCAAGAAACAAGCTAATGCTCAAGGCAGAACTCTGAAAATCTCAGGAAACTGAAGACAAGAGATCCTCTGAAGATAGATGGTATAAGGTGGATCTGAAATTAAAGAAATGGGTTGAAATATCATTACAGGGCCTCCCTGGTGGTGCAGTGGATTAAGCAACGCACTATGAAGCAAACCACAGCCACTGCAGCACGAGTTCGATCCCCTGACTGGGAGGGGACCCACATGGCATAGCAGACCTCTCCTGCCTCACCTGCTGCTCCCCTCAGTAGTGTGTTTCAGTCAGTCTGCCTGTTCTGCTCCCCACTCTGTCTCTGGTGAATCCTCTCACCTCCCATGACTCTGGCCTGTACCCCAACTCTTATATGCATAAATAAATAAATCTTTAAAAAAATATATCATTACATCCCTCACATCACTTCTCCTTCCTCACAGCCTGACAACTGGTCCTCACTCACTGTAGTAAAAGACAGCTGGCATAAGCTGGCATTCCAGAGCCAGGGATGACTATGGTCCTAAAGACTCCACGCATTGATGAGAGTTGCAGTGTGGTGGCAACAACAGGTAGACTTGATGGAAATTCACACTATGATTCTTGAGCCCCAAACCTCTTGTCTAAACATAAAGATTCAGGTAGCCAGGCTGAAGCCCCCTAGGAAGATTCTCAATGATTCTTTCTATGTCCAGTTCAAGAGGAAAATCCATAAATACTTATGTTGGGGTGGGTCCCCAAATTCCTTTGTCTGGTGTTTGTTTATTGCCTGCACTAAGTCTTATTCTGGCAAGCCTCCCCCCCACCCCACCTAACACAAACACAGAAGTTCTGATCAGGTTTTTAGAGACTCGTGATTAAATACAGACACATAGTCCAGTATCACCAAACAAGGCAAATAATGAGGAAAGATTCTAATATTCCAGGCAGTGTTCTTTATGCAATAATAAGATCTTGCAATGTGCTTGACAGTGTTGTAGGTGCTGAGGAAACAGAAAGGAATAAAACCGTGGTGGGCAAAGTATGGTAACATACAGCTGAAGAAGTGTGGGTCTATGCCTCGGAATCATATACAGTGTAAACCGCTGTTACACAATAAAAAATAATACAGTAGAGGATGCCTCATGATAATTTAATTGAACATATCCCTTAAGTCTAAGCGTGCCAAATGATCATTACTTAATGATCACCAAAAAGGCATTTTGTAAGAGGTTGTGAGAAACTGCCCAATAAATGTCCCAGAAACACATTATTGCAGGAGCTTATTAAATTGCCACAGAAATGAAGGAAACATTGTGTGAGTAAACCCTGAAAATGGATGAAAATTTTGAGTATTCATTGAGAACACAGTCTGGTTTGTGTCATTGAGATGTTAACCTGTAAATGATTTAAGTTTATGTCTGCAAGGAAGCGAGTGGGAAGGAGAGAAGAACCACAGTAAAATCTTCTGAGCTTTATGGTGATGTATTATTAACATTGCTGTGTTTGCTAGGCCAGCTCCATGTCAGTAATTACAACTTCCTATTATTTTTGATACAGATGATTCCACACCATCCACACAGCAGTAAAGTAAGGTTTACTCCAAAATGAATCCACATGATACCATTTTAGGTGGGAAAATATATCAAGACTTTGGAAGGAACACCAAACTTCAATTTGTAGAATTCTTTTAAATGATGCTATTTCAAAGCAAAAAGTTCCTCGCTGCCTCCATTAGATGTTTATTTTAATATTTATTCCTAATAAGTTAAAATTCAATACAAAGTAGTTTCATCTTGTACCTCATCCAACAATTTCTCATTAAAAAAAAAAAGCTAGAATGCATGTAAAATTAATGTTATGGGAAAGTGTGAGTTTTTTCCTTTTTTTGCAAGATATTTTCATAATATACATACTGTTCTCTTTATTGTTTTGACATTCATGTACTAGTCCTAGGTCTTTAGTATCATCTATATCCAGTTTACCTCTACTTAATAATAATACCAGAGCATATGGAGAGAGAGTCGGGAGAGAAGTACAGAGAGTATGTGAGGGGATTTATCTAGATATTATTATTTTCAATATAAATTTAAAATTTTCCTATGAGCTTATATGTCACTAAATAGAAAAAAAGTAACAAACATAAAAACAAAAATTGCCTGCTCTTACAGAAGTCTTTTCTTTGTAAGAGGAGGAAATTGATGTGTCTTCTTTTTAAAAAAAAAAAAAAAAAAAAAGATGGTGCAAAGGGTGAGTACCCCTCTGTGGGTCTTCCACAGCCACAGCCCAGCCGTTGCATCATGGGTTTGATCCTAGGCTAGGAAAGTGACCCACGTGGTGCAGCAGACCTCTCCTGCCTCTCCCACTGCTCCCTTCAGCATTGTATTCCAGCTGATCTGTCTGTTCTGCTCCCTGCATATGCATAAATAAATAAAAATCTTTTAAATTTTTTTTTTATTTATGCATATAAGAACTAGGGCCAGACGTATGGGGGAGTTGGGGTGAGAGGATTCATCAGAGACAGAGTGGGGAATGAAACAGGGAGACTGACTGAAATACACTTCTGAGGGGAGCAGCAGGTGAGACAGGAGAGATCTGCTATGCCATGTGGGTCACCTCCCTGGCCAGAGATTGAACTTCTGCCACAATGCCTGGAGATAGCTTGTTCACGCTGAGACTTTAACCCTTGCACCACCAGGGAGGCTCCTTGATGTGTTCTTAAAGACTTTCATTCTCACCGGGCTCAAACAGTCACCCCAGCGTGGCTTACAGTGTACAGCACTGTGCACACAGTGTGTCGGGTTTTGCTGGACAAGGAGGAAAACATCTGATACTTTTGAAGCAAGGACATCTCCACAGCAGTTGAAAGTCCAAAGACACCCATGTTAGAAAAGTCAGACACATTTTTCAGAATAAGTCAGGATTTATTTAACTTTCATTTTCATCAGGCTGCAGCTAGTTGTTCACCAGAGAGTTGAACCCTGCCAAGCGAACCCCTCCAGGCTTGCTTGGAAAAGCTTGCATACTTTTTCCATGCCTGGTGGGCTCAGGATGAAGCACAACCCCAGAAGCTGCCAGTATTTATACATTCTATTCAGTTATTTTATCTGAAAGTAAAGCCAGTTAGGGAAAAAGAGGCCGATTTTTAACATCTTGCTTCTCTAATACGAGGGGAAGGGAGGTGCAGAGAGGTTGTCAGGTCTATATCCGCTTTACTGACTTCATTTAAACCAAGTATCAAATAATTCCCAAGATGACAAAAACAGAAAGAAAAATTCCATGTCATCTATGTTTGGGGACTTTATTATGAAATGTGATTTTTAGACCTCTGGTTTAAAAGCATGCTCTAAATAGTGGAACGCTTGGGATGTCCTTTTGAGATAGTATCTTGCCCATTCTTTACCGATGATTATGTTGTTCTTTAATTTGTCAAGATGCAAAGGGAACAGTACCTGGGTTTGTGAATGTATTTAAAGCTCCTGGGGACATAGTGTAAGTGTATCATAAGACATTTACAAACTTCCATATTTCCTTATTTATAGAAAAGTAAGATGTAATTCATGTTCAGTTCAACTGATTAAGCAAACTTGAACTTGCAAACCACCTTTGCCTTTTTGTAGACTGGGATTAGTAGCCCTCAAGGCCAGTACAACCTGCTGTGCAACCTTGAGACTTTCTTAAAAATGACACCATAAGCCATATCAGTTATGTGGAAAAATTTACTTCTAGATAGAAAATTACATTCCAAATTTAAAGGTGGAAAAATGGAATTTTACATAAATTATATTTTTTACACAAATACAATTTTTTTTCCTGCAATATAAACTAATATTTCAAAGACCATACTATCCTTAATTTGTACTTACTTTCTTCACTTTCTGCTTGTATGCTATTTACTAAAACTATGATCCAAACAATTTATCTTTAATTTAAATACAGATATATAATATCTGAGCACAGGAGAACCCAAGAAAGCCTATAACTATGGGGAATTAAAAACTAGTTCAAGGAATTGTGAACTCTGAAGAGATGGGAATTATTATAATTCATATTGCTTCCTTAATAAGCTTAAATCATCCTAAAACTTTATCCATTTTATCCTCATAGATTCCTTGAGAAGGTCTGGGAAAAGGCATTATTATGTCTGAGTAAGAAGGAAATTCAATGTGACATTTACTGGTATTTTATTTTAAATTTACTACTATTATTAATAGAGGCTGAAATGAATTTGATGTATTTCAAAATGAAAAGCATTACAATCCATGAAGAATATTTCTACACTAGAGATAAAAATAAAACAAGGAGTTAAAATGTAAAAACTCAATGGAAAAATCTGCTTGAAAGAAGTGAGCTTATTAATTTTTTTCTTACTATATGCTTGGTCTATCTTATTCTGTCTTTTATTTAAATTCAACCTGCTTTCTTGACTTTAAGAAAAACCCTCTAGGCTCCCTTCTTATAAAAGGTTTCAGAGAAGTTTTAAGGAGGGATTTGAGCAAGGAGATGATTTTGAATAATGGGCATGAAATAGGAGAGTGTTTTAGAGTTAAGTATAGTATGGAAACTTTCAGTCTTAAAAATGGGAATATGAAACTATATACTATATGTTTAAATCCTTTTTACCAGGGATAATAGTTAAACATTTTTAATGTAATTTTCTTTTTTCCTTGCTGGGTACATAACCTTCATTCTCTTGGTCTGAGGCAGTCATCTCTCTGATTTTGTATGTGAGGAAAACAGGAATAGAGAGGAGATGTTAGAAATGTTGCAGAAGGCATTCAAAGAGCTAGAAATAAGTGTATGTTTAAATCCAGGTTTTGAAAGTCAAACAGAATTAAACAACAAGACAGGTGTTTATCTCAGAAACAGTTTTCCAGATTTGTTATTTCCCCTTGTATCTAACAACCCAGCCTGCATGACCCGTGCTCATAGGTTTCTCTCTCAATAGAGGCAATAATCACTGGCCACCATTAAGGCTTAGCTGAAGTATGAGAAAATAAGGATAAGAAAAGCAAAGCCCATCCTTTTAATTTTGGATGTTAGTGGGATGGAGAAGGGAGAGAAAGATAGAACTGCAAAGAAACATAATTAAGGTGCTGTGATGTTTCCTTCTCTGAGATCTATAAAAGGGTCATTTTTAGGTAGAAGGGAACATTTTACCCTTCCCTCCCGCTCATATCCATGACACACAGACCAATCATTGTGGTTGATCTACATGATCATTCAGGGAGATCCTAAAATGTTTGCTTTTCTGAATGATGCCTCTCTCCAGAATTAGCTGAATCTGGTTCATAAACACACCAGAGAGGCTCACTGGAATGTGAATAATCATCTTTATGCCCAAACTGAAAAGCTGGATACAATGTAAGGGCAGACAAATTCTAGATCAGCCTGTAGTGTCAGAAAGAACCAGGCAGATTTCAAATCACAAGAAGGGCTTTTGAGCCCAAATAACTACCATGGGGCCAGGTCCTAAATTCTCACGGCAGCACAACTGCCCATTACTAACACATCATCTCAGGAGGAGAAGCAGACTAGAGGCGCTTCTCTGAGTGTCTGGGTATTCTTATCCAAATGAAATGATGAGTATTATTTGAAAGAGCTGTTTAAATTTCTTGATTGGATTTTTAGTTTATTAGTTTCCTTATTAACTAGTGGAGAGGTGGAACTTGAGAAAAAGACCAGATTAGTTAGAGAAAATTAAAGTGGCTTAGAGGCTGCTAAATTCACTTTGGAAAGTTTAAGATGCTTAAATAACATCAAGATGACATATGGGTTTATGATTGGAGAGACATCTGGTTTGGAGAAACAAATTTGGGAACTGTGAGCCGAAGGGACAGCCGAAGTCTGTGACATGCATGGAGGACAAGCAAGGGGTGTATAGAGAGCAAGAGAAGTATATCCTAATACTGAAAGACACTAATATTAAAGGAGAAAAAAGGAAGGGTTGCCATTGAAGGAGACAAGGAAGAATGGGTCAAAGAAGATGGACAAAATCCAGGAGTGAAGGGATCACAAACAGAGACACGGTCAGTGGGTCAAATTCTGCTGTTAACTAAGTGTTAAATGGTAAGTGAGATAAGAATAGAGTTGGATTTAGTAACTCAGAGATTATAGGTGACCTTGGTCCAACAGTTTCAGTGGTGTGTTGGCAGAAAATGGACCAGTGAGTTAAGGAGTTAATTTAAAATGAGAAAAGTGTGATAGGTCAAAGTAGATCATTCTCTTATAGGGCTTGACTGACAAGAAAAGAAAGAAGGAATAACTGGGGGAGGGTTCAATCTTTTGGAAGAGGTTTCAAGATATGTATTGATTGTAGGGGGAATGTTATTACAGAGAGAATTTAAAAATACCAGGAGTGGGAATAACTGATAGAGGAAAGCTAAGACAGAATGGGATAGGTTCTAATATTGCTTAAACGATTTACTCTGGAAGTGAAAGGTGTTAATTGAGGAAATAAGGGGGGATGCATATTATTTTTTGGTTGTGGTTTCAGGGAAATGGAGAAACGCAACCTTATTGGACGGGCTTTAATTCACGTGTGTTAATGAGGTTATCTGATGACCGGGTGCAGTTTCTTGTCATCTCTAAAATGTTACAATGAATGGTTCTAATGTCAATCTTAACCACTGAAATTATTCTCCTCATAGTAGTTCCCCCAGACATCCCACCAGCAATAGATAAATGATCTAAGGTCTCTAGACCATTACTGGCTAATTTTCTAATTTGTTTTTTAATATTGACCTTTTTGGATTTTAAAATATATATTATATGTAAAGTCTTTGTCAGATACTTGGCTTGCAATTATTTTCTCTAATTCTATAATGTCTTCTCATCCTACTAATAGAGTGTATGCAGAACAAAACCTTTAAATTTTGAAGCGATCCAATGTATTGTTTTTATTTTAGAGGCTCTTTTAAAGACTGAACTTTGATTCACTCTGAAAATTTCTTTGCATAGCTCCAGATCCCAAAGATTTACTCTGGCATGTTTTCTAAAACTTTCATATTAGGTCAATGATCAATTTTCTAAGGTATGAAATTTAGGTGAGAAGTGTTTTGTTTTGTTGGGGTTTTTTTGCCTTTGAATGTGTAATTATTCAGCACCATATATTGAAAAGTTTATCTCTCCTCTAATGTAATTGTTTTCTCTCTTTTGCCAAAAATCACGTTTGTGCATCTATGTTAGGTTGGCTGGCCTATTTCATTGTATCAGTCTACATGTCTATCCCTCTACTATATTGTCTTAATTAAAATGACATTAAGTAGTAGGACTCATTGAATAATTCATTATTTGCATGTCATTTTATTTCCACAATTATTTTAGTTATCCTAAAACTTATGCCTTCTATGTAAATTTTAGAATAAGTTAATCTATATTACTGGGTTTTACACAGGCATTGCATTGAGCCAGTAACTTTGGAGAAGATTCAACTTTAATATTTCATTCTTCCAATCTGTGTCTTAGTTATTTAGGTTTTCTCTGGGATTTTTTCAACATTTTTATCCTTTTTAGCTCACAGATTTCATAAATATTGTCTTAAAGTTATCCCTAAGTATTTTGTTTTGGTAAATTACTATAAATGACAATTCTACTTTTAATTTTGATTCACACATACAAATTTTTATTATATAGAAACACGATTGAATTTTGTGTGTTATTTTTTGGTCCTTGCAAGTACACTAAGCCCACTTATTCTTTTTTTAATTTATATTGTTTCTTTGGACTTTTTTTTGGAACCAATCATTTCTGCAAATAGAGATAGTTTTTCTTTCTTTTCAGATTTATACACCAATTATTTTTTCTTGCTTTATTGCAGTCATGGAACATCCAGTACTATACTGACTCTAATTGGTAATAGTGGATGTCCTTGTGTTGTTCCCAATCTTAGAGATAAAATATTCAGTCTTTCACTATTAGGTATGTTAACTATGTTTTTATGTAGATACTTTCTATCAAGTTGTGGAAATTCTTGTCTATTCCCTAGCTGCTGAGAATTTTTATCATGAATGAGTGTTGAATTTTTGCCAAATATTTTTCCTCTGTCAATTGATAGGATCATATGATTAATTGTCAAATGCTGAACTAACCTCACATGCCTGAATAAATCCTACTTCTCCATGATGAATCATTTTTTTATACATTGCCATATATGATTTGTTAAAATCTTACTGAGAATTTTTATGTCTAAATTTATTACAGATATTGGTTTATATATTATCTTATACTGTCTTTGTCTAGTTTTGATTTCAGAATATTATTAGTCCCATAAAATGAGTTAAGAAGGGTTTTCTACTCTTCCATTTTCTGGAAGAGATTGTGTGACATTAGTGTTAATTCTCCTTGAAATATTCAGTGAAATTCTCCAATGAAACCACCTTAGTCTGAAGATCTCCTTTTAGGGCCTTTTAAGTATAAATACAATTCCTCGGATTGCTATTATAGAATACTTCATTTTTCTACATTCTCAAATTTATGAAGTCAAAATGTTGGTAGCACTCTACTATTGTTTTAATGGTTTCTGAATCTGTAGTCATATCCTGCTTTATTCCTAATATTGATAATTTGTGTCTTATCTTTTATAAAGTCATTGTTAGGTTTCCTAGAGGTTTATCAATTTTACTGATTTTTAAAAAAAACAAAAAACAGCCTTTTGGGGGGCATTGATTTTTTTCAGTTATTTTCAATTCTATTGATGTTTGTTCCTATATTTATTATTTCCTTTCTTCTTTCTTGTGATTATTTTGTTCTTTAGTTTCTTGAAGTAGGATATAAGATTATTGATTTGAGACATTTCCTCTTTTCTAGTGTGATCATTTAATGCTATAAATTTCCCTTATATAATAGCTTCATCATCTATGCCTCACATATTTTTATATGCAGTGTTTTAATTTTTATTCAGTCTTCAATATTTTTATTATTTTCTAAGTAGTCCATGGATTGTTTAGAATCAGTTGTATATGTCTCTTTTTTTAAAGATTTTTATATATTTTTTTTTATTTATGCATACAAGAACTGGGATGTAGGCCAGAGGTACGGGGTGAGGGAAGTTTAGAGGATTCACCAGAGACAAAGTGGGGAGCAGGACAGGCAGATCTACTGAAAGACACTGCTGAGGGGAGCTGTGGGTGAGACAGGAGAGGTCTGCTGCCCCATGTGGGTCAACTCCCTGGCCAGGATCAAACTTATGCTGCAGTGGCTGATGATAGCTTGATAGTGCTGAGACTTTAACCCCTGCACCACCAGGGAGGCCCCAGTTTTCTATTTTTCTAACATGAGTAACTTTTTTGTTGTCTTTCTGTTATTGTTTCTGGTAGGATTCCATATGGTGAAAGAACATACCCTGTGTTATCCTAACTCTTATATTTGTGATCATTTATCTGTGTTTCAGGATTGGTTTATCGTGGTTGAATTATTGGAAGCGCAGTATTTGCACATATATGTGTGTGTATGTATATGAGTTGTTAATATTGAAAAATTTATGTCTAAATTTATTAATTATTGGCTTATATATCTGTATATATGTATTTATATATGCATATGTAAAATATGTTATATAATTTCATATTACTTATGATATTGTTGATTTTACTGTTCAGTTCTTTTATATCCTTTATGATTTTTTTTCTCTAGTAGTTCTATCAGTTGCACAGCAGGGTGTTGTAGTCTTAACTATAATCATGGACTGTGTTTTTCTCATTTTCGCTCTATCAGCTTTTGTTTCATGTATTTTGATATTCTATTGTGTGATTCTTACACATTTAGGATCATTATGTCTTTCTAGTGCACTGATCCTTCTAGCATGTAATGTTTCCTTTTGTCTTTAGTGACAAAGACTTTAAGTGTTATTAACATAACCATTTCTGCTTTCTTCTTAAGTTAATGTTTGCATAATGTAGCTATTTCAGTCTTTTGCTCTTAACTGCTTATATATATGAAGTGAGTTTCTTGTAGAGAACATATTATTCCCTGGGAGACGCACTATAGAGACTACCACCAAGCAGCTATGGAGCCTGGAGCAAACCGGTTGCCTTCTGTGTACCTTAATTTCATCATCTATAAATGGGGATCATAGTAGTGCCCCTTTATTTGACCTATTGTAAGAATTAAGTGATTAATGTACCAAAGCACTTAGAACAATGAAAGACACATAGAAAGTTCTGTGGAAGAGTTTATTTTTGGTGGTGGTGATGTTGCTGTTACTATTTTGGAGGCAGTTACTCATGGAGGATTCCTTCTCTAACCCTGTGCTTTTCTAAAGCCCTCCTGGAGGAAAAGTCCTACTGGAGGAAAGCCCTTCTGGAGGAATTTATACAAACTGCATTCTGAAGAAGCAGGAGTTAGTCAAGTGGATGAGGGATGAAGGATTGTTGGAGGGAGAGAAGAGAAAAGAATGGGGGAGGAGGTGAAGAAGAGAACAAACAGTACAGGAGTGCACCCAACATCTGCTAGCCATAGATAACACATGCTCCCCTTAGCCCTTCAGAGCTCTCTACCCAGAGACTTCCATGGTGCTGCTGAGTAACATCAGCTAGACACATAAACTCTCTTTCTGATTCTTCCTTGAAAGTTTCTTAACCCCCTCCAAATCTTTATGGCAGTCTCTTATTTTTTTAAAGATTTATTTATTTATGCATACAAGTGCTGTGGTACAGGCAAAGGTGTCAGGGGGTGAGAAGATTCGCCAGAGACAGAGTGGGGAGGAGAACAGGCAGATGGACTGAAATATACTGCTGAGGGGAGTAGCAGGTGAGGCAGGGGAGGTCTGCTGTGCCATGTGGGTCCCCTCTCTGGCTGGGGATTGAACTTGTGTGCTGATGTGCGTGCAGTGGATGCTTCACAGATCAGCGTTTGACCCGCTGTACCACCAGGGAAGCCCCAGTCTCTGATTTTTGAGAAAGAGGAACAAACATTTTTAGAGGGAGAAACAGTGCCTCCTATGTGGTTTTCACACAGGACAGAGTGATATAGTCATGTTTTTGAAATGCATATGTGGGTGTGGTAATTGGGAGTGGGATGACAGCTCTCAGAAGTGGAACCTAAGAATGTGCAAATCTCTGGCAATGAGCGGATGGAATGGTATTTAACAACTACAAGGAGTGGAATGACTTGAAAAGAGAGAGACTTTTGAGAAGCTTACTATATAATTCACTGAAGAAGATCTGTACCTCTTTGAACTAGTAAGAATTCAATCATGAATATAGAAACCACAGTAATTTTTTATCAGGGTAATTTAAGAAATAGCTAGATAAACAGAGGCTAAATTATTGGAGATTTAGGATTTGGTAGGTATTGGAGGACTTGTTGAAAATATGGAAGCATGGCCACACAGACATACCATCTACGTGAAGCAGCTTCTTGCCCTAGGTTTTCCCATCCTAGCATGAGAAGTGATTTGAATTATTTTAAACTCAAAACTGAAGTGAGGGACGCCATGAATTAACCAGAGCTGGGACCCAGATTTCTTAAGAATGAGCATCTTTCAGCTTGTGTTCATGTATTAGTCTCAGTGAAGTTGATTCTGAGACTTACAGGAGAATCTAAAAACTGGAACAAACTGCTTCTGGAAATGAAGGGACAGTCACTGGTGGGGTGAGGTGACACTGACAGGTAGAGCAACCAAACAAAAAGGGACAAATTCTTCCTTCCCGCTCCTGTCTTTTAGCTTCCCCTGGTGCCTAACTATTGGTCAAATGTACCAGGGAGACAGATGGCAATGGAGGAACAATTTTCAGAGTCTCAGCCCCAGCTTTGCAACACCAACTAGGGAAAATGGGTTGGAGCTGCGATAAAATTTCTTAATCATTAGTCCACTCCCATTGAAGGACCAGTGCTTGTGATAGTTTTTTTCAAATGCTTTCTGGAGTCAGACTTGTATAGTTCTGGGATGTTATAATTGTGAGATTGGTCTCCAGATGGCCTACCTATTAATGTTTTAAGTACAGGTTAACACACTTCTATCCTCTCTTGTCTTGCCTGGCTAAAGCATACAAAGATTCTGAACACAGTATATTTTATACTCTATGATTAAATGCCATGTGGTCTCTCACTGTTGTTATATAAAAGCTTACCTGGAAGGCCACCCAACCAAATGCAATGCTAGTCTCTCCTCCTCACAGTGTGCAAGCTCTCCTGTAAAAAGTCGTTGTCTTAAATTCATCATACATCCTGTTATCACCTTTGGAACTTTGTATATGCTACTCTCCTTACCTGAGGTATTTTCCATTTGCCCATAAGCTCTCACTAATCTTTCATGATACATTAAGCATAATAGTGTGAAGAAACTGATCCAGAAAGTTCAATGTAGTTTCCTCCATATGTGCCTGTTTGTTCCTCCTCACCTCCTGTACTTCCCTTGTCACATAGTCAACTCTGCATGTGTAGGGATATTTTCTATGATGGATTAACATTTTTATCAATATGGTGGCTTCTCCTACTATATTGCAGTATCTATCAAAGAAAACTCCAGCTCTCTTTTTTCACTATGAACTATCAATATTAACTTGTATACAAGTAGCAAATATATTCAACCAAGAAAGGTTGAGGCTATGAAAGGGACATGAAAGATGAAACTGAGGAAGGCACTATGACAAGGTAGATAGCATGGCTGCAACAATAAACACGAAAAAGGAATGAATTAGCAGTAGTAAGATATACCGTGCAGAAGAATCAGTGTATTTCTGTTCATGCATCTCTCTGTTTAAGATTTAGACTCTCAGGAGAGAGTACTGGTAGTATGGGGCATATGTAAAGCCACTGGATGCCATTTTCTCCATGCCTGCTTATGGTGGGGAATGTATAGTTCCCCAAACAAAAGTAATGTTCTGTCAGTGAGGGAAGGAATAGATGCAGAATAAATGAAAACAACAGATGTCAAATATAAATGTATTCAACCACACTACTAACTAAGTATGCAGTAAATATTTGTAGAATGTTGGATAATCATTTAAAGTAGACTAAACTGAATGGATTTTAGTCACCTATTAGTCCTGAAGGAAGATTTAGAATTTTCAAAAAACACATTATTGTGTTATGATTGACATGTAGGAAGCTGAACATGTTCAGTGTATACAAGTCCATGAGTTTTTGGATACACATACATCTCTGAAACCATCCCTGCCATTGAGTTTCAGAAGTGTGATTGATGGATCATATGGTAATTCATTTTTAATTGTTTGGGGAACTTATATATTATTCTTCTGTATACTTTCTCAATCTTTGCTATCTTAAGAAGCCGTTCTAATAAGTATTAAGTGGTATGTTATTGTGGTTTTGATTTGAATTTCCTTTTTTATTATACTGATATATATTGAACACTTTTTCATGTAGCCATTGGCCATTTGCACCTCTCCTTTGGAGAAGTGTCTATCTGGATCCTTTGCACAAATCTTTATTTTGGTTTTTATTTATTTATGATTTTTTTGCTATTGAGTTGAGTTTCTTTTATGTTTTAGATATCACAAGATATTTAGTTTGCAAATATTTGCTCTCATATGGTAGGTTACCTTTTCATTTGTTTGTTTCTTTCATTGTGTAGAACTTCTTTAGTTTGTAATAATTCCATTTATTTTTATTGCTTTTATTGTCTGCATTTTAGTGTCAAATCCAAAACAATTGCCAAGACCAAAACCAAGGATATTTTCCTTTATGTTTTCTTCTAGAAGTTTTATAGTTTGAGATATTAAGTTTAAAATTTAAATATTTTGAGTTGAAATTTGTGTGTATTGTGAGATATGGGTCCAATTTTGTTCTTTTGCATGTGGATATCCAGTTTCCCAAACACCAGTTATTAAAGATGATCCTAATCTTTCCTTAGCAAAGATTAGTTTACAGTATATGTATCAGTTTATTTCTGGCCTTTTGTTTGTGTTTCGTGGATCTCATTTTCTGTTTTTATGCTAATACCATAGTCTTTTGATTATTGAATTTTTTAAAGGTTTATTTATTTATGCATTCAAGAACTGGGGTATAGGCCAGAGATGTTGGGGAGGGGAGGGTGAGAGGATTCACCGGAGACAGAGAAGGGAGCAGAACAGGCAGATCTACTGAAATACACTGTTGAGGGGAGCAGTGGGCAAGACAGGGGAGGTCTGTTATGCCATGGGGGTCAGTGACCTGGCTGGGAATCAAATCCATGCTATAGTGACTGTGAATGCTTCATAGTACTGTGCTTAACCCCTTGCACCCCTAATTACCCAAACTTTGTGATATGTTTTTAAATCAGGAAGCATGATGGCTTCAACTTTGTTCTTATTGCTCAAGATTACTTTGCAAAGAACTGGACATTGATATCAGAATATCTTTATATAATTTATAAATTCATAAATGTAAGTCTAACTGTATGTATTGTCTAAAATGTCCATGTTTGTTGGAAGTAGTATGTTCAGCTCATAAGCAACTAAACTGGAGCAGGAATGTATGGGTTCAACTCTTGACTTCAGTACATAATAATTACATGCTGTTGCAGAGTTACTGTGACTGTGTCTTTGTCTTCTAAAAGAAGATGGCAGTAGCATCTTTTTTCTGTTTGTTATAAAGATTAAATGTTAGGCACACAATAAGGGCTACATGAGCCTTGCCTTCATTCATCTTCATACTAACTTTTACTCATTCATACCACGACATACGTCTTGTCTTGTCTAAGTTAAATAATTTCAAAATTATTCTAATATACACACTAGAAAATAGCCTTTTACTTCTTTTTCTAAATGCTCAGTATGTATTTGTTTTCCTTGTGTGATAAGCTATGTTTAGGTTGCAGTGGAAACTATTAGAAAAAAATTAATCTATGAAATTCACATTCTCGGGCCTCCCTGGTGGCGCAGAGGGTTAAGCAGCGCACTATGAAGCGAACCGCAGTCACTGCAGCACAAGTTCGATCCCTTCTGCCGGCCAGGGAGGGGCCCCACATGGCGCGGCAGACCTCTCCTGCTGTGCCCGCTGCTCCCCTCAGCAGTGTACTTCCGTTGATCTGCCTGTTCTGCTCCCCGCTCTCTGTGGTGAATTCTCTCACCCCCCACACCTCTGGCCTGTGCCCCAGTGCTTGTATGCATAAATAAATGAATCTTTAAAAAAAAAAAAAAGAAATTCACATTCTCTGGCAATATTCTATAAAAACTAAACAGCATTTCACTGGGAAGCTTTCTGGAACTCTGCAAATGTAAAGATTTTTAGTTGTTTATTCGTTGGGCACTTAATTGAGATTACAATTATTGTTTCTTACTGAATTCCAAAGTCTGGGAGTTTTCTTCTGTTTACTGAATAGCATTAGACATCATTTTGAAGAAGTGGTCATGACTAATATATTAATGTTTAAACTGATGTACACTTCTCAACCTATTTTTGTATTTACAATAGAAAGTTATCAAACAGTATGTGACTTGGTACCTGATGTATTTAATAGACAAAAGGAATTGGCTGTGATTGACATTGGAGTATGGGCTACACTGGCCTCGACTACAGGCTCCCCTGTGATCAAATCTCTGCCCCACCCCACCCCCACCCCCTTAACATGCCATTGGTATTTGAACAGTACCAGACAGAAAATTATGTGTTGTGCTCAACAAAGGGTTTTCTATAGGGCGTATTTGGATTATAAGCACACACCTAGATTAGAAAGGCCCCACCTGGAGGTTAGACCACTCTATGAAAATGTGCCACTTTAAGACCTAGTTTTCTTATCTGTGAACTGACAAAGACATTCACAGTGTCAGGGAACAGGAAATAAATGTGTTTTTTAAACTGTGTGTTAGGTTTCCAAATAATACGTTCAATATCTTCAATTCAACTTTCATACATTTAGAGCAAAGCTGTTTATTGTTTAAAATATATTTATCTACTATATGGCAATTTCAAAAATAATCTATAGGAGGCATTTAACTATAGATCTGGAAATTTAAGTTATATTAAAGTCAACGACAACTCAACATTATTTATAAGTCAGTTGATCTGTTGAAACTTTCAGGATTTATGAAATGCATTTCTTTGTGATTTCTTCTATCATTTTTTCATATCCAGAATATCCTTCTATATTTAAAACAGTTAGGCATTAACCTGTAGTCTCTTGCAGGTATTTTAGTATTGTTTCATCTTTTGTAGTGAATTATTTACCTGAAATTTATTTTCAAATAAAGTATGAAGTGAGGATTTTTCCCACTATCACTTTGAAAATAATGTATACCTATTCATTGATTTGAGAAATTGCCTTTATCATGATTAAGTAGCCATATGTGTTTATTCTATTCTAGAATTTCATGTTTCAATTGTTAACAATTTTTCACATTCTAAAGTAGCATGTTATTTGTGGGGATTTTTTAAAAGAATACAGAAAAACATCAAGAAAATAAAAATTCCCCATTTTGCATTTTTTTTTCATTTTATGTAAGTCTGTATATTAAAGAAATGTAATATACATATTAAATATATATTTACAAATGACACTAATTTGTGCAGAGGCGGGCACAAGTAAGCAAAGATGGGTGCTGAACTGGCTTCATAAGTGCTCTGTAGCATGAAGAACAGATGTAAATTTAGGGACAAAATCTAGAGATAGAAACTGGGGCAATACCTAAGAGCAGAATAGAGTCTGTAAATCTAAATATGAGAGTACAGGGAAACCAAACCAAAAACTCCTGTGGCCATGTCCTTTGAAAGTGCTGGAGAAACAAAATGTTTAGCAAAATCTTAATTTTTTTTGCACTGCTATCTCCCCTATGAGATCTTCAGTAAAATCAACATTATTTATCAAGGTTTTAATAGGATTCTCTAGGGATTGACCTTCATATTTTTTGTTCATACATATTCTTGTAATAAAATTTGAAAGACCTAGAATATTTTTATGTTCACATCAGTCATTTTTTTCATCATGTCTAAATAGTTTCAAAACATATTTTCTTTAATTTTTTAAAACTTATTGATATTAATATAATCTTTATAACTTTGGGGCTACAGTTTTAAATTTCCATATGTGCACATGCTTCCTTTACCCTCCACTTAAAAATATTGGTGTCCTTTTTGTACAAAGACAGGAATATATTCTATATATGGTTTTGAATTTTAGAATTATTTTAGGTTAAGTATTATCCAAAGAAGTTTTAATTATTTTTTATTATTCTATCATTATTATTTGCTATTATTCATCAATTTTGAAATATTAATTCAGTAGTTCACCAGGGATTTGGGCAGAATTTGTGCTCAGATTTTGAAAGATAAAATGTCTATGCCTTCTGCAGCTCTAACGTCTATTGTCTGCTCCTTCAAGGTCTTAAGACTATGGTTTCTTACTGGCCAACCTGGGAGACTGAAACTTCCCCAAGCCAGAAAGCAACTAAGTTGGAGTTCTTACCCCAGGCAGTGTCGTCCTTTCTAGAATAAATGCTGCTGAAGTTTCTGTCATTGGATGTTTTCTGGTGGCTTCAAATGTTTATTTTTAATATGTTTGCACATGTTTCATAATATTTTTATCTGTGGAGGACTCTCCAGATCTTTTCCTGCCACCGTTACAGAAATGTTGTACAAGGGTATAGTATTATATTAAAAAACTCTGCTGATTTGTAAAGAGAAAAATTATTTTTTTAAATAAAATAAAATTATTTTTTAATAAAATAAAATTATTTTTTTAAATAAAATAAAAAAATGACTAGTATGATTGAGCATTTTTTGTACTTTTATTGGCTATTTGTATTTTAATTTACATCATTTGTAAATTAACTACTCAATCTCCTTGCCTGTTTTAAAATTCTAGAATCTCATATTTTTTTCTTATCAATTTAGAACATTTCTTAGTCAAATATCATCATTCTGAATAAAAAAATACACTGAAAATTCATCTTCCTCTTAGTAGTTTATCTTTATTTTATTTATACGATTAACATTTAATTGATTCATAAAGGAACGACATCTCTACAAATTTCAGTCTTACTTTGGAGTTTATCATTCCATTTATTTTAATTGTTGTTTATCCTCATAATATTGTAAATTTTAATATGGAATCATTTATACATGTTTAATGTTTTCCTGTATTGATATTGCTAAATTTAACATGCATTTTTTATTACAACTTCTGATTATTATTTTTAGAAATCTTATGACTGCCTCACCAATTTTTATCATTTTACAAAAGTCATGTATTAGTATCATCACAATTCTTAATAACATATCATTCTAATATTATTATTTGATTATTCCAAATATTATTCCAATAAAATATTTCAGATATATATAAGTATATATGGATTATAATATAATGAAATTACATGTATAAGACATTCACTTAAGAAATATAATATTATGATCCTCCCTGGTGGTGCAGCGGGTTGAGCGCCACACTGTGAAGCATCTGCCACACAGCAGTGTGCCAGTTCTATCCTGGCCCGGAGGGGACCCACATAGTGAAGCAGACCTCATCTGCCTCGCCCCGCTGCTCTCCTCAGCAGTGTATTTCAGTCAGTCTGCCTGTTCTGCTGCCCTCTTTGTCTCTGGTGAATCCTCTCACCTCCACAACTCTAGCCTGTACTCCAGCTCTTGTATGCATAAATAAATAAATCTTTTTTAAAAAAGAAATATAATATTAAACTGTAAATGATACTTGATCTGACTCACTGCCCACTGTTAACTACTCATTTGAATTTAGTAGTATCCTTTTTATGCAAGTTTATGTATATTTATGACTTGGGTTTAAGGCCATAAAGATATATGATACTGTTTTTCATTTTTAAATGCATAAAAGTGGGACCGGGCAGCCTATATCTTTTGTCTTTTTTATTTAATATTGTGTTTTCTCATTTTTCTGTGGTGAAACATATATCTCTAGTTCATTCATTTGAGCTGCTTTATAATACCCCTTTGCATAAATACATTGCACTTTCTTCGAGGCTCATGTTTATGACCTTGCAATTATTTACTATAGATTACTAAATAATCTATAGTATAGCAAATATTTATGTATCTTTTTTTTTCCTTTGTACACAGTGCTGAGGTTTTTCTATGTAGTAGGATTGTTGGGATTTTAAATATGTCCGTCCTAAAATTTAGTAGGTGCTGAAAAATTACTATCCATATAGTGACTAATTTATACTTCCAAAGAGATTGTGTGTTAGTTTTCATTTCTCTACATGTTTCCAATGCTTGGTGTGTTTAGAATTTAACTTTTGTAAATCTGATGAGTATAAATGGATATTATGGCTTTAAAATTTGTATCTTCCAGATTCCTAATGATATTGCATGTCTTTTCCAATTTTTTTTTCATTTTCATGTAATAATTGCCTTTCATACACTTTCCCCCATATTATATTGGATTATTTGTCTTTCTCTTATTGGTTTCTAGTAACTTATTATGTTATCAATATAAAAATTCTATGAACTACACATATATCTGGATTTTCTGTAGACATTTGGCTGTTTGGAATTTTAAAATGTAAAAGTTATTTCTTTTTTTTTGAGATTGTGCTTGGTTTCTACTTAAAGAAATTTTGAACACATAGATCTACATATTGTAAGTGCCAGACATCTCACCAGTTGTAACCATGGCACAATATTTAGCACCTTTTTTTCAACCTTTCATGTGTCACACAAATTCCACAGGGGAATAAGCAAAAGATATGCCAACCTAGGGGTCCTCAGAGAAGAGTAAGAATTGATGATTTTCTTTAGTAATATTGTTTTAGATATCTGTATCTGAATCTTCATCCCAGAATCTGGAAAGAAAAAGGAAAACCAGTGAGATGAGTTCCTATTTATGGGAACATACACAAAAATTCATGAAAACTGGAAAAACTGGTGTTCAGAGACATGCAAATAGATCTAAGTGTGAAATATAAAACCCTCTGGGTATATTACAAAACATTTTTCAAAATCTACTAGTAATTCCTCTAGAAACTTACTCTTTTTTTTTTGCCTACTCCTTGAGGAAAGGTTAGATGTGGTAAGCAGAGAAACTGTAGATTAGAATAGTTATCATCCAGGGTAATTTTGGAGGTGGTGCTTTTGTTGGCTTATCAAAATAGGGCATAAAGTCTAGCTATATTTTAGATTAAATTACTCTAAGCTTTCACCATGATTACAGACGGGAATAGAAACTGGGCTGCCCTGGTCTTAGACTATCTGTTTTAGGCAGAATATATTAAGCTATATTGTGGTAAGAAATATACCTAAGACTCTGTTAATTTCTCATTCAGGGCACAGCACAATATAAGTGAGGCAGCTCTTCTGAACAATTCCCCTCAAATTGGTGACTCAGGGACCAGGGATGCTTCTAGCTATTAGTACATTCAAAACAATGTACAAGGTTAACACTGACAGGGAATACAGGAATAGAAAATTGTACAAGGTTATTTAAGGGCTGAGCCTAAAAATGTTTTACATTATTTTGTTTACATTCCATTGACTTGAACTTTGTCACATGACCTC
This sequence comes from Galemys pyrenaicus, assembly GCA_019455555.1. NCBI lineage: Eukaryota > Metazoa > Chordata > Mammalia > Eulipotyphla > Talpidae > Galemys > Galemys pyrenaicus. Next base: position 5,969,757 of record JAGFMF010011395.1, on the reverse strand, counting down.
TGGTCTAATTTCAAGGGAGTGTAACATTCAATTGTCTTTTGTGTCAGGAAGAGAAAACAAGTGTGTTGAACACATAACATAGTCTCAATCACAAAATATGTCATTCTTCCTCTTATATATCAGACAAACTCACTTTTTCTCCCTTCGTCAAAGACAGTATTTTGATGTTCTTCGTTGACATTTTCCATCTCAGGATATAGGATCTCTGTCCTCTACATCACATTTAAATGTGATTCTTCATGACCAGGTGGTCTATGAACCACGAGCCAGAGAAATGAAACGAAACTAAAACAACAATAACAACAAAAAGACCAAAAAAGTTATCTTCACCTACACTTTACATTTCAAACACAGGGATAGGGTTAGTGCTATGTCTACATTCAATATCATGCAATACAATGAGTTGAGAAGGGGAAGAATAAGAGATAAACACCAGCTAATGTTCTTTAGTGATTTGAAACACTGGTTTAGGCTTTGACTTTACTTTCTGGAAAAATTAATTATTTCTTTTGTGTTGCCCCTGACTATGATCTTTTGATTTTCTTCCTGGTCATTATTCTCCTCAACTGCATGTGATAAGTTTGGAAAATATGGTCTTCTAGGAGAAGGCATTCAAAGGCTGCTTTATGAATGTGGAAATGCAAGAGTTGATTTAGTAACTGAAAAATTTTAAATATATTTATTTTTAACAGTGCACTTGTGGTTTCCTTGATAGTACAATTCCCTCAAAAACTGTAGATTTAAGATCTTATTTGCCTCAGCACATGTCATACAAGCAATAATCGTACCCAAAGTTTTTTTGTAAAATTAATATTCACTTTTTTTCACACGGCAACTTCCTCTACTATCATGGTACTTTTCATACTTTCGTGTTTCTTTGAACACCTGGGGTCAAATCACACCTCTTTTCCAATGTCTCTCCTAATGTTTTTTCAACTGGAGGTGTTTGTGATTGTTGTCATTTTTTACTGTGCCTTGTTTCTAAAAATTTTTTTAGTTCAATCCTTATACGAAGTTGAAGTTGGATGTCCCAATCCTGTATTTCTGACCTCTCTTTCATTTCTTCTTGCAAGATGATTAATTCTTTCCTGAGCTCATTTCTTTGCACAAACTTTATGATTTAAGGCTAATGATAGACAATACACCAGGGCTGTGAAAAACTTCAACATCTAACTAGAAATAAATAGCAGGCATGTGGTCTTTCATCTATGTTAGAGCACGTAATAATTACTAGCACGTATTTTTCCATATTCCCCAACTTAAGTAGTATTTTCCTCTTCATACACCATCTACCCTCTATTTTCAGGTTTGTGGATTAGCACTCACTTCAAGGTAACAATTTCTATACTAGCATAAGTAACATAAACTCATTAAGCCTATTTCAACACATAGCAGCTTAATTAAATAGTTATTGTTGATAATAAAACATAAAATTTTCACATCAACATCTTTCCTTCCTTTCCCATTTATCTCATGATTTCAAAACTAATGAAAACAGAGCATGTGATGTGGTAAGTGCTAAAAATATCTGTTACTATTATTATTGTTATTACTAATATTAGTAGTTACAGAAATTTGTTAAACAAATAGAAAGAAGTGGGAAGTAAACAAAATAGTAAGCATTATTTTGAATACAGTATTAGATAAGAGAGCCAATTTATTTGCAAGAACTACATTATAAGTTACTGCACACTGGGTGTCTTAAAGAATGGAAATTAATTGTCTTAAAATTGTGGAGGTAAGATGTCAGCTAGGTTGGTTCCTTCTGGGGACTGTGAAAGCAGTCACTCTATGCTGCTCTGCTAACTTTTGGTATATTGCTAGAAATCTTTGGATTTTTTAAAATTTGATTTGTTCACCCCAATCTCTGCCTTTACCTCAAATTAACGTACTGCCTGTATAAGTGTCTACTTTTATTTTCCCTTTTTAAAAAGACAACAATGATATTGGATAAATGCCAGTGTTAATGACCTCATTTTAACTTGATTACCTCTGTAGAGATCATATCTCCAAGTAAGGCCAAATGCTGAAGTATTAGAGATTACGATTTCAATATTCGAATTTTAGGGAGATACCACTCAAACCATAGCACATAATAATGCATTGATAAGAAATATTTCCATTAAAGTATTTCTTAAGTTACATACAAGTTACAAGTTTTACATAGTGACTAATGTTTCTCATCTGTCTCTTCATGAAGAAGAGTTAGCTATATTAGAAATCAACTGTGCCCTCCTTACATTTTAATTGTGTATAATTAAGCTTAAGTTATGTAGAGCAAATTGTTTATTGCAGTGATCTCAAAACGTTCTTCTGTGTTTTCCTATTTCTCTAAATTCAAGATACCCCTTGTCTATCTGTATTATGTTAAATGATTAGCTATGACATCACAAGGAAAACAAGAAGGGGAAAATACATCCTTTGAAAGGTCTTAAAGAATGCTTATTCTGTGTCAAAGCTATGCAAAAATTACAATGTCATCTAAAGTTTTTCTATTACAATGTTGTTTCATATTGTTAAAAGAAAACTCAGTAAGCTTAAATAAATATAAAAAGACCAAAATGATGAAAAAATCATTGAGGCATTCATTTAAAATCAATTATCTGTCATATTCTGTTTATTGATCATTTATATTGTTATTTACTTGAATAAGGTGAGCCTTTCAATCATTTAAGGAGGTAAACTTTCAGCTAATAACTACTAAAGAAAAATTAATGCATGTTTTAGATCAAAAACTTATTGCATTCAGAATGTTTTATTGAAACTAAGGAAGTAGTCATGGAAATAATAGTTATTGGTGAAAGGTTGAAAGATATGGGTTTGTTTGTTTCTGTTCTACACTGCACACTTACTTTTGTTTACTCAGACTAAAGTGTCATCTTGGAAGAAAGCTCAGTTGACCTTAGGCCAGATATCAGAGGGGTCAAAATTTAAGTGGCTCTCTTTTGCTCAGCTTTCTGTTCTTCTGATCTAAGATCATCTCCCTTCCCTAGAACCCAGTTATGAAAAACTGTCTAATTGTTTCCTGTTGCAAATTATCTATCTCTAGCCTTTAGAAGACAGGGTGACAAATAACAAATTCTCAGGAAGTCTATTTGATTGAATACAGGAATGAATCACTCAATCAATGAGTGAACTGTAGGCCCTAATCCTGCTTTGTAGTCCAAACAGCATGCCTTCTCCTTAATGTTGAAGTTCCGAAATTAATTTCTCTTTCCTTAGATTTTACTCTTTTTAGTACTTCTAGTTCATCTAGTTATAAAACGTAAAATTATAAATGCAGTAATTAACATTAGGGCACAAATGATTGGCCCTCATAATGTTATTTGCTTTTAAGTTAAACAGATCTTATTTGGGAATATTTCTGCCATTGTGATAAGAAAACAATTAGACCCTGACCAGATCCATTTTTGGGGGGTAGTTTTTCAAACTTGAGTTTGCTAGTCCTGAAAAGAGTGACTACATATAAGGCATAGACGCAATCTACATTCATTTACTGTTTGATGAAAGTTCACACATTGGGAGTGTTTCAACTATGAAAGTCGAGTTTTTATTATATTTCATTGGAACATAAATAAAGGGGAGAGTGGGGGTGAGAGCCAAAGTGGGGAGGAAGCCCACTGGTCTGTGGTAGAGCACTGTGGGTTCTTCCGTGGTGGTGGTTAGGTGCCATACATCTGAAGAGGTGAGCATCTGTTTTCCAAAACTTCTACAGTGTTATGAATCAAAATTACTTCAATTAAAAAAAAAAAAAAACTCTTTGTAAATTAAAATAAATAAAGTATAAAAAATAGAAGCTACTAAATATTTTCTGGCAGTTTTCATGTAAGTAGTTCATGGGAAATTAAGTTTTAGATCAAAGATGAACAGTGCGAAGTATTTCCCCATTTCAGACACCAATAGTAAACAATTTTCTGGCAGTCTGAGAAAATAAAGTAACAGGATATCATCTTAAAAGTAAAGTAAGCTTAAAAGTTAAGTGTAAAACTGATTTTATACTGGTTGAAACACCAACTACTATTGATCATAACTATTTTAGTCTTTGAAAATACAAAATACAAATTCTATATTAGGTAGGGAGTATTTTTTTAATATATATGTATATTTATACATTCATATGGGTACATGCAAAGCTAGTGGAAGTAAGTATATTACAAGGTTAATATTTGGAATTGTGGTTAATTTAATTTTATCCTCTTAAGTGATTATATTTAATTTTCAAACATTCTACAGTAAACATAATTATTTTAGCAACCAAAAATATTGAGTATTTTTTACTTTAATTATATACATTTTACATTATTTTTCATTTTCATACAGTGTATATTTCTCGTCCCTGTGAAATTCACATCACCAATTCACCTGTGCACCATCACCATAGTGCCCTGTGCTCTTCTCTAGAGAATATTTAAATGAAATTTGTGGTAACTTATACTAAACCCACTAGTTTGGTGTCTTGAACTAAATATCCTACCAACCCTAAATATTTAAAGCCTCCCTCTCCAAATATTGTAATAAACATCTACCTACATTATGAAAATTCTAAGGCAATATTTTTTATTGAATTGAACTCAGACTTTTTTCTCTACAAATGCCAAAAATATAATAAAAGATCACGTTCTCTTTATCCAGTCCTCTGAATTGGCAATCGTCAATAAAACTGGTTCCAAATACATGATTATTTATCTTTGCTATATAGAGTCCTTCAACCTACTAAACTAGAAAAGATAATAAAGAAAATACATTTAAAATATGACAAATTATCAAGAACACTTCCAATGTCTATCTGTCTAGGTAAATAAGCAAGTTAAATATTTAGACAAAGTTCTCGCTATTCAGAAATCCACAGTCTAAGATATAGTACTTAAAACTAACAATTATAGAGGCATCAAATATAGAACTTGAAAAATCATTTATAGTCACAAATGTAAACACTGAGGCTAAGAGATCAGAAACATTCTCCAAGAGGATGAATACTGGTTTCCTGATTGTCAGTCCAGTCCACTGTATATTTGTGTAAGTCTCTAGCTTGCTTAAACATCCACTGGTAGGGGAGCATGACTGGCATAAGAAAAACTCCATCTTTCCAATTAGACAGTTCACGGATAGAATATCAGCTTCTCCAGTTATTGTGTGACTTTAAGAAAATCCATTTCCTTTCTGAACCTGTTTCTTTGCTGACAAAACTTGTATCTGTGCAATATAAGTATGTAGGAGCCAAGAACTGACCTATAGACAGAATACCCACAGCTAGTCTTCACTACCACTGCGATCTACTCATCTTTGTAGGGAATGGAAATGGCATAGGCCCGATGTCTGGTTGGCTCATTCAGATGCAGTCTTTTTTTTTTTTTTTTTTTTAAAGATTTATTTATTTATGCATACAAGCACTGGGGTACAGGCCAGAGGTGTGGGGGGGGCGGTGAGAGGATTCACCACAGAGAG
>JAGFMF010011395.1:5803748-5960908 GCA_019455555.1 Galemys pyrenaicus | reverse complement strand
GAGAAAAATATCGGATGGCTTCATTATTAGGAGGAATATGAAAGAACAACAACAACAATAAAGAATAAGCTCAAGGAATTGGGCAATTATAACCAAAAGCAAACAACAAAAAATAAGACCAAAAATCCGGGATAAACCAAAGGGATCATGGGGGGGGAGGGGAAGGGGGGAGGGCAAAGACGGGGGAAGAGGCCAGAGGGTGCACAAGGGACTGAGGTGATGGTGCACGGGTGAAATGGTGGTGGGTACTCCCTGGGGACTACAAATGATGTCAAATATAACTAATAAATTAAAAAAAAAAGTTTTATTAGTTAACAAACAGTACTCTCTGCATGCCAAACACTTCAAATGTAATAAATCATCTAATACAAGTAACCACTGCAGATGCCATACTTACATTTTAAATATAAGTAAACTGAAGGACATTTAACAAATGCAAAAGATCACCTTGCTAAGCATTGGCAGAGCCACAATTTCAAGGTTTTTGGGGAAAAGATCTCTCTCTCTCTCTCTCTCTCTCTCTCTCTCTCTCTCTCTCTCTCTCTCTCTCTCTCTCTCTCCCTCCTTCCTTTCCTCCTAATTTATTTTCCCTTTTTCTCTCCCTATTCCCCTGTCTCTCTCAAGAGAGACAGACAGAGAGAGAGAGAGAGAGAGAGAGATTGATTATGAGGAATTGGTTCACAAGATTTTGACAGCTGAGAAGTCCCACAATCTATTGTCTACAAACTGGAGACCCAGGATTTCCATTGATGTTTTTCCACAACTAAAAGTCTAAAAATCAGGGAAGCCAATGATACAAATTTCAGTCCAAGGAAAAAACCATTGTCTCAGCTCAAGCAAGCAGGAAAAAAGAAAAAGGGATGAATTCTTCCTCCTATGCCTTTTATTCATGTTCTCAAAGTATTGCATAATTGCTATATTCATTAGTGTTGGAAATCTACTCTACTGATCTCCTGAGCTAAATGCTCGTCTTTTTCAATATATAATCATAGACAAACCCAGAAATAATATTTAATCTGGGCACCTTATTGTGCAGTCAAGTTGGCACATAAAATTAACCATCACAGATGACACTAATGGCATAGTGAAAACAGTATATTGTCCATAGCAGCAATGAGAAGGTAGACAAAGAAAGCTCTTTTGATTTGTGATTTCTCCTATGGAAGAAAGTGAGAGTATGTGGATGAATATCTAGCTTCACTAGCTGTGTGGGATTCTCTCAGAGAAATCCACTTTCTCTATCCATCAAGAGAACTGAGTCATAGCTGTATAACCATTGGGAATGGCTGGGAGAACAGCATTGAGGCCTCAAAATGTATCAAAGGCACATGGATCTTACTAATTCCATCATGGACTACATCAGTAAGTGTACCTCCTAGTTATTGGGACCTCTCATCCACGGAGTCCCCCAACTGACCCACGAACACCCTGAACACTGTGCCCTCAACTCTCTCACATGCACAAACACAAACATACACACACACACACATGTCCATGGTCAGTTTCATATACATTCTCCTGATGGTAGCAAGAGTGGGTTTTGGCTATATCTAGTAAATATGCACAGAAACCTGGATGAAATGTGGAGGTCAGGAAGAGTTCACAAACTTGAGCATTTAGTTGTGCCTTTGGGGAAACTAAAGGAGACTGTATACAATTGGTGTATCTCAGGCTTAAGAGAAAGCATACAAATTAAATATTCTGTCATAAGATGGAGCACAAAGTGTGAAACAGTGCATACATAGATGCTTTGATAAAGCTTAAGAATATCTACTGGGGCTAAAGGAAGATAATACTTTTCCAAATGCAGTCAGTAAGTTCTGGAGTAGGTGACAGCTACTTCAAGTGTAAAGAGTGACGTGCAAGACTTTAACAAATATGAAAAATCAAGGCATCACACCAGAACATAAATGTTCTAGTAACTGAAATGGAGATCCACAATTTGCCCAACAAAGAATTCAAAAAGCTCAATGAACTACAAGAAAACAAAGAAAGACAATTCAAGGAAAACTATATACAAACAACATGAAAAGTTTAAGAAGACCACAATTGATGCCAAATATATATAAATAAGAAAAATAAATATCAGAAAGTTTAAAAAGATGGAAATTATAAAAAGAAACAAATTCGGAGTGGAGAATATAATAAAAGAAATTTTAAAAGTGCAATAGAGAGCATTAACTTCAAAATGAATTAAGCAGAAGAAAGGATCTGTGAAACAGAAGACGGTCTTTGAAATTATCCATTCAGAAGTGATCAAATAAAAAAGGATGAAAAGAGTGAAGCTAGCTATGTAATCCATGGGACAGTATAAGAAGAACCAATTTGCTAATTATGGGAATTCTTGCAAGAGAGGGGGAAGTGAAACAGAAAACTTATTTTTTAAAAATGACTGAAATCTTCCCACACCCAGGTGATCCATATGAATCTCATAGCTTCTCAAACGAATTTGACTATCTCCAAAACACATATTAAACTATCAAAACCTAAAGACAGAGAGAATCTTAAAAGAAGGAACATTATAAAAAATTCTTAATTCAGAAGTAACCCTACATGACTATCAACGTATTTCTCAAGCAGAACCTTAACTGTTAGGTAAGAGTGGGATGACATAATTAAAGTGATTAAAGGGTCCCTCCTCCTAGTGCAAGGGTTTAAGTTGCAGTACAATGAAGCTATCTGCAGCCACTATAGCACCAGTTTGGTACCTGGCCAGGCAGCTGACCCACATGGCCCAGCAGACCTCTTCTTTTTCACTCACTGCTCCCCTCTACAGTGTATTTCAGTGGATCTGCCTGTTCTGTTCTCCACTCTGTTTCTGGTGAATCCTCTCACCCCCTACACCTCTGGGCTGTACCCCAGTTCTTGTATATATAAATAAATAAATCTTTTAAAAAATGTGATCAAAGGGGAAAAATATCTGCCAACTGAGAACACTTTATCCATCAAAATTATCCTTCAGAAGAGAAGCCAAGATAAAGACACTCTCAAAGAAACAAAAGCTGCAGGAATTCCAGTGGTAATATGAAAACAATCTGGGGATATAATAAACAGCATGGACACTGTCATTAACAATATGGTATTACATACTTGAAATATGCTAGGAGAGTAGATCTTAAATGTTCTGATCAAACGTATACAAAACACGTTAACAAGTGATGCTAACTAACCTTACTGCAATAATCATTTCACAATATGTATATCAAAACATTGTATTCCCTAAACTTTCACAATTTTATGTGTAATACAATGAAATATAATAAATTTATAGGTTAATAAAACTGGAAAAATGAAAAATAATGAAGGAAAATAATTTGTAACCTAGAATTGTACAACTTCCAAAGCTATATAGTGTATATAAGGGCAAAGTAAAAAGAATTCCAGCCTTGCTAAAACCTCAAAAAATTAATTGTGCATATATCTTCTCAGAAATCAAACAAACAACAAAATAAAGAAATTAATGAATTAATGAATAATAAGCAAAGAAAAAGAGGGAGAGTGACGGAAGTGTGGGAGGGAGGAAGACAGAAGGAAGAAGAAAGGAAGGAAGGAGTAAACCTCTGTTCATGGACTGGAAGAAATAACATTGTTGAAATGGCCATCCTACCCAAAATAATATACTGATTCAATGTAATTGACATTTTAATGGTATTCTTCAAAGAAATAGAACAAATGTACTGAAATTCACACAGAACCACAAAAGACCCAGAATTACCAAAACAATCATGACAAAAGGAAAAAGAGGAAGAATGGTTGCATCATGCTTAGAAACTTCAAACTATACTACAAAGTGGTAATAATTAAACAGGATGGTACAGTAGCAAACACAGACATGCAGGTCAATAGAATTGGGAGTCCAGAAATAAACACACCTATAGAGATCATTAATCTATGACAGAGGAGCCAAGAATATACACTGGAATAAGGTAAACCTCTTCAATAAGTGATGCTGGGGAAACTGGCCAGTCACATGCAAAAATTAAACTAGGCCACTGTTTCACACCACACACAAAATTCAATATGTATGCTTGGATGTAAACCTTGGAAATATAAAATCCATAGACAAAAACGTAGGTAAAACATTCCCTGACATAGGCTTTAGCGGTGATTTTGTGGACTCATTTCCAGCAGCAAAGAAAATAAAGGGGAATATAAATAATTACAACTACATCAAACTAGAATGTAGCCCCTACAAAAAAACAGTATGGAGGAGTCTCAAAATATTAAAAATGGATCTACCATATGACCCAGCAATTCCCTCTGGTATCTACCCATAGAATACAAAAACACTAATTCAAAAGGAAACATTCACTCCCATGTTCTCCCAGTGCTATGTACAGTAGCCAAGCTATGGAAATAACCTAAATGTTCCAAATCAGATGAGCAGATCAGGTAGATTTAGAAAATAAACACAACGGAATACAACACAACTATCTCAGTTGGGGGAAGATATGCTATGTGAAATAAGTCAGAAGGAGAAAGACAATCCCATATAGTGCCACTTATATGTAGAATATGGAGAAAAGAAAAACAAAGAGTTAGAAAACACCAGGCTACAAAAAAACCCTAGAAAACTGACAATGGAATTGAGGCTACCAGAGGGGGAGGTGAGGACAAAGTGGGGAGAGAGCACATTGCGCTATGGTAATAGACTATGTGTGTTTTGGTGTGGTAACACTTGAAGAGGGTGATCCTGAATGTATAATACACAAACAGTTATATAAGCTAGTGTCACTGCAATTTAAAAAGGTATGTTTAATATATAATAAGATCATGTCATCCAAAAAATAAAATAAGAAATTCTGATACACCCTCATGCCAATTCCTATTTAAAAGTTAACCTTTTTTTTTTTTTTTTCTGTTAATACTTGAAAACCTGTATCCAAAAACCTGAGATAAAGGAAGGAAGGAGGGAGGGAGTGAAAGAGTGAGGTAAGGAAGCTAGGATCTAATATAGGACAAAGTTAAGTGAATTCTCATGAACATGATGAAAGGAATTTCAGTTACAGAGAAATGTTGATCTAGTGAATGGAGCAAAAGGATGGGAGGCACCAAAAAGGACATCTTCATAGTGGGAAAATAGCCACCAGAAAGATTACCTTATAGCATTCATGTAAAGAATACCTTTAAATGCATTCGTGTAAAGGTGTCTTTGACTGTATTGCACTAGAAAAGGATTTGGGGATGAAATAAATAGTGATAGTTCACAGAAAATTATGAAGAATATAATTAACTCCAGGAAAGACAAATTTGGAACAAAAAAGATATAATTATCATGTCTTATATGGATCATCTTAATAAAAATATAAAATTTGATTTAACAAAATATTTGAATAAAGTATGTTAGGGGGTGATAAAGCTATTACATCTTTATATTTCTATAGTAAATATCAATATAGTCAGTAATACTTAAACTAATAAATGTTTTAGAAGTAGCAAAGTATGTTATTTAGAGATTAGGAGAAGAACACCAGCAGACTCAGCTAAATAGTATTGACAATAGTTTTACCTCTGGGAGCAGGAATTGTAATTGGGATGTTGAGTGGACAAGAAACTACTAATTTTTATTTGGGACCTGAGAATCTATTTAACCTTTAAATCTCTATCTGTCTGTCTGTCTGTCTGTCTCTCTTTGTCATCTATCTATATTTAATAAAAATAAAAATGATTTTTGAATTAGTTTATTAGTCATATACTTTTCATTGCAATATACATTTTTATTGTATTTTTTTACTGAGGTAATGTCAGTTTACAAAACTGTATTTCAGATCATCCCTTTTCAGAGGTATACAAGATATATTTAAAAAGTGAGATCATTATTCTTTTCAGCTTCTTTTAGATGATTTCATTGTTACTATACCCTAGTGTGGTTTTTCATAACCCCACACCTTTATACTTCACCCTAAGTTCCTCCAAATGCTCTATTTTTACATACAAGTAGATTTTTACATCAAGTAGATTTTTACATCAAGTAGATAAACATGAAGTGATTTGATTAAGTCTGTACATATACAAATGTTCTCAAAATCTGCCAAATTTCTTCTTTTGCATTTAGGAATTTATGGCAAAAGTTAAGTTTGGAAAATAAAATCCACCACAGAAGTATAAACATTATTCATGTAAATTTTGAAAACATTCATAAAATTTATGTGAAAGGTAATCTGTTAGATGGTTATTCAAATGTGGCAAAGTAAAGTTGAAAATAAAAATCAAACATCTGGGACCAGAATATATGTAATCAGAGGATTACAGATATGCATGTCTATCAATCATCATGCCCTTGAGGAACGCCGAATTCAAAATTACAAACTCCCCCTTCTTTGAAGTTCCCCAATTGAAGTGAATGTCCATAATAGGTAATGGATATATCATGATTTATCTTTGCTAAAATTGTAGACTTACCTACTTAACATTCATAAGAGAATTTTGTTATTTCAGAGGTGCTCAGGGAAAGTAATGGTTCATTTATGTGAACTTGACTGGGCTCTGGGTGCCCATATCTTCGGTAAAGTATTCTGGGTGTGTCTGTGAGGATGTTTTTCCATTAGGCTAATGATGAATAGGTAGACTTGGTAACACAGACTGCCCTCCTACCCGGTGTTGGTGGACTTCATCCAGTCACTGAAGGTCTGCCTAGAAACGAAAGTCAGTACATGAGAATATCCACTCTGATTATCTTCTTCATGGGACACAGACTTTCTCCTGCCTAAACACTCAGAATCAGACTGGACTGTACAACAACTCTCCTGGTTCTCAGGCCTTTAATCCCCTACTCATTTTCTCATTGGTTTCCCAGGGTCTCTTACTTGTCAACTCTGTATCTTGGGGTTTCTCAGCCTCCACAACTTCATGAGTCAACACCTTATAATCTCAATCTCTCTCTCTCTCTCTCTCTCTCTCTCTGTATGTATGTAGCAGGTAGGCAGATATAGAGATAGATAATGCCTGTATAACATATAGTTATTTCTATTTTTATAGATGGAGAGGATTATATATATATAAACACACATATCACACATTACTGGGTGTATTTCTCTGAAAAAGCTAGACGAACGCAGTGCTTTTTTTTATATCTTTCTGGAGAAGAGTAGAAAAATGTAGTTGATATTTCTAATTATTCAAGTATTCTGTCAAGCAAACTGAAGTCATACATGGTTAATTTTTTTCTGAGTTTAGTCTTTGACCTGAATGTAACAGGAATCAGCTAAAGCTAATTTAGGCCAAATTTAAAAAAAAAATACTTGGGGGGATTTATTTTAAGGAGGCATTAAATATCTCAGTGGTGTGAAGGGCAGAAATGCTGCCACATCTCAGGAAGAAGCTGGAACAGAATGCCATTTCATGCTCCCAACTCTACTTATCTCGAGACATTTGTTTTACTTATTTTTCTCTGTACTGATGAACTATGGCTCTGTTCACACAGTGATGTTTTAATTTCAGAGGTTTGACTTTTCTTTTTTTCATTAGACCTGCCCATGTAAGGATGAAATTCTTGATTCCTAACTCTAGATTCTTAAAGGAAGAATCTGATTGGTCGTATTTGAGTCAGATCTTCTTGTTTCGAGCATCCACCATTAGCGACAAGGAGTCACCACTGCCGTCTCCTGTGTCTACGTTTCTGTGGATGAGGACTGGGAATGGTAGACATCCTTAGATAAGTCAGAATAAATCTGAACCCTTTCTTTCAATAATTAGGTTAAAACCTTCTGTGAGTCCAGTGCTGGGAATATAATTCTGAAAATAATAAACATGTTTCTGGCCCTCATAAATGTTACTCTCCACTTAGGAGTATTGGGGCAGGGAGGGGCCTAATGAGGATTGTATTGACATTAATTAAATTGCCAAGGGATTACAGTACTATGTGGACAAAAAGTGTTCCGGAAGTTCCTCCCCCTGACTTAGGAGGTCAGTAATGTTTTCATGTGAAAACTGACATCTACAAAAATACAGAGATGTTAACCTTGTGAAACAGCTAAAGATGAACTATAATGTCAAAGACCAAGACTTTCATGTTTATTTTGGCATCTACTGTTGATGGATCTAAAACAATGTTGGAATATTGATGGGTATCTTAGTTTGGATTTTCCCCAAGTCAGATTCTGAAATGAGAAGAAAAAATTAAGCTTCTGTTTTAGCATTATTCTTAATTGATTCTTCCAAAGATGGCAACAGCAATTTTGGTTTGTATTCCCAATGTAGCACCTCCCACAGAAAAACAGAACATTTTCCCAACTGCTTTTAGGAAAGATTTCCAGGTCAGACATTCATAGAAATAATTTGTGCCATTGAACCAATCACTATAGACAACACTTGAAATAGTCTGACAGGTAGGGATTGGGGAAGGTCACACATCACATGTCCAAACAGTGGTTGAGGAAGGAGTAGTTCTTCAAAAAATATCATAGCATTATGACCAGAAGAAGAGAGGTTGGATGATAGGCAGGCAAAATCAACATATTTCTATTAAAGTTGGAGGCATTACACATTCACTATTAATTTTACAGTTGGAGATGTGTTGTATGTTACACAGATTCATCCAGAAGGAACTAATATAAATATAATTCATCCTCAGATTTTCTTCTAGTTGAATAGTAACTTAAACATAAAGAATAATTTATAGAGAGTAAAAACTTAAATCACCTACATTTTCATTTTTAGTCTAATATAAAAATTGACAAAGAAATAATGATTCTTAACCCACATTGGTACATATTTTTTTCACTAATATTTCTGAAAATATGATTTTAGTAGAGCCACTACTTAAAAAAATTTTGTACATAAAACTTCTCTCAAAGGATTGATGTTCTACATGAAACCCTAGTTAAATACCTCATCTAGAATGACTGAATGTTTTCAAAGCCCTGGGTGCCTTTGCAAGAGTTTAAACAGATAGTTCTTTTCTTAGTCATTTTATATGAATTTGTTGATTTTTATTTTTAAACTGTGGAAATTATAAAGATTCAAATACTAAACACTATTTTCATACTACATTCTTGTTCAATTCAGTGTCACAATCTTAAATTGAGGCAGATAAACTGTATTCAATTTCTGGTGAGGATACAAGGGCAAAAAAATTAAGTCTTTCTGAAGCTTTGAATATTGTTTATTCCTACAATAAAGACAGCAGCTTGCTGCCTAATAAGATGTGGCTTGGGAGGTTGCTTTATCAATTTGTTGATCCCTTGGAGGAAAAAAACACATTTTAAAAACAAATGCAAGAGTAAGACATACATGAATGCAATCCTTTTACACTGGGAGCACATTTCTGTATTGTGCCAAGTAAAGTAAGAATTTTTAGATAGAAATTTATTCCTTCTAATATGCCTTCCCTTAATAACATAATGTTCAAGAATTAAATATAGCTTTGTTTAACAGGAAGCACTGTAGGATTTCTTCTTTTTTATAAACAATATTACGAATAACCATGAATTTGTGAAAATGCTAAAATGCTAAACCTCTAGGTTTGTCAGATAAAATACAGAATGCCCCATTAAATTTGACTTTCAGATCAGCAACAATACTTTTTTAGGGTAAGTATGTTCCATGCAATAATTGGTACATACTTATGTTTAAAGGTAATTGTTGCTTATCTGTAAGTATCATTTAATGGGATATCTTGTATCTTAATTTTCTAAATCTGACTAACTTGTAAACTTGCAAACAATATTATTTTTATTCATTTGCGAATATTTATTTGACTTTGTATATTAAAGTAGCTTTGGTACTGTCATCTCATTTTATTGTCAGGATATGTTTTCTAGTTGACTATTTAAGAATATATATTTATATTACTTTGTCATCAAAGTTGTGACAGAATACTTCAAAAATTTTTCCATAAATAGTTTCCACTCATATCATTTTTCACTCCTAAGGAACTTTATGAAGAAATCTAGACTAAAGTAGATGTTTGGTTATTTCAAATCAATTCTTTTCCCATTTGAGGAAATGTTATTAAAGGTTGCATGTTTTCTGCTTTTAAAGTAAGTTACATTTTGTCAGTGATTTGAAATGATTTGTCTTTGAAAGCAGAAACTTTTCAAAATAAACCATTATATAGAGATGAAATCAGTGAGTCTAGAAAATGAATAATTCATTTTTAAGTAAATGAGAAATTATTTTGTGCTGTTACTTATACATTTTCACATTTATAGTTAAATAGTAATTTGCGATCCGCAGGGTATTAGTTGTGAATTGTGGTTTTCAATATCATAGACACATTTGTTGCGGTGGTTTTGCAATATTCCCTGATGCTTTTTTCAATTGTGGTTTTCATAATCATTGTTTGATAGTCATGTGGCTGTGGTTTGGGGCTGCTATATCCATTTGGACAGAGATAATTGCTTATAGGTTTTGCTGTCTTTTTATTTTATAACCCCAGTGAGTTAAACTAGAAAAAGAAAAATTGAACTTTAAATATCATTAACGTTCTCATTAAAATGATGCAAAAACAAAATGTAACAGTGTTTCTTAGCTTGATTCATTTATATTGACTAATATATTCTTTTATAAATTTAGATAAACTAATATCTATTTCTAATAATTCAGTCTGGATATTTTATCAGTCTTGCCCTGAATCCCCTCACTTTTTGCTCCTTTCAGCTTTTAAAATGAATATTTAGCTGAGATTTATTTGTTCCGCTTTTACTTTGCATATTTAACCATTTCAAATGCCAAAACAAACACTAACTGTTATGATATTTTAATTTCAATGGACATTCCTTGGGCAATATGAAAAACCAGCCAGTTTTATAAAAAGATCTTTAAAAACCACAATGTATAATACATCCAATTCTAAGTATACCAATTTAAGTTTAATGAATTGAAAATTAAGGAGGCATATTCTGTAGTCCTCTGTCTATTTATTCTACCATACAAACACAAATAACCTTGCTTTTCATGGTACTTACAGCTTTAATTTTTTGGTTCTTCAGGGGACAGATTTTGTCATTTAATGTATTTTCCATTGCTAAGGACCCTGTATTCTGACAACATCATAAGGTAGTTGTATTAATGATAATATAATAAAATTCACAATTGCTTTTCAGCTCCATATTAAGATTCTCTAAGCCATACCTTTCACAGGGCAACTCTTTACACATTCATTCCAAAGATGCCCTGATGGGGCTATAAATGACACATTACAGTGTCTCTTCCTCTACACTGAGCAGCCTGCACTAAGCTCCATCAGCATAGGCTCTCTGCTGACCCCAGACCCTTTTAGAGTATGGGGTTTGCTGGGGTTCACAAAGGCTGCTCAGCCAAACAAAGGGGATCACAAATTTTGATCAGAGTGGATGAGCTCACAGCCAGGAGGGAAAAGCCAGCAGTCTCTGGGGGATACATGGGAACTGCAGTGAAGTTTATTAGTAAAAGCTGATTACATTAAATAGCTAGTTCCATTCCCACTTTCAGAGAAGATCCTTCAGCCCACCGGGGAGGATATATTTCACACTCAGTGTATATGAAACTATAAGAAACTAAGCTAACCTCATACAACTTAAGTTGGCGAAAATAATAACTATGCAAATCAGTTCAAAATTTGTACTTTTTTTGCTTGCCATCTTCAACACATTATACACACAATAAAGGAACAAGAATGAAACAAAACTTTAAAAGCTAAAGAAACATGTAATAGTTATTGGGTCTTACCTGCTTGGGAATTATGGCAAGATCAAATCTTTTATTAGTTGCTGGCTGCTTCCCTGTGGTAGAAGAACTAAAAGAATGAAAGGTCATGGGGTTGAGGTGGGACTTCAGAACTTCCACAGACTTCCTTAAAAAGTTAATATTGTTATGCCGGATAGTTCATTTCCCCCCTAGCATTTATCCCTTGGCTAACGGTCTTCCTCCTTGGTGTGAGAGAAGTACCTGCTTGTCCGCAAATTAGGAATTTTTACAATCTAAAATGGAAACTCTGGGAGAGAACTAGCACTTTTAGGGCGCTGCTCAGCATCCCATCCCTTCGGCCAAGTGGGGGATGGCCAATGTCCGCATCGGTCTCCAGGGAACCTTGAAATGGTCTCCTGAGAGCCTGGACAGATGAGAGGACTTAACTGGCCCCAAGACACACAGTTGGCATTTGTGATCAGCTGGCCTTCGTGGAGGATTTTGCCAGTGGCCTAACCTTCCTGCCAAGAATCTGGAAGGGGCGGGGTAGAGGCTAGGGGAAGGGGCGGCAGAACTGGAGGCGCAAAGTTTATGGAGAGACTGAGATTTCTTTGTGCGCCCCGCTGGATGGGTGAGGCTTGAGAGAGGAGATTTGGGGTCCGTCAGAGGGGGCTGCTGGAAGAAGTTTCTTGGAAGAGGGGGAGGGGTGCTCTGGCAGCTGCCCAGAGCTGACGCGGTGATTGCAGAAGGTGGCCCCTCTCCAGCTCTTCCCCAACCTTACCACCCCCAGCGCGCTCCCCTGCACCTCACCCGACGGAGGCCGGGGCCCTAGTTTGCATCCGGACTGGCTTTGGATGCAGCCAATCCTCCTTTCGCTGATGGAATAGTCTCCCCTCCCCACAGCCCCGGCGCGCCCCTCCCTCCCGCGCCTCGCCACCTCCCGCGGCAGAGCGAGAGCTGCGCGGCCCGGAGAGGCGGCGGCGGCGCTCGAGTCTTTGCCCCGCAAGCCCGGAGCGGGGCGAGCCAGCGCGCTCCTCCTGCCGCGCTTTCCGCCCCTCTCTCCCCCTCTCCCCTCTGCTCGCTCCCCCTTCCCTCCCTCCTTCTCTTCCTTCTTTTCGCGCCCCCCGTTCCCCTTTTCTCTCTCCTGACCGTTCGTTTGTAAATTCCCTTTCTCTGCCCTCCAGCCCCCATCGCTCTCCCACTCTCCCCCTCCCTCCCCGCTGTCACTCTCCCTCTGCCCCCCTCTCGCTTCTCATTTGCCTGCTCATCTCCAAACGTGGATCCGCGGCTCCCGGAGGAGCCCCGTGTCCGGATCCCCCGCGCCCGGAGCACCTGGAGTTCGGCCGGCGGCGGCCCGAGCCTGGCCGGCGGCGGCGGCGGCGGGAGCCGAGGGAGCGGCAGCCCCGACCGCAGGCACCGCGGGAGTCCCAGTGGCTGCGGCCGCCGCCGAGATGTCCCGGCGAAAGCAGAGCAAACCCCGGCAGATCAAACGTAAGTTTGTGCGCGGGGCCGGGAGTTGGTGGGATTATTCCTGGGCAGGGGGGCGCGCGGGGCGGGAAAGGGAGGGAGGTTGGGGAAATCCGCTCCGCGGTCCCCGGATTTGTCAAACTTTCCCTGCACCACCCGGGAGGCGTCTGCTCGGGCACGGGCGGCTGACAGAGACCGCCCGAACTCTGGGCTAGTCAGAGGCTGCGAGCAAAACTCCTCTGGCCCGCTCAGCCCTCGCGCTCCGACTTTCTCTTTAATTCCGACTCCCGCACGCAGTTAGTCCCCGCGGCTGGAGCTGCAGGCTGCCGGGGCGGGCCCGCTCGTGGAGGCGGTGATGACTGTTGTTATTATCACCGTGGCTGTGACTGACGTGGTGCTCCTCTTGGGAACCACCTTTAGCGACCGGGGTGAGAAGTTCGTTCTCCGAAAACCTGGTGGCGGAGACCTCGGGGCGAGGAGGCGGCGTCCCGGGGCGCTGCAAAATCAGGGTCTGGGTCCCGGTCCTGGGCGGTGCCAGAGTCACGCCAAACCCGAAGCGAAACAAAAAGTAGGTGTAAAAGTTGGCGCCTCAGCAGCCGGCGGCGGTGCGCCTCCGCCCTGCAGGTCGCGCCCGGGGGCCCGGCCCTGTCGGCTGGCGGCGGCCGGACGCCGTCGAGCGGGGGTTCGGGTCGCGTCTGGCCCGGGAGGCGCGCGGAGTCCTCGCTGGGAGGGGCCGCCCGTCACTTCCAGGCGCGGAAGCTGCGGGTGGAGGCGGCTGGTGCAGAGCCCGACCCCGCGCCCGCAGCCCCCCAGGGCCTGGGTGGTACTCGGACGGTGC
The DNA here is from genome assembly GCA_019455555.1 of Galemys pyrenaicus. Lineage (NCBI taxonomy): Eukaryota > Metazoa > Chordata > Mammalia > Eulipotyphla > Talpidae > Galemys > Galemys pyrenaicus. The sequence continues at coordinate 5,946,996 of JAGFMF010011395.1, read as the reverse complement.
CCGGCCAGAGGCACCTGCCCCCCAAAAACACACCCTCCCGGAGCTCAACTCAGTCAACTTTTCTTGTCTTGGGGAAAATTCCAAATGTTTTGTCGCCCTGCGACATGCCTTCGACGCTTTGGCCGAAAAGGAGAAACAGCCTAATTAGTTTATTTTCTGTCAGCCTGTGGTGTGTTCATTTCTTAGTGTGTGTCAAGTCTGGCAACTCGTTTGAAATTTATCATCGTGTAATTTTAAGATCAACCTTAACTAGTATCCCCTGTCCTTTGGTTATTAACCACATTCACCTTACCCCATATGTTGAAAATTCTATTTGGTGTAGCTTAAAACTAAATCTTATCAATCAACTTATCAAGCGTGAAATGAGGTCGAGGTTATTTTTACAGTTAAGTATTTAGATATTAGCTGTATACACAGTACGACTCTAGCTTTTCAGACATGACACTAGCTCTTACTTAGTGAATTTCTTCTCTTCTCCTTCAGTTCTTATTCCTAAGTAACTTGTGTTCAAGCAAAGACTAGGACTTAACTTTTGGCCCAGAGCAATTTTAATCAAGCGGACATCCCTTTTTTTTTAAAAAAAAGATTTCCACTTTTTCTCAGTGATAATTCAACTAATTGCCTTTTACTTCTTAGTACTAAATTCATCGGGTCTCTGTTTAAATGTTGCATGGTATAGAATAAAGCTGCTTATTATACGATACAATTATAAACATTATTGAATGCAAATGCTTTTTAGTTCATAGCTGTCTAGGTTCTTAATAAATAATTAATATTAATTGATTGTATGGCACAAAGACCATCTGATTCTACTTGGGGATACTTTGTTATCTTCTCAATTAGCTACATAAAAATTTTTTTTCTTTCCTTCTATGTCCACCTCATATAATTGAAGATTAAAGCATTGGAACTAATTGCTGAAGCTACACTTGTGTTATAGGTCATAAAACATTTTACTGGCTTATTTGAATGCTGTGATTTATTAACTATCAAAAATGCTTGAAAGTTCTCTCATTTGAGAGTGAACAAATCCTGTGTTTATATATTTGTTCATAGTGATCTTTGCCTGCTGATATATGCATGCATATGTATTCTAAATATACATGTATTTTAGACTTTTATTGATTCAGTTTGGATTCATAGTGATAATCTATGCAAATGTGCACCTTCTCTCCTTGCACAGTTAAGGAAAATGAAAAATTGAAGGTCTTTGAATTGTTATATTAGGATAGTGCTACCTAATAGCTTTGGGGGTGGGGGTATGTAGAACACTTACATGTGCTTTGGTTTGACCAGTTGTGAAGTCATTTTAGTTGCAGCCTATGGACATTTGTCTCCCTTTGCCTGTCCAGGCATAAGAGGAAGTTTTGCAGATGGAGAAGTTTGTCTTCTTACTCAAAGTCCTTACTGTGATAGGCCCTCCCTCCAATTTTAGTAGTCTGTAAGGAGTGTGATTTTGTTATTATTATTATTAAAAATTACACTTTCTTTTGATATTCTGAATCAAATACAAGTTTGGCAAATATCAGAAAGAGAGGCTCTTAGGCACAGTAGCATTCCATACAACTAGTGAAGCTGCATTTTAAACTTGGAGAGGTCCAGGATTTGAAAACAAAGCTTTGGTACTGCTGATAAAACATACCCAATTTAGAGCAACTATGACAAGCAAAAGTCAGCTTCTACTAGAAACTCTGAAGACAGTCAATTTAAAGGACAAAAAGGTTGTTGGGCACAGTTTTTTTTTTTTTTTTTCTTTTACTGCATACAGTTCCCTGCTATCTAAAATTGTGATTTATGCAGTATTTTAATATTTTGCTTATTCTTTCCCCTTGGGTGCTCTCCGGGCAGCGATAAAAAGGCGACGCTGAAAGAGCACCATTAATTTGCTATGATGACTGGACAGATAAGAGGAGATAATGGGAAAGATAAGCGGAGAAGATATACCATCAGAAACCCGATTATTACCATTAAAATTCCAGCCCAGCAATCTGCAGAAGCCTGATAATTCCTTCTCCGTTTCCACCACTTTGGATGATAAGGCAAAAAATAGTCACTCAGTGCTCCTTGATTAGACTGCCTGGATTTCCTGATAATACAGTGATAAATTATGTATTTTGCCCCCATGTTTTGTCCCAAAATTCAGATTTTTTTTCCTATTCCAACACTATATTTTCTGCCCTCCCCTCAGAAGCTTTCTCTCCTAAGCTATTATTGTAATCCTGGTTTGATAAAAAGCCCTGATAGGACAGGAGGTGTTTGGTGTGGGAGCCATATCATGCTATCAGCCCATCTCCTCGCACAGCTGCTCGCTGTTGTTGTTTTTAGCCTTATCACCTCCTGCCAATATGCCAATAAATTGCCCAGATTGTTCTCCTTTCTGGGGCTGCACTGCAAAATTTATGACAGAAATGATGATTTTTTTTCTCTTACCAATGCATCTCTTTATGATTAGTAAGCGTGTTGTGTGTGCAGTTTTACTGTTATTTTCTTCTAACTGTTGTCTCTGGTAATGTGTTTCCTGCCCTACCCTTCCCAACTTCAGTCACACTAAGTGTATTGGCAGTGGCTTCAGGGAAAATAAAAATATATATATTTTTTTCAATCCTACCTAGTAGTTAATGGAAAAGGGAAGAAAGACTCAAGGACTTTATTTTCATGTATAAGTAGGAAAAGGCACTTTTCTATATACTATTAGTTTTCATAAAACTTTTAGAATACTTGATTTTTCAAACATGTAAAATGTTCATGTTCAGTCTAGATCCCGCGTCAAATAATTTATAATGAAGGAAAAAGAAAGGTTTAATTAAGAGGCAGAATTTTTTTTTTTTCTTTTGGAAAGTGAAAGAGATATTGGGAATTAATATACACTTTGAAAGTAAAATATTTCATGTTAAGGATAGTCTTCTTAGCAGGTCTGTAGAGGGGCTTTTGCAGAAGTTGGAACCTGTTCATACTTAATAAATTACCTTTTTGATCTAATAATTTCAGACCGGATGAGCCTCTAACTTGCACAGTGACGTTTTAATATTTTATGCTGTTTTTTAAAGAGTAGGTCATGTTAGATATTTTATTTATAAAACCATTATTGTTTTAAAATGAAAATGTTGTGTATTCAATTTATCTAACATTCGTACTAGTGGATCATTTTTAGAATCTTAAAATAATATTATATAGAGAAATGCTATCACTATATTTAATTGTTATAGTGTAGGTTTTAAAAAAAAATTAGTGTTTCTGATGTTAATGTTCAGTCCATAATTTGGGGTTTAATTTGTTACTATACTATCATCAGTATGATTTTTATTAAAGGATTAGGGAATGTTAGGCACATTTGAAATACATTGATCGCTGAAACTCAGGATGGGATGTCTTGCTTTTCATCTGCCAAATATTGATAGATTTTTGCTTTGAAACAAAATACTCCTTTCTTCTAAATTTTAAGGGTACTTAAATATAACATTAAAAAAAAGAAGCTTTCTCTTCGGTTTGTGTTATGTATCATGTTAAACATTTAATGTTTTACATTTTTGACAGGGTAACACTTTGGAAAACTTCTTTTTATGCTGGCCATGAAATAAAGGAAAATGTATTTTGTATAAAATAGTTGCACTGCTAATAAAATAGATGGGTAACTTCTGATTGTAAGGTAAAAAATCAATTTTTTGAAACTTAATACATAGGATTTTTCTGAAAAAAATCTAAGAATAAATATTAAGTAGATTTTTAAAATAGGCAAATTTTAAGATATACTAATCCTGGTATTTAAGAGTTAAAGAGACTATAAGAAATTTTACCTCTAAAAGATCATTAATCATGAAGTCAAGTTGTTTCTTAAGTTCAGTGGAGTCAACAATGCAAATATAAATGCAGTAGCATTTTCATCCCTAGTTGCTGTATAAGAGTTAAGGGCTAAAACCTGGCAGTGTGACTTGGAATTAAAATAGCAGCTTTTATAGTTCCACTTCAGCTAACTTTCTAAAATGGTCCATTTGGAAAATTATATTGTAAGAAAAATTATGAGGTTTAATATTGTATATCACAATTTTTTCAAATGGACAAGTTTGAGATTTTCTGCAAATTGTAGTTTAGAGACCTTAAGAATAATGTAATTGTATGAGTTAAACTGCAAGGAGTCTATCTCCTTAAATTTTTCCTAAGAGATTAGTGTTCATTTTAGATGTCATGAGGTTACCAATAAGTCTTTGTAAATTAAAATTTTATTTCCTGAGCTGTTTAAATATAGATATAAAAAATGATGTGACTGTTCATTCATTATTTAAATTGGTCTATTACGTTGTGAAAGAAAACAATACAAATAGATGATTTGCTTCTGATTCTGCTAATTTAAAATTTTATTATATATTTAAGGGTTAAGCAAAGATTTATACATTGATTTGTTTGGGGGTAATTGTAAGATACATTAAGATATTTACTGATTATATCAACTGTGTAGGCCATATCTATATTTAAGTTTTGGCTGTATCTACATATTAGTGTAAATTAAGCTAACTTTTACAGTTAAGGTAACTCATTTCTGTTCATGAACTATTAAGGTCTCTCTCATTCATGTTACTTCTGTAGTTTAAGGACTATTTAAGGACTAATGAATTCTGCCTTCGCATGACAAAAGCAAAGAAATAAAACTAATTAGCTAACTTTGCTATTAATTATCCCTGGAAAAAGTTTTGAGACAAACTGTTTGAAGCTAAGCTGTTTGTTAAAATGAGATATTTATTTTTTCCTCTTCCTCATAAGCAAGACAAATCAAGAATGGACTTGTCATTGGCAATTTAATCACACCTCCCTTTACAATATGTAACTTTTGGTTAAAAGGTATTAAATGAGCAAACCGATTTTATTAATTCTACATTTTGTGATTGATTTTGTTTCAAGGAAACACCATCCCAAATGAACTTTTCTTCAAGATACACTTAATGTATATTCAAGTTCCACATAAAGTGATGCTGTTTAGAGCAAGTTTTTTGATGTTTGGCTAAACTGCTAGGAGAAACTAAAATTAGGTTTATTTGGGATTAAAGTGTCTTTTTAAAGACTACTTTTCATTTCTTAATGCCTTTGTTGTTCTCTGAAGGTGTGAGTATGTTAACTTCGGAGTCCTTATTCTGCAAATCATGTCCCCTTGGTGTTACTTTACCAATTCTGAAGGACTAGTAGGACATTTTAGAACAGTGCAAGTATTTTGGAAACCCTGTCTGATTCAGAACCTGCAACTGTGTAAAATTATCAGTTCATTCTCTCACCAAATGAGTAGAAGTAAAAGTCCGTTACTTCTGTCACCAGAGAATGTGTTTCCACCATATATAAAGGGGTAAGTATGTATCATTCAATAAGGTTGCATTTTTAAAAGCTGAAATGCAAATAAATTAATAAGCTAAGACATGGCAATATTTGGCATTCTAGAAAGAACTATCTCTTTAAAGGTATTAGCATAAAGATAGCACATTTGTTTATTATGCTTCCAAATCAGCTCCTAGTATCTCTGCCACAGGTAACAATTGACTTTTCAGGCTTCAAGTTAATAGCCTTGTCTCTTGCTTGTAGGGATCAATATTAGTATTAATTAATCACCATTATCGGCACTAGAATCTGGTTCTATTTGTTGTTACATCAGCAAAATATCAATATAGAAAGTGGACTCTCTGATCGTCATGGCAACTTCATCTCTTGGGTCAAAGAAAGTTTATCTTATCTGTGCATAGAGAGTGGCAAACTGTTTAGGGATCTAGTTTGAACTCTAAGAACATTGATTTAGTTTTTGTTTGCGAATAGAGGCTGAATTCCAATCACAAGGGATAGGTAAGATTTAAATATTAATGCCGAGAGGCTTGTCTGAGAGGGTATCATACCATTACTGTCAGACTGTCTTTTTTGAGATGACAAAAAGGTAGAGAGGAATTGTCTAGTCAGGATTATTTAAAGCCTTAGTAATTTGTGCTTTTGACAATTACTTTTAAAAATGACTATGAAAATTACTAGGTAGAATGGGTTTTGGTCAAGATTACAGATGCTAAAATAAGAGATTATTTTTTTTTCTTTTATATCTCCTTCCTGGTCTGTTCATATAATATTCACTGTTTTGAAAAAGTACTTTTGAGCACCAATTTTGCCTCACGATGGGTGTGAGACATCTAGTGCTGGTATTGGTGCCAGAGAGTTAGTTTTGCTATGAATTTTCAGGTTCAAGAAAGGAATTTATCTAGGAATATTTTAATATCAAACATTCTTTGCTAATATGGGACCTCCTAAAACAATAAACTGAAAGGATAGATCTCTTTGAAGAATGTTTGCAAAGATAGTAAGAAATTATAAATTGCTAAAGCCAGAATACAAGAGACATGCTATTCTGTTGATACTCTCCTAAGTTATGTCATTGGAAACTAATTTTAATTGTTAAAAAATATCATGCAGAGTTTTAGAAATTATACCTGAAATATTCTCATCTAAATGTTGTAGTAATTAGATAAATTTAAATATGTCTGTGTGTGTGAGGAAACTGTATATGTATCTCATGATTTTGGAGACTTCAAAAATGAATCTTGCATGCTTGTACCAAGGCCATATAATTTTGTATTCATTCCAGGCATTGTCTAGATCAGAGCTGAAAGTCAACTTATCTTGCAAAGCAGTGCTATTTATTATTTAATATTCTGGTAATAACTTTACAGGTGCAAAACAAGGGAGATGTTTATTAGACACACTGGTATGTATTTAATATTAAGGAGAGGTTCATTTCAGCTGGGCATCTGCCAGTAACTACTTAGTTTTGTTTATTTGTGAACGTGCTCCCCTTTGAATTGCTTGAAGTTGTTGAATAGTGTTTATCTGATATTGTCTTGTACATGATTTGACTTTTGATAATGCCAGATTTATAATAAGCAGCTGTCATATATGTATGTATATAATTGCTTATGTGTAGAGTATTGCAAATATATATAGTTTTAATAGCTTACATAAAAACTAATGACACCTAGCTTTTTTTGTAGGCTATTTAAAAGCTACTTTAAAATTTTTGATTAAATTTTAAAATGCATCAAAAGTTATCTTTAAATGAGCATTTATTGAATAGTTACTTATTTTTCAGTTGATTTCCTTATTAGATGAATTCTTTTGAAGACATGAATTTCTTTACTTTTCAAAAACTTTGGTGACCATCTATTATTATTAAATAAAAGATTTTTAACTTTCTCCCATTTGACAGGTATCTAATACTGCATATGGAATATTTCTTATAAATGTGAGCTATTAGATAAAGACTGTTCAACCATAATTTCTGAAATGTTTTCACTTAGTACAACATTTGGGAAATATCTTTAAACTTGAATAGGTTGAAGAATTATAAAATTTAGAGTTGGAGGCAAATGTTTTTTCCTTATTGTCTGTTAAAATTTTAACTCTTTAATTTGACTATATGTTTCTTTGGTATATTGAATAATGGTGCTCTTTAAGAAAGACTTGAAAGTACTTCACTGTGGTATACTCTAAAATTATTGAGAGCCTACAACCAACTAGGGGTTAGAAGATTAAAAATAGTGAATTGGCAAATCTTAAATTCTGTTGAGGGCCAAACTCCTGCAATGTTATGCAAAAAGTATCTATTTTATATGCTTTATGTAATTTAAAAATAACTTTAAAGATAAATAATAATAGTAAATAATAATTGAATGCACCTGGTGTTTTCCTTTCATCTTTTGCATACTGCATTTCATTACCTACCTAATTTTGGAAGAGTGAAAATTTAAAAATTTTTTAGGCAATTCAATGAAAAGATCTGAATATAATTACATGAAAAATTCTGTGTTCAGGAAATTTTTAAATGGAATCTAATTTCTTACCATAGTGTAAAAGAATTTTTTTCATATTATAAATAGGAGCTTGTTTGTTTTTTGTATCTCATACCTAAAATGTAAAATGCGTGTGCTGGTAAGCTTTCTTACTATTGTGTGTGTTGAGAAGTTCAGTGCTATTTTAAAAATAAAACCCTATGAATTGAGTGGGGCTCTTTTGACGTGCTGTCTTTCTCATTGTGTACAAATTAATTTCTTGGTATATATCATATCTATGGTCAATAATATCAGTTACCTGTTTTATAGTCCTTGCTTATGGTATTATGGTATATAATAATTTATGTGAATAAATTCTGTGGATAAGTTTTTTGCTGCTCTGGAAGTCTTTCAAAATATGGCTAAATGAAGATTTTAATAAAAAATAGATGGTTGACAACATTGCCTATTCATGGAAATCTTATATTCATTATTAAAGTTGTTATTTTGGTTTTAAGGAAAATGTAAAAAACTAATGTCCCCTGAAGAAAAAAAAAAAAGACAAAGTTAAGCAGAGTTGTATGTGCAAACATAGGGCACTTATAACCTGATGTATGTATTTTTCTGTTCTCACTTCTGTGTAAAATTTATGTAAAAAAATTACTTTGAATTTAAAAAGTGAAAATTCAAAACCTATGTCAGAATCATCTCCTTACCTAACTAGTTTACTTTTAAGAGTCTATTCTGTGGTTATGTCATTAAAACAGCAGTACTGCTCGCATGAACTTGGCCACAACATTGAACATTTAAACATTTTTTTCCTTCAACGGTCTAATCAGTATAATTGGACTAAAAAGCCTTTTCATTATGAGTTGTTTCTCTTTATTTTGAACAAAACAGTCTGGGTTTGTGTTATCCACCTTTATCAAGTAGGTCTTCTTTCTCTTCTTGAAGTGATATCCTCAAATTCTTATTTTCATGGCCTTTCTGCCTACATCAAAACCACCACATTTCTCAGTGACGTTGACTCGGATCTAAGTCCTCTTGTAGATTTTGGATTTATTGGGCCTTCCACAGCCAAGAAGAGACTCAGTGCATACGGGTCTGTCACCCACATGGCACTTGTGTAAACCTGAAATATTCAAGAGTTCATTTGCAAATATATTAGGTAGCTGCTAAAAATATCACCCGACTTCTTAACAATGTGCATCTTGGACAAACAGGCGCATATTTTGTCATCAAGTTGCTTAAGCTTCTGAAGTCAGGGCTACAACTGGGTCAGATGATAAGATGAGCACAACAGAGAAACGAAGAGAGCGTCTGATAAAACCTGATTGATTGATGTCTGGCTTCCCCACCATTGCAGGCAGTTGACAGTTAGTTTGGGATCAGATGATTTGGCTTTCGCGATAGAAGATGGGGCCTGGTAGGCAAGCCTGAAGGACAAAAAGGTCGGTTTCTGTGTAGTGTCAAGTAATACTGAGCTCCCACAAGGTGGGACATTATTAGTATTTCATGCTTTCTTTTTTAGGTTGAGACCTTAACATTTGATAGTTATTTAAAGACATGAAGATTCAGTCTACAAACAGAAATGTGTGACTACCTTCCTGTTTTATTTGATTTAATGTTTTGCATCATTTATGTCATAAGGGCAAGGACCCATGTTTATTTAATGATTATATAACATTTTCCTGGTATTTTGAAACATATAATGAATTTTGCATATTTTATTTTAGCATAGTTTTGTGAGATAGTATTATAAAAATATAGCATATGCACTGGCCATACTTAATATTTCAAAAGTAGGTTTTGTGAAAAAATATAGGCTTCCCGAAGAGGAAATTACAATATAAATTAGTCTGGAGTTAGCAGTACCAGGTGTTTGGGCATCATACATTCTTAGAAGTTTTGTTTTAACAATTTTCTACTACAGAATTCTGACATGTCAGAGTTTGGGAAAACCTTGATTGGTACAAGAGGAATTTATATAACTCTGTGGTGAGCGAATGATTATAATTTTCTGAGCTTGGATTTTATTGGTGATAGGGATTTTAGAATGTTTCTTTGTATTTTAAACATTAAATAACTTTAAAATCATCAAATTAGTCTCTATTACATTGTAGGTGACTTGAATTTGAACAAAATTTAGTAATTAGAACAAAATTAAATATTGTTAGATGAAGGAAGGGAATTAAATTTGAAAGGAAGGAGGGAGGAAGGAAAGGGGGGGAGAAACAGAGTGGGGGGAAGGAAATCAGAATAGCTAGTTTTAGAATAAAGGTTTCCCAGTATGACTATGAGACTTGGTACCACTGTTACAGTGCTGGAATGTAGACAGATTGGATTTGAATTTAGATTTCTGACTCTTTGATACTCTCCAGAAATCCTTTAGGATATATCACTTTTCTCTGAGTTTTAAGGGTCAGATCTCCAAAGGACAGTTGGGTCTCAGCTAATACTGTAGGCTTAATATCAGCAAGATGAATTCTGCAAGGTGCTGTATTGCTGATAGTATAAGTGGAATGCCTCATGAAAGCACTTGCACCAAACCTGAAGTGGTATTCATAATAAGTGAGCAGCAGAGGAGGGTTGATTAGTAATGTTTTCAAGAAAGGCACCATAAGAAAGTGGTCTTTTTATACATTTATATATGGAATGAAGCTATCTGTCTGTCTAGCGATCTGTATCTATCTACCTATCCACAACCTACCTACCTACCTGTCTGTCATCTATTGTAGGAATAATGAGGAATCATGATAGATATGGTCACAAAACCAGTTGCAGAAAACTTGTTTCAGGAGAGTTTCAGACTCCCATCAAAATCTTAACGCTGTGAAGAAATTTTGCATAAGTGGCTGTATCATCACTTGTTACATTTAAAGTATAAGCATGTACCATAGGCAGTGTCATTTTTTTTATTTGCCAGAATGATTTCACAAAAGCATCAGGTTAAATCCTATCACCTTATTGTTTTAAATCTTCTATGGAGTTCCTTTTCAATTAATAGCTGAACTTTTTCTCATGGCCTACTACATTCCCTGCGATGTGTTCCTTGCCTTTCAGTGTGACCTCATCACCAAATATTACATCACTAAGGCCACTTCCCTTTTCAACCCCAGCTGTATGACCCATGGTAGCCATCTATATTTAGTGCGTTTCTTCCTAGCTTGTCTTTTTTTCTTTTCCTTGAGCTGCCAAGTTGCTCCTTTCCCTGCATTACTAAGTCACTAGATCACCATGACTGACTTCTTATCATTCACTTTTCACTTCCCATGTCAGCTCCTCAAAAAGGCCTCCTGAAGTATCACTGTTTAAAGTTTTCTCTTCCCCTAAGTTTCTGAATTTCCTCTCTCGGCCATCACCTCATTTTATTTTGATTATACTAATATTTATCTAAAATTATCTTACTTGATAATTATTATTTGTATGTCTACCTATTTTTTTTATAATCTCTCACTAGAAACTAAGCTCAGTGGGTGCAGGACCCAGTCTTGTTCTTTTTGTACCCTCAGTTGCTAGAAGACTACCTGACACAAACCAAACACTTAAAGAATATGACCTGAATGAGTGAATAAATGATTTATTAAAATCCACATCATTTCCTGTGGCATGTCTTTTAACAAGTGTGGTTTTTCAAATTCCTACTGAAGATTTAACTTGAATTGACACCTATTTCTCCCTTGATTAGTCATTAAATATATAGTAAGTACCAATTAATTTTCTAGTGGGGAGGAGAGAATACCTTTCTCTCTCCGGTAACAGATTATACTAAAGGAGAAAGGCACAATTGTTGTACACAGTGATATACATGATTGATGGAGGTGTAAAGTGATGTGGGTGCAAAGATACCTAGGTGTGTTAGGATAAGCCTCTGGAATGAGGTTTTACTTAAGCTGGGTCATGAAGGATGAATAGAAGATGAAGTTATGGCAAGAAAGAATTGCATTCCAGCAGAATCAACAACTTGACCAAGAGCAGAAAGGTATTAAAGAGCTTGGCATTTTCAAGGCATTTGAATAGTTGTGACCAAAGATTAAGTACATGGAACAGAGTGACCGAGAATGCAACTTGAAAGATGATTTGGTACCAGATTTTTAAAGGGCTTTGTGTGCCATGTTAAAGACCTTGAACTCATCCTTTAGGTAGCTGACAGTCATTGCAGATTTTAAAAAATAAAGCCTGATTAGTGTATTTTGAATGTGCTTGATAATTACTTGGCCTTACTAAATTACAGCTTGGTGATAGGAGAGGACAAATAAGCCTGTGAGCTGACTGGGTTTTAAGTCAACTCTCATTTTGTTAAACTTAACAATTATTGTTATCTTGCATTTAACCTTAGACCTTCTGTGCTTCCCTCTAACTTTCAGATGTAGACTTAATAACAACATTGTACTGATGACTGAAACAATCCCTCACAGCTCTCAGTAGTTGAGTATGGATATTTTATTGAAATGAAACAGCACATGCAAAAATAAATGAACAGAGCAATATCTTTTTAATTGAATCTATTTGTGTTTACCTCATGAGGTTGTCTTTGGTAGTAACTTTCTATTCATTTGTATGCTTTAGCCTGATTTTATAAATGAATATCAAGAAGGACAAATGTTTAACAGCAAGTGGGCAGAGTAAGTGTAACTGGAATTGCCAATCATTGCATCCTCTTTGAAAGTCAGTTTTGCAGCTTATAGCACTTAAAATTGTACTTACACTTGGACATAGGTTTCCACATGTCCCATAGAAAACCTCATGTGTTTGCTTGTTACAAATAGGTTTATAATAGCAAAGAAATAAAAATTTCCTAAAAGTCCATTATTAAGGAATGTATTAAAAATTATGATTTAATTCTCAATATAATACATGTATTATAAAGGATAACAAAGGTGTGTTTGTGTTGATATAGAAATATCTCAAAGACTTATAAAGTGAAAAAAAATTCAGTGTTATCTCCCTATTTGTTTTTTAAAAATAATGAATAGATACACAGATATATATGTGTATGTATAATATATATCTATTATATCTAAAAAATGGGCAGGACATTATTGATGATGTTTTCTTCTTGGAATTAGGACTGGGAATAAAGTATGGATCCCCATATTTTGGTACTACTATAAGCACTATAAGTAATAATAAATCCTGTCATAGGAGAGGGGCAGAGTAGGGTAGAGAATGGTCATATATTGCCATTATAATTAAGTTTTAAATTGCTCATCTTCATCTTAGTTGTATAGTTAGGAGGATAGAAGTACTGTGGGGGGTTGGGAAGAAAGAATAGGAGATGGAGAAAAATTTGATAAAATATTTCAATATCTGTCTAATTCAGACATTACTGTGAGGGAGAATAACTATAATGATAAATTTTTCTATAGTCCTTATTAAGCTTAATATGAGAATATAGGGAAAATGAGCACTCAAGTGAAGATTAAGCTGTTTTACTTTATTGAAGGAAATAGCACAGAGGAAAAGATTTTAAATACATTTCCTTTTAAAGTATAGTATTTCCCTATTCTCAGCATAGGTCATGGCTATGTTATTAACCTCAGATTAATAGTGTATGATAGTTTGGTTTTAGATAAAAGATCTATTCTTTAAAATGGGATGTGCTATTATAGGCCCTGTTATACAAGAAGAAGTTTATCCCCATGGCATTGTTTCTGTGAGTTCAGAAATTCTGTCCTGTTCTGCCTGCAGTAGTTTTATCTTCAACTCATAATCCAGTGTTTTGCCTTCTAAGTGATTTTTGAGATGACCGTTATTTTCCTCCAAATTATTATATGCAGACATATTTTTAATTGTTTCTGGGCCAAACATGTTGCTCTTTTTTACACATTACTAATGATTATGTATCCTTGAAAATTTTCCAAACTGTCATGTGTGATTGTGGAAAACAGCAACAGCAGTGGAAGCAGGAGATGAACCAATGCATGGTGCGGGTTAAACTTGAGACTCACAAGGGGGTTGAAGGAAGACGGCCTGAAAAAGCACTAAGGTCTTAATTCATAATTGCAACCTTCATTTCCCTTCATACTTACTATAGAGTGGAAAAGAAAGTAAACTTTGGAATTTTTGTCAAATAATTTTCTAAAAGTGTGCACATAGTTAGGATGAAGTAACATGTGGAGTTGAGGGAAATTATAACCTGAAAACAAATGAAATACATTTCTCTCCTTTGAAGAAAGTTAAACCCTAGGAAAGTTCATTCCTCTTGCTATTTTTTTTTTAACTTATTAGGATCTTCTAATATTTTCAGCCAAGTTTGCACGTATATCCAAAAGGGAAATTTCACTCAATTTACTCTCATTGAATTCTGAGAAACCTACGTGGTGTTGTAGATCTTATATTTTTTCAGTTCATGTCCATTTAGACAAAGGAACTACTAAGATGCAGGATTGAATGGAGGTAAATGCATCTAGTCAGAGGCTGTATGTGTTTATGTAAATGAAGAATTAGATGTTTGGGGGAAAAATTTGATTTGGCTTCTTGAGTTTTGTCAAGATTTTTATGCCTAAATATCCAGAAAAGTAAAAGAAAGCATCAGAGGAAAACAAACACTAAGTGGACCCAGCACCTCCTTCCATGTGGTCTGCTGATGTCCCAACCATCAAGTGTTGAAAAGCCACAAGTAGTTTTCATGATGATAAAGTTAGTGGTTGATACTAAAAATAGACTCAGAGCAAGACCTAGTAGAAGAAATTTTGAAGATCTGGTTAAAACTACTTCTGTCCAGAAGATTATACATTTCTAGGAGGACAGGTTTCTGGGGTAAGAAGAAGTCATCAGAACTACTGATGTTTCTCAGATGTATTTTCAGAATTAGGTGGTGTGCTGCCTTCATTGTATCCTGATGAAATGCTTTGTGCCTTACTCAGTCCATTTGTGCAAATATGTTAATCCAGAGGACTGAATATTCTAAGAAGTAACTTTTCAGGCTTCACTTTATTTTTTTTTTTTTAAAGATTTATTTATTTATGCATACAAGCACTGGGGTACAGACCAGAGGTGTGGGGGGGGCGGTGAGAGGATTCACCACAGAGAGCGGGGAGCAGAACAGGCAGACCAACAGAAGCACACTGCTGAGGGGAGCAGCGGGCACAGCAGGAGAGGTCTGCTGTGCCATGTGGGTCCCCTCCAAGCCGGCAGCAGGGATCGAACTCGTGCTGCAGTGGCTGAGGCTTGCTTCATAGTGCGTTCCTTAACCCACTGCGCCACCGGGGAGGCCCTCAGGCTTCACTTTAAAGTGACTATAAAGGTAAACTTAAATTTTAACTGCAAGACAGAAAGTGCTGCCTTTTGGAATGGTACTTGAGTGGATGTGGGGTACAGAGCCTTGTAATAACATTTTTATTTAGAAGGGTATTGATAGATACAATCACTCTATAAGAGTAGGTATGATACACAGTTTAAGAAGTTTGGAGTCTTACGTCAGGAACATTGCCTTCCAGCGCCACTGCTCCTTGCTGCCTGTGTTTGAGCAAGTTACCTAATCTGTGACCTGGTTTTCTCCATGTATAAAAAAGAGGTTATTAAGGAATCCTCCTATACAAGGGTTACTGTGATAATTAAATGTATTAATACAAGCAAAGAGCTTTGAACAGTACCAGGTATGACTAGTGAGCACTTCTCTTTATTATTAGAAATTTTTAAGAAAAAAAAAAAAACAATGAAAATAAATTGTTCTTATACAGTAATAAATGTCCACATGTATCTAAAAAAGAAATTTAAATATTTTGGTTTGCAGATTTTAATAGATAAGCATTTAAATGAGGTACTGTTTTGTTAACAATGTTCCTCCTTGGAATAAAAAGATCTTGTTGAATATTCTAAATACTTGAAACTTTTTGCCCAGAACCCTAAAGTTTTTACATAATAAATATTTTTGTTCCCTTTGAAAAAAAATTTAACTTTTCGAAGAAAGGCTTTATAAAATACATTGATAGTAAAAGGTGAAAGGTGATCTTTTCATCACACATACATAGCTATAAATAGGTAAAAATTTAAAAAATGTATGAAATTTATGACAGATGATTTTGTCTGTTTTTTGTTTTGTTTTGTATTAAATAGCATGAAGTACTCTGGGTAAAATAACCAGAAAACATGAAGAGCAAATCTCTCCCACCCAACAGCCCTAGAGTTAGTATACAAAATTTGTTTAGAAAGGATCTGAGTGTCTAAAAAGTCATTGAAGAAACCAGTTGGTGAAACTGCATTTGGATGACCTGAACACATAGTTGTTGTGTCTCTAAATCCCAGACATACTTTATTAGGACAATCCAGCTGGTTTGCTATTTCTATCTCCTCATTATCAACACGTTATGGTATGGCCTCTTCCCCCTCTCTTCCAGTGCCAAGAATTTGGCAGGGACACCATGTTAGCAAGTCAGAGACTGGGGGATGGGGAGCGGGAGTAGGGAACAGCGGCATCACCCTGCTGCAGGGGTAAGAAAATGTGTTGCTTAAACTTTTCACCACTAGGTTCAAGTTGATAATGAATATTTTAGTCTCTTGAAGAATTTAAAGAAATACCAAAATTTTATGGGTTCCTAGAAACACTAAAGAAAAATTGTATTCATTCCAGTCTATAGAATCTGTAAAACTCAAAGCTCCAAGATGATTTGCTTTTTTCTCTTTCCCCTACCACCCTAATATTGTAGAAGCTCAAGAAAGTGAGGAGAAGAAAGGAATCATTGTTAGATCTTATTTCATAGTTGACATGATCAAAAGCAACTCAACAGCTGAATATCATGTCACATTTTGTTATTATGTGAGTGAGTCTTCTAAATACATGACTCTTCTAAATACCTCTTCTAATATATCAGAGCATAAGAAAAGAAGACATAGAAATCTGCTTTTGGTCATTGTACATGGTTATATTTAAAAGCAGTGAAATGCAGAAAATGAAAGACTCCCTCGATAATGATAGATTTCAGATTTTGTGAGTTGGTTAAACTCTTTGAAAATTATCTATGATTTTAACAAATGAGAATTCTCAGATTTATAAGTTATGTAAATGATCTTTTTTTGGTGTGTGTACTTTTGTAATTTTGTGTGCTACAGATTCATTCTTCACAGATTTTGTTTTCATAGAGAAAACAAATTGTATTATTGACGTTCATTGAGATGATTCTTTACTTTGTTAGAATGTTTTAAAATCATCTTGCATTTAAAATACTTTTCAAAAGTCATGATTATACTTTCAGAGTTATCTAAATGTACTTTTCATCGTAGTTCATATTATCTTAAAATACTTGATTTTAATAAATAAAAGACCACTTTAATTGTGCATAATGATATTTAGAAGAAACCAAGTAAGTTATGACCCCCTCCTCTTCAAATAGAAATAAATGACAGGACATTTTTTTATTCACATAATATTTGTAAATTAAAACTCCTTCACTCTATGTGGTTTTTAAATAAATCTTATACATAATTCAGCCAGCTGAAAATGATGGCAGGTATAACATTATTATCATTATACACTGAGTTAAGAAATTGATAGCTAGGCACATTATGGTATAATAATTCTATTCCAACTAGTTAAACATATTATTGGAAGTGATACTTTTTTTAAAAAAAGATTTATTATACAAGACCTGGGGTACAGACCAGAGTTGTGGGAGTCGAGAGAGAGTATTCACCAGAGACAGAGTGGGGAGCAGAACAGGCAGAGCAACTGAAATACACTGCTGAGGAGAGCAGCGAGTGAGGCAGGAGAGGTCTGCTGTGCCATGTAGGTCCCCTTCCTGGCCAGGGATTGAACTCACACTGCTGTGCAGATGCTTCACAGAGTGGTGCTCAACCCACTGTGCCACCAGGGAGGCTCATGTATGTGATACTTTTTAACTTAATCTTTACTACCTTATTTAAAATACTATGATGGAGGGCCTCCCTGGTGGCACAGTGGGTTAAGCAATGCACTATGAAGCAAAGGCAGCCACTGCAGACAAGTTCTATCCCTGCCCAGCCAGGGAGGAGACCCACATGGCATAGCAGGCCTCTTCTGCCTCCCTGCTGCTCCCCTCAGCAGTGTGTTTCAGTCAGTCTGCCTGTTCTGCTCCCAACTCTGTCTCTGGTGAATGCTCTCACCCCCCTGGACTCTGGCCTGTACTCCAGCTGTTGTATATATAAATAAATAAATCTTTAAAAATATGTTAAAAAAATACTATGATGGATTAAATTGGTAAGGTAGATCTTTTACACCTTGAAAAGAAAGAAAGACAGGAATGTGACCTATCTACCCCATAGCTTTTATTCTTTTTATTTTAAAGTTATTTATTTATGCATACAAGAGCTGGGGTGTAAGCCAGAGTTGTGAGTGGTGGGTGAGAGAATTCACCAGAGATATAGAGGAGAGCAGAATAAGCTGACCTACTGAAATACAGTGCTGAGGGAGCTATGGGCAAAACAAGAGAGGTCTGCTGCACCATGTGAGACAGTTCCCTGGCTAGGAATTGAACTTGTGCTGCAGCAGCTGTGGATAGCTTCACAGTTCTGTGACTTAACCACTTGTACCATTGGTGAGACCCTCCCAGAGCTTTTATAAAAGTAACCTTTTTATGTCATTGACGAATCCAGTTTGTGCCATTTGTAATGAAGTAAATAGAAACTCAACTCTCTCTTAAAACTTTGATTCACTGAAGTTTTCTTTATTCCAAGAGAAAAAGAATAGTCATTTTTATGAATTTGCACGCATCTTATTTTAGGTTTGTAACACTGATTGACCAAATGGATAGGACACTGACATTTTACTGTGGGGAGAAAAGAGGAATGCAAATTAAAAGAGAAATAGTGAGCTCACAAATAAAGAAACAAATTGTTCCCCTGGGTGCCTCCTTAATTGATGAAGAGCAAATAAGTAGGGTACAGTTAACTAGACAAGCAGCGAGGGGCAGCCATATCTCTCAGGACTGAGGTTAGAACCTCAGGCTTTCAAAGTGTGAGGGATTTGTAAATGAAGCTACTTTGTTACTGTCAGAATTAATATGTGGATAAAAATCTATGTTTTCTAAGCTCTTACAGCACTTTTTTTGTATTCCTTCTTTATTTTTAAAAGTAGTTTTATGTTATTTTTGTACTATTAACATTCTACACTTATGACATTTCTGCCCGCTCACCACCGACACCAAACAATAGAACTGCTTCAATTAAGAAGCAGAACATCAGCCCCTGGCATCTTATTCTGTTGTTCCATCTTTTTTGCTAGGGAGAATTCATTTGTTTTTTAATTAAGAAAAACACCAATAGCATGAAAAATCTGCTTATGGTACCTGAATGGTAATTAGGGAAAAGGTAAAAAAGAAACATGCACATACATTCCAATAGCAGCCAAAATGAACTTGAGCTGATAAAAATGAACTAAACTACCCTTGCATAAATGGAGGCTGAGAGAAGTGTACAGTCATTATGGCTAAGACAATATGCAAACTATCTTCAAAGAAATCAAATTGCTAGAGTGTTTTCATTTGCATGTATTAACTATTAACATAATGAGGAGAAGTGACATTGGACCCGGATTGTGTGTCTGTTCGGATTGATAACTCTACTGCATCTGCAAACAGACGCCCAAAAATCATGCTAGTAGTTAGATCAGAGTTGAACTCTGCAGTGTGGACTAAAATGAAATCTAGAGTTTGACAAACCTGCTGAGTTACTGAATGTTTGACATCTCTCTCATCCTCATCCTTATCCTTATTCTCTCTTTCCACCCCCACCCCACCTACACCTCCTTTTTCCCCTTCTGCCACTTTCAGTTTCCCTCCCTGCCCTCTCTCCTTTATTAAAAACAAAAACAAAAACTATTATTTCAATGCAAAAACTTACTTTGAACTTTAAAGGAACAAAGGTATCATGTGGAACTTCTCCATGTTCCCTCGGGTAACTTTTCATAGTGTGAGAACTGATTCTACAAAGAAGAGCTTTAAGAATTCTAGGGTCTCCTTATTACAGGATTTGAACTTATGTTTTTGTTTATACATTGCTAGCAAATGTAACTCTAGGAAAAAATGAAACTGACACTTATTGAGCTCCTCTTATGTGCCATGTGCTATTGAAAGCGTTTTTTCCTTATAATAAAGGAAAGAGTCCTTGAGAAAAATAAAGGTGAAGTGGCAATGAGAAAACTCTCTAGCCTTTTACATAACAATTGAGAGCAATTGCTGAAACCTCTTGTTCCTTTTTTTTTTTTTTTTTCTTACCTGTAAAATGGGAAAGGGTAGTATTGTTATTTTCTAATCCGAAAGATTTTGGAGCAAATAGCTAATTTCAGTGTTTTAAAAGTCCAAGAGAAATTAGAAGGTCATTGCTCAGAAACTTTCCCAGGACAACTAAAATGTGTATTTCCTTAGGTGTAAGGAGGTGTATTACACAATAGGATTGTATTTCAATACTGATGAACTCAGGCTACTATATAAGTCTGGCTAATTTTAAGAAAATAAAACCAACATATATTTAGTGATTTTATAACATGTTTTAATGTTCTGAAAATCAGAATATAGCTTGTTTTTGAAATCAGTCAATCCACTCAATATTATAGTTTTCTTTTGAAAAAATTATTGATGTTAGGTCTTACAAATGATGGAGACTTCTAATTAAGGAAATTTGTACTATTTTCTAATATCTTGCTTATTCCATTAACAAACATGTATGCCATCTTTCTCTTAGTCCCCCTGACACTGTTTTATGTATGGAGGTCAGTCGTGAATTAGGAAGGTAAGTTCTTCATTCTAGAAGTGTGCAAAAGGCAATAAAGACAGTTACTCAGAGACTTGGGTAAGTATTCTGAAGGAAATCAAATAGGCAACATGACAGATAGTGACTGTTGGGTTTCTTAGAATTACCTGTTAGGATTATTTACCTTGGTGCTGCTGATCAGTAGCTACAGAATTAGTATCTTTCTTGTAATATTATTGGGAGTCACTCTCCAGGGTAAGGGAAAAAATGTCTCCCAGACTATGATCCTCCCTTTCTCCCAGCTGCCCCTCTGAAAGGAGTTACCTATTTGAATGATGTGGAAGCCAAGAGAAATTGTTGGGGACCAATAGACTTTACTGATGAAACTGAGGGAGTGATGTGTCCAGAAAAAAGTTAGGTCTAGGGGTCATGTACTAAAGGCAGACATATAACACACCCTTATGGGCCTTCCATTCCAGGAGAATGATAACTCTGATAGGAAACTCAGTGAATTGTTTTCATGAACATGGGGATCATAAAAAAGTTTCGTTAACAGTACGGGGATTCCCTTAAAAACTAGAAATAAATATGCCATATGATCCAGCAATCCTGCTCCTAGATCTTTATCTGAAAATGAAAACAACTAATTTGAAAAGATGTATGCATCTCTGTTGAGCGTTCACAGTAGCCAAAACATAGAAACAACCAAATGCCAGCCTGTGGATGACTAAGATAAAGAAGTTGTGGTATATATACTTGATGGAATATTACTCAGCAACTAAAAATGATGGAATCTTACCTTCCATGACAATATGTAGATATGGAGGTCATTACTAGAGGGAAAGGGAATGGGGAATGGAGGAGAGAGGAATGGATGGAGGGAGTCATATTGAGGTGGGAAGCTGTAGTTCTGAAGCATATAGTATTAAAACATGATAGTTTAAATCAATAAAGTTTATTAAAATTTGGTTTCATGTTTAACCCATAAGTTCATCTTTCTGCCATATGTTGGTTATAGTGTGGAGTCAAGTTGATAATGCTGAATAACTCATTCAGATTCAGCTTAAAACTATGAAGAGGTTAAAAACAAAACAAAACAAAAAAATCAGGTGTTGTCATAATCTTTTGAAATTACCTAAGAATTAGAAAGTGCAATTGATCCAGAAGGACTGTGAAAAAAATCTGTCTCTAGAAGAAGCAAGCATAAACAGTCCAGCTAGGACTTGATAAAAGAAAAAGATTAAGATTAGAATTCAAGAGAAAAATGCCTGATGCATCCAGATACTTACTAATAATGTAACAATAATTGTTTCATTTGGGCTTTCATGTTTACCTAAAGAAAACATAGCTGAATGTGTGAGTCAAAGGAAAATGCTGAAGTACTTGTTAGGAATGTAAGGTTTTGACTTTACTTCAAACTAACAACGAAAAAAACCTCTAAAATCAAAAGACTTCACTTTACCAATTGCAATTTGTTGATTCTATTTGAAAGAGAAATAACCAATTGTAGACTCATTTGTATAAGCAATTATTTTTTCTGGATATAAAACTGCAATGTGGCATTATAGCTCTATTTTTCTAAGTAATCTCTGTCAGTGCATCTCTGCCAAGATTGCGGGGTGATTTACAAGCCAATAGAAATGTGTCACTGATCTTCTGCAGGTTCACCCCAAGTGCTACATGGACACACTTCATACCTGCCTGGAACTGTCAGGTTATTTTGTTTAAATGGGTTTTACTATGTATCTTATGGGAAACATGAATGAACAGAATCAAGTTTTAAAACTGTGCTCCTTGAAATGTTGTCCTAAAACTATTAGTGATATTTAATAATGGACTGAATTTTGGTTAAAAAAAGTCAACTGTGTAAGTATAGGACTGGAGGAATGAACCTTACATGCTGCTAAAATTGAAACTTTGTAGGTGTTTTAGTTAACTGTGCAATCCTTGGGGATTGCAATAGGGAAAATTCTGACTTTTTATAGAATTAACAGGGAGTCCTCTGTGCTTGGTACTGACCAGTCACATCTTGGGTATTATATTCAGTGCCACATTAGCTTCCTTTGTTGGCTGGTCATATTAGCAGACCCAACATGCTCTTTAATGTTATTTCTTGTGAACCGGAAATCTCATATTACTTACTGATTTTATTGAGTTAGCATTGGTACACAACACTGACTATGAATTAACTTCCTTTCTGGCATACCCCCTGAGCCTGTCTCACTCAACTCAATTCTAGAAGGATTTACTTATTTTTATTATTTCTGTATGTTCTCTAAATCGCAGATGATTTATTTATTTTATTGAGTTAGCATTGGTTTACAACACTGACTGTGACTTAGAGGAATAGAATCCCACCCTTCAGGTGTGTTACCATAGCATATTCACCATCCTCTACCCACCATAGACCTTTGTGCCCCTCCCTACTTTGCTCTCTCCTTCTCATTCCCCTCTAGTAGCCAGATTTAATACATGCCTATCAAGTTACTCTCCTCATCATTGCTATTCTATCAGTAACAAACTGTTCTCCTGGAAGCTGAACAAGCTGACGTGTGAGGGGTCTCCAAAGCTTTGTGAGAAGCTCATGATAATAAGACTTTCAATACTGGGCCTCCCTGGTGGCCCAGTGGGTTAAGCAAAGCACTATGAAGCAAACTGCAGCCACTGCAGTACAAGTTCGATCCCTGCCTCCGGCCAGGGAGGGGACCCACATGGTGCAGCAGACCTCTCCTGCCTAGCCCTCTGCTGCCTTCGGCAGTGTGTTTCAGTCAGTCTGCCTGTTCTGCTTCCCACTCTTGTCTGGTGAATCCTCTCACCTCCAGCGATTCTGGCCTGTAGCCCCCCTCCCCCCCGCTCTTGTATGCATAAATAAATACATCTTTTTTTAAAAAAAATCTCCAAACTAAGATCTTTTAACAGCAGTTGGTTAAGACTGATAATTCTTTCCTCTTTTACTTTTCCTCTGCCACAGTGGCCATAGGCTATGTTAGTATCTTGGTGAGAGAGAGTTGAGCTGGAAAAATTATTGCCACATTTTTGGTATCTATTATATACTAGGGTTTCTCTTTCTAAGTAAATATATACTTTCATACATACTTCATATTGGTATTTGTGTTATCAAACAGGGGACCCCCAATTCTATATGCTTCAGGTGTTGCAATACCTGGATCTGTTTTTCTTTGTTCTCTTTGTTATGTGTATGATTCTAAGTGACATAGAGAAAGATATACAAGCCATTGTCCTTTATATCTAACTATGTGCATTTTAGTGGGAGGAATGGATCTGTATTTTTATGGGTTCAATTGTCTACCAGAGAAATACACTGATAGGGAGTACAGTGTTTGTATACATTTACATGTATGCATATATTTAATTCTTGAAATGATGAATTTATTAAGAAAGTGATCCCAGAAGTGACTATGATCCCTCAAATCTAAGATCATATTACTGGATCACAAGTTAATATAGTGTATATTATTCCCATGGCAAAGGCAAGAGGGTTGTGTTATTTTGGGCATCTTATTGATTAAGAACTAATGTATGTATGAAGATGTCAAAACATTTTTATGCTTTAGGGATAAAATCACTTTGACATCAAATCAAGTGAAACTGACTGATAAATTTTGAGGATCTCATTGAAAGACTTTTTTCTCTACCTTAATCAATAATAGGTTACCAAACACTATGCTTCCAGACAATGTGGAGCTTTTTCTATATCTTTTATAGACATCTCAGTTCTCTGCATATTTTTGCTAAAGTTCAATTTATTCTTGTTTCCATCTTTTGGAAGGTTGTCATGATGAGTATGATTCTGTGCTGACACCTCCAGCTTAATGGGTTTTCCTTTTTAAAAAAGTTCTATGATTTAAAAGATAATGCAGAGATGGTTCCTCACTGTGACGTCTTCTCCACTGTAGCATCATTTCTTCCATCTCTGGAAGGAAGCTCGGGCTTCCTGATGGGAAGCTCTTCCAAGTTCCTGGCTAACTACCAGGTAGTCTTTTCCTATATTCTGAGTGACCAGCTCAAAAGGAAAAAATGTTGTCCAGCTTGTCCAAACACAACTGACGTAGAAAAAAATGTATCAGCTCAAATCTAGTCTCCTTCATATGTCTCCCCTGTCAAGATTGGTATAATAGAGAAATTGAAAATGCAAATGTCCACTTGTAAAAGAGTTGATAATCCCAGAGCAAATTGCATATTTAAGCACAGAGACCTGTTTCTAAATCTCAAGTGGGATTTGGTGAATCCATTATTTTCTGGAATGTACTATTTTTCTCCGATTTAAAAATCAATATTATTATGCTTATTTATAGAATTCCTAAGTATTCTGTTTCCTCTGATTTTAACTTTCTTTTTTTTAACAAATATTTGCTGAGCTACTATATATTTTACTTGAAATTGACAAGTTTTTGAATGATTTCCTCTTTTTTTTTTTTTAAAGATTTATTTATGCATACAAGCACTGGGGTACAGGGCAGAGGTGTGGGGGGTGAGAGGATTCACCAGAGACAGAGCAGGGAGCAGAACAGGCAGATCGCGGAAGTACACTGCTGAGGGGAGCAGCGGGCACAGCAGGAAAGGTCTGCTGCACCATGTGGGTCCCCTCCCTGGCCGGCAGCAGGGATCGAACTCGTGCTGCAGTGGCTGCGTTTTGCTTCACAGTGCATTGCTCAACCCACTGCGCCACCAGGGAGGCCCGAATGATTTCCTCTTGAACTTAAACATTGAAAAGAAAAACCTGTTAAATACTGTTTTGGTGAAGATATTCTTGTAGATAAGTGGATAGACTTAGCCCTGGGCATACTTGCTCTAATTGTTACATATGGAATTAAATGTAATAGGAGCAGAATACAATAAAGAAGTTTTTTTTTGTTGTTGTTTTAAAGACTTATTTGTGCATACAAGAGCTGGAATGTAGGCCAGAGGCATGGGGGCTGATAGGATTCACCAGAAACAGAGTAGGGACCAGAACAGGCAGATTGAGAGAAATACACTGCTGAGGGGAGCAGCAGGTGAGACAGATAGGTGTGTTGTGCCTTATGTCTTGCCTACAGCTTCCAGGCCAGGTATCAAACTCATGCTGCAGTGGCTGCAGATAGCTTCATGGTGCTGTACTTAACCCCTTTGTACCACCAGGAGGCCTTGGGAGCAGAACACAATAAATTTTTCCCTTATTCACTGCATCCTGTGGAAGTCAGTCATATGCAATTGTGATAAGTATGAATGCTTCATATGTTACTTCTGAAGAGGGGGCAAAATGTTTGAGAGTCCTCCTATGCTAGGGAATCTGTTGGGCATTTTGTATATGTTCAATATAATTTTTTTTAAAGATTTGTTTGTTATGCATACAAGAACTGGGTGTAGGCCAGAGTGGTGGGGAGGTAGGAAGAGTCACCAGAGACAGTTGGGGAGCAGAACAGACAAATCTACTGAAAAGCACTGTTGAGGGCAGCAGCGGGTAAGATAGGAGAGGTCTGCTGTGCCACGTGTGTTGTCTCCCTGGCTGGGGATCAAACTTGTGCTGCAGTAGTTGGCGACAGCTTGATAGCACTGTGTCTTTAGCCTTTGCGCCACCAAGGAGGCCCCTCTATTCAGTATAATTTATTTATATTATTGACCTGCTGTATGTATTTATATTATTGACCTCCTTTTCTATGTAGAGCAGATATGATTAACTCCTTTTTAGAAATATTGTTCTGGGTCACACTGTGATTGATAGAACCAGTATTTGAGCCAAGTTTGGAGGATTCTTTCCATAATCCTATTTTATTAGTACAGAATGAAGGAAGTCAATAATACATCACAAGGAAACTGCTGGAGTTGAGGAGATATCTACAGTCTAGACTGTAGTGATGGTTTCCATGAGCATGCACGCATGTCCAAACTCAACAAAGTGTAGGTTTTAGATATGTGCAGTTATATATCAAATCTACGTCAATAGGCTTTTTCAAAATATATGCACAGACACAGGTGACATCTTATTATAAAACTAGACAAAATAAGTTCAAAACTTATATAAGAAAAAGATGTGATCATGGGAGTGCCTACTATATATCTGGTATAGAAACACTTATTTAATGTTAGTTTTGAACCATGGTTTCTGTCTACATTGCTCATCGTTTAAGGAAACCAGATGCACCACAAGTGTAACACAGAATGAAATGTCAGGAGAGGAGTGCCAGACAGTTTTAAATAAAGAGCTGTGGGGATTAAATCTGGGGCTGTTTGTTCACCTAATGAGGAAGTGTGTTATTGGAAACTTTAAACCATTTTAGATAAAATAAAATTCCCTCGGAGCCCTTAGATACCAGCTAGAAAAACTTACCAATAGCCCTTTATATACTCTTTCAGAAAATGTTTGATCTAAATGTGATTATTCTATTAACATTAAAAATTCAGATTTACTGATCATGAACTGAAATCCTGTGTGCAACAGAAAACGTCCAGTCATCAGTGTCAATAAAATCCTTATTTTTTCATACCTATGCGATTTAACTTCAGGTTGCTAGTACCTCATATGGTTTTTTTAACATTAATTTTATTATATGTGGTTAATGAGATAAATCTTACTGTGGAAAATATGCATGGTCAATATGTTTGAAATCTGAGGCAAGGTCTCACTTCAGAGTACAGTTTCTCCTGTCTCAAAAGGTTGTATTTCAAATACGATGGGTAAAGTTTGTTACATTTCATAGTATGTAACAGGTACGAAAGGGGGTAATGGTAAACCAGACCATCAGTGACAACCAGTCCCAAAGGTGGCATGTGACATACTTTCATTGAATGCAGAAAGTGGCATATGTCACAGTGCTTTGTCCTGTCACAGTCAGTGTAAGTAATTTCCATCCGTTATATTCACTTACAATTTGTTTATCCACCTTCCAACTTATTCAGGTATTTAAATTTCAAACTTGTCTTAATCATTTGTTTTTGGATTAGTGAAATATAGCCATTGGGCATGTTTATTATTTTAAAGATAATAGCAAAGAAAACAAGGATGATATAGAACCACCTACTAAGAGTTATGTTTAAGTCTCATTCTAACCTGCCAACTAACCTCAATGCAGTATTATTGAATTATTTTTCTAGAACATCTTATCAAATCTTGAGAACACTGAAATGTGTGTGTGTGAGAGAGAGAGGCGGGTGAGGGGAACATTTAAAAAGTTGGGGCAGGATCGATTTATAGAAATAAGTTCTAGTAGTTATCTCCTTTTTGGTTTTTTTATTTTTGGAAAGAGATGAAAAAAATAATAACAGTCCAAACTGGTTTATTGTACAGTTAGTGTTAACTGGCTTACATTTTGACTAAATTAATTTTTAAAAGGCAGTATGACTTTATTTTTAATGTCTTTTTTAAACAAATTTAATAATATGGCCTTTAGAACATAGATTTTATTTGTTGTTGTTGTCATTTTGAACTTGGTACTAAGAGGGAAAGAAGAAAGACATTTATCATAGCAGAAGTATTTGACTTCCCAAGAGTGATTGTATCAATTTCTACTTGTTTTCTGCAAGTTCGTTCTTTATATACTTTCACTATGTTTCTGAGCTTTCTCTAGTCATATCATAGTCTGTGTGGGAATGATTATGCAGTGAGGACTGAGGAAACTAACAGCAAAATGAAATAATGAATATAATGTTGAATAGCCTATGCTTTATATTTTAAGTGCTCTTTGTTGATGAAGTCATTTGTATAAAAAGCCAAGATTTACAATCTATCATCTTATGGTTTGCATTGCTCTTGTAATTAAATTAAGGGGAAGGGTTCTGTCTTATCTTCATAATGTCTCATCAAGTGACACACATCAGATTTTCTTCTTAGTTAGCTGTGGCCGTTATATTGGTATGTTTTTCTAAGCATTTTTTTCTATGTTTTCCAAATACTTTACATTTCCCATAAAAGAAATGTCTCTTATTCCAGCTAAGAACAAATGTTTATTAGTGTTTAATATGTGCTATGACCGTATGAAACTCAGGAATTAAAATTTGCCAGTGATGTTTTTGGATTTTTACTCTTGTTCCTTTCTGGGTGATGGGGGGTGGGGGGAGGGTATACCACAGTAAACCAATAAAGGAACTGGCAAGTGATGCACATACTAGGTAACCTGTTTAAGACTAGGGAGACAGCATCTGCCTTGTAATTATGTAAAAAGATGACTGGGATCTAGAATTTCATTTATAAGTTTGATTTTGGAGTGTTTGATTTTATTAGCAAACGATTATGAGGTCAAACTGCACACACTTTACTTGATCTTGTATAGTAAATTTGCATATGATCAGCATAGATAATGGGATATTCCCTTCTGTACTTTAAAAGAATTTTCAAAAGGTTTGTAAATATTTGTTTCTCATGGATCCATTTATCCTCAGTTTCAAAAGAACTGTTATGGAGTTATAGAAAAAGATGATAAATGAGCCCAAGGAGACTGGGCTTAAATTGTCCCACTATAAGGTTGTATTATTATTTAGCAGATATTCAACATATTTGAACACATTAATATTAACTGATTAGATATTAGAGGGTTTTTTTTTTAATGCCAGAATTTTGAATGAAAATAAGTCAGTCATGCAGCTATCCTGGCTTTTATTTATCCACAGTTAGATCCATATGAAAATTCAATATTACATGAAAGAAAAATAGCTGGAAGCCATTCCTTTTCAAAGGAATGGCCTGGACTTCAGCAGCTTAGTTCCCATTCAGTTTTGAGGACCTTTAATGTGGTCTGTAATTGTATACAAACCTTGTTAACAAAGAAAGTGACAACAAAACCCATCTGCTCTTAGTTATCCTTTTACACAATACAAGGTAAAACCTGGAATATGAACCATGGGGTATTTTGATTAATTAAACTTAACTGATGGTTATCCAGAAACTGTTTTATTTTGACCTTTACTGAAATTCTCAGTGAAGTGTTTATGTTCACTTTAAGGTGAATATAATGCAATGTATGCTAATTTAAGAGCTTATAGAAACTCTGCATCATTATTCAAAATGATAAAGCTTATTACATAGTTTAACTCCAGATGTGGAGATACAGAAGATGTAGAAGTCTGTATTTGTTGTCTACAAACCTCAGTTTCTTACAGAAACATTGTAAACAAAAAAAATACACCTGAATAACCTAATATGTTGGTTGTTTTTAATTTCCTTATTTTATTCTTAAACGTAATCACAGTATGAGATGTAATATTGTGCTTATAGGAAATATTTTCTATCTACCTACATGGGGTTCATAATTTAGATTTTTTTAGTTCTGTAATCTCCAGCTAATTTGCTATAGTTTATCTAAACACTCCATTTGAATGCATTTGACTAGGACTAATTTTTATAACTGATATTTCAATAATGAAATTAGTGTATATAGTCACTTATTTCATTTAGGGTTTTCTTAAAGGGCAATTTTCAATAAGTAAAATTAGTGGATGAAAAGATAGATACCTATAGGAGATCAGGCTGTTGAAGGAAAGAAGAAAGCAAAGAACATTTTATAGCTTGACACTAAATGTCTAAATTCCTACATCCTTAGAAATTCTAGAATTTGACAGTTATTGAATATCAACCGAAGTTGGGGCAGGGAGAGATATTATCAGACAATAATTTCTACAGAGGCTGAAGGCAAGCAGCCCCTCTGGGATTTTGTCAAAACAGTTCAGGTGTGCAGTCATAATGTTCTGGGCCCAGATGAGTCTGAGTATGGTAAGAAACAGGGTGATCTACTCCTCACCAAACATTCATTCTGGGTTCCTAGAAGACAAAACGAAGAAAGGCGATTTTGCTCTGTGTATAAAATGCATGCGTAGTAGAATATATACAGGACAGAAATCATCAGATAAATCAAGGGCTAGAGTACTGTAGATTTAAGTTAAAAAGGGAAATATTGTATTGACTAAATCTTAACCAAAAGAAAGTTGAAGATGATGCAATGTTACTGGTAGGAAGGAAAACAAGATGGTCTCTCAAGGTGGAGTTGGAGGAGTGAGGAAAAGTTAGATAAACACTAATTTCTTTGGACACTGGGCAAATGAATAATTCTTACCTTAATGGATATTTAAGCGTATCAGAATATGGTTCATTTATTCATTCATTCCTCTATTTATTGGTGAGTTTTGGAATGTACAAAGTTGAGTCGTGTTTTCCTTAATATAAAAATAATTGTACTCTAATTAACAAAAATGTAAACCAGTGTTAACTCAAAATATTCAATCTTGCTTCAAAGCTATTAAATGGATGCACATCAAATTTAACTAAAATATTTAATGAAAATAATTCAATTTTATTTTTAAACAAAAGATTCTGACTTGGAAATCTTTCATTTGGATCTGAATTGCTGTGAAATTGTGTCCACTTTCTTTACATATTTAATGGCAAATCTGATTTCTGGATGATACTGATTAGATGTGTAAACATTGAAATCTGGAATATTTGTTCAGAAATAACTATTTCTTTATTCTCCAAACCAATAGTTTTCTACATTAAAATGTATATTCAAACTTATGTCTTGGAAAAAGATGGTGAACCATTTACGCCTTTGGATAAAATAGTTTCATTTTATATAGAAAGAAAATGTATAGTAAGCCTAAAAGATAGTCATTTTCCTAGGAGCCAGCAGCCTCAGTCTCTCCTTGGGAGAAATATAAACTCCTCAACTCCATTCCAGATGTACCAATTCAGATGTTCAGGGATGGGTTCAGCCAACTATTCTCTTGGTTCCTGAGCATACTGAAGTAAGACAGCTGCTAATTTAGAATGACTTTTTTTTTTTTAAAGATTTATTTATTTATGCATACAAGCACTGGTGTACAGGCCAGAGGTGTGGGCAGTGAGAGGATCCACCAGAGACAGAGTGGGGAGCAGAACAGGCAGATTGACTGAAATACACTGTTGAGGGGAGCAGTAGGCGAGGCAGGAGAGGTCTGCTGTGCGGTCCTCTCCCTGGCCAGTGGCAGGGATTGAACTTGTGCTGCAGTGGCAGCGGTTTGCTTCATAGTGCATTGCTTAACCCACTGTACAAACAGGGAGGCCCAGAATGACTTATTTTTTAAAAAATAATTTTATATCTTCTTTTATTGATGCAAACTAAACTTAATTGTGGCCCTGATACTTAATCTCCTAAACTTTATGCATCTCAAGTTTAGAATTGAACCTCTGATACCTAATGAATAGTTTGTTGATTTTACTTATTACTGCATGATTTATAATTTCCTTCATAAAATGTGTTTCCATACTAGAAGCTTACTTTAATAATTTTTAAATACCTATAATACACTTGCTTCTTTCATTAATGCCTTAAATATGTATTGTCTACATAGTAACAATCTCAACTATAATTCATGTAATCATTAGGTCATAGTTGTTTTTTTTAACCTCCAGTGAATTTTGTTAAAGATAATTAACGGTACTTATGATATTGGCAACACATGAGCCCACATTATTTCAACACTAAGGAATAGACAACTTTAATTTGTAAACAAGTCCAGGCAATATTCCTTTTCTTGCATTTTGTTTTTCAGTTCTTTTGATGTGACTTTAAAATACTTGCAACGTTCCTTTTTTATCATCTTTCTTTTTCCCTCTCGGTTACTAGATATGCTGACATATTTGAGCAGGTGAGAATAAGAGTCAGGAATCTGTTTTTTAGTTATCCTTTCTCAGTCTCTATAAATGTTGCCATGAAGCCCAGAGCCAGAATTGTGGTTAACTTAGTGTACACTGTTATAGAATACCTTTTTACTTGTTTAAGAAAACAAAAACAAAAGCCACTTTCAGTATTAATATTTAAATCTTATCTGTGTGCCTGCCTGCACACCTACCTACCTACTTATCTAACCCTACCCACCTTCTCACCCACTTATCTACCTACTTACCCACCTACCTATTTTTCTCAACCTTTTAGCTACAACTAGGGAAACTCATAAAGATGATTTGGTTTTGGAGAACAACATTAGTGATCATTATATAAAAATAAGATAAATATATTGCATAAGAATTAAACTTAACTATCCAGTTTGGGAACATAATTTATTGATCAGGAGAGGTAAGGTTGGTGTTAGTTGGTTCATGGTTTAGCTCATGTTTGTCTAAGCAGACATGTAAAACTCCTCCATGTAGACATCTAGTGCCTCCTGCTTTGTCCCGGATTGCTACCTTTCTTATTTTTTTTCAAAGCACTTATCATCACCAGAAATGAGTACTCTACACAGGCAAGGGATTATCATTCATTGGATTCTTTGAAATAATCTGTGCCCAAGAGCCCAAACAGTTCCTGACATCCGGAAGTTATCAGGGATTCATTTTCTTTCTTCCTCTTTAAGTTCCATTAGAGCAGTGACTCTAGATTTTGTTGTGTCTCCAGAGCTGAATACAGTGAATTGTAAACAATCAATAATATTGGCAGATGGATATCTATAGAAGTGGAAACATATTTTAGTGGATTAATGTTCCTTATTTGCTTCTTATCAGTCATCATCATAAATTCTGGCATTAGTGCTTCTATGTTAGTTATCTTCATGTTGTCCTTGAAGATGTTTACTTTACATTTTTTAAAAAGGAGTATAGTTTTTATGATGTGCTAAGTCTGAAAAATTATTTTCGGTTTCTAGTATGAATTCCCCTTGAACTTTTAATGCATTTTAAAGCATTCAATATACTATGATTTAATTATATAGATATCATAAAGAGTTGAGTTGTAACAGTAGTCTGCTGAGTATAACCATCCACTTCCTGGCTATTATTCTCCAGATGTACTGGTACTTTAAGCAAACAAATCTAAGAAAGTGAACCTCAGTGCAGAACTCTCATGATAGGCTGGTTCAAGTTGCTGCAAACGACTTAAAGATGCTAACTTTTTTACGGGAAGAAATGTGATTAAGATATGTTAAATGGAAATCTATACAAAACCAGTGAAATTGTTAAAATATTCAAATATGCCATATTGTAACAAGAAAACACTGCAATGCACTGAAATCAGCAGTAGAACAGCTGTGTTTTAAAGGACAGTACTTTGAATGTCACTTGACAATTTGCTTTCAATTAGAAGTAATTTACAGGAAGATGCCCACAAGCTAATCTTTACAGGATAATTAAGTTCCATTTTCTTTACTTTTAATTAAAAAGCAGAAAAGATTTAGCTGATCCATAAAAAATGTTCTGTTTAAACATTCATCAGACTTCACACTCTTTTTTTGTTATTTGTTGTAGCAGATGTTATCAAAAGTGTAGTCTGCTCTGTTTTAAACCCTGAATATTTGGGAAGTGAAATATGACTTGCAATAGACATGTTCTGGTGAGGTATGATCATTTAACATCTGTATATTCAAAGAGGATAAAACAGATACTACTATTCCATTCCTTAATTGTGTTCTGTCTGATGTATTTAATTGTACTAGAAAACCACATTTATTAAAATGAGCAGTGTAACTTTTGAATTGTGAGCATTGTGAATAATAGGGTAAGATTTTAAAAAAAAACTTCAGATGTTTTAAAATGTCGTAGATTCAGATGTATCATGTTATTTTATTGCAATTTTGATAATATAAAAATTGGCACTGTACTTAAACATTGAGTATTTATTCATTGAAAAGATGGGAAATTTAAAATTATTTTCTAAAGTCATTTAAAACTTTATTCTTTATAGTTTTTTCCATCATCACCATTTGGATTTGGCAAAATAAAATATGTTCAAGGACATTTGGAGCTTTGGTTTTTCAAATTACTGTTGGCCAGTGCTATTTTTTATAAAGAAAGAAAAAAAGCAGCAACAAAACTGATGAGAACTCACTAGGTAGAGATTTCCCATTGTACTATGCTAAGGAATTTTGTATGTAAAATTCTTCAGGCCAGAATTCTTTAGTCCAACAGTATGATTGTTTTTATCTATTCTTTTATTCTTCTTGGTTGTTTAACAGTCTGTTTATAATTTTTTTTAGACTCTAGATGATTTCAATAATTTGATAAAAGTGGACCACTGTAGAGCAGTACACATATCATTTTTAGTGTACTAATTGCTTTCACTATGCCTTTTGTCAAATGAGTTTGATTTTCAATTTCCTAATCAGTGAGAACCTAAAATTTAAAGATGCCATTAAAGTTAACTATTTTTATTTAATTATTTTATTTCCTTTATAAGGGAAACTAGAAATGACAAGAGAAGTTGCTCACATGCCCATTCATTTATTTTCTTTTGCCATTTAGATTTGTATATTTAGGAACTGTGCCTGAGGCACTTTGACCAATATAGTTTAGGAACTGCAGAATAAAATAATGTAATTTATTTCAGCATATATTATAAATTTCAGGTAGAAGCTTAATTATAATAATCACAATGCATTCATTTAAATGGAGTATGTGTTTGAACATGTAAATGTCATCAGGTTCTGTAATGAACTGGTGAAAATGTATGCTTCTTTTATTGAAAGGATAACACTGGGAAAGATTAAGCAATGCCCTTCCTTCTTTTCTCTTCAGTAATCAACACCTGGTTTGATTACATCTTTTTGAACTATAAAAGCTATGCTCTAAACTTGTTACATAAATGTTTTTATGAAAGAGAATTTTGACAAACAGCGCTTAAACTTTCTGCTTTCAGGAGAATTCCACTTTTTCTTGTCCTCCAGTAATTTACTCTCTTAGTAAAGGAGTAAGCATTTTAGCTGCTATTCAAGACAGTGCAGTGGTTTCCTTCTGGTGCTTGGTTTTTAAGTTCATGACAGGAGGGACAGATTATTATCTATTTGCAGTGCTTGGAGTAGTTACCCACTAACTTTCCGTGCTCCTGCTTGTCTGTTGGCCCTCATTAAATATTTGTTCATTTACTGACTGATAGTAAAACTTAGACACAGCTTCATTTGCTTCATAACACACATTTTGTGATTTAATTTTCATTTTTTTTCTTTTTGGTAAGATTGAAAGAATCTGTGATCTAAGAACCTAAGAATCGAAGAGTTATGAAAAGCAATTGTTGCTTTTCCTCTTCTTCAGGCTTGCGTCTCTTGTGAAGCTAGATGCCATGAACATTGACTTTCTCACAGAATATGTCCATGAATTGATATATAGAAGAACTAGAACTTTTTAATATATAGAAATAACTTACTATTTCAAGATACAGCAGAGGATTTTTCTAAGTCCATATTTCTTTTTTTTTTGAAATGTATGACTTTCCACCCCCACCCCACCGTATGCCTATTAGCTAAAAGTTTCTAGCTTTTATTTTTTTACACAATACATTTCTATTTCATGCCTATAATTTTTAGTAATGGTGTTTAATATAACTTTTTCTTTGTCACTTCATTCGCCTGTAGTCTCTTCTTCCTCAAGTTTACCAGCATGATCTTCCAAAAACAATCGACAGGTTATCATTGCTTAAAATCTGCTATGACTCTGTATCACCTACTTTATCAAGTCTAAATTTCTCTGTCTTGGTTTTAGAATTTTCCATATTTGCATTATTTTTCATTTCCCAAACAATTCCTCTTACTCTTCAGTCCGTGCATAATAGCTTCTGCTCCAGAGAGAGAGCGCTGGTCTTCTTACACCCCTCTCCCAACACACATTCAATTTAAGTTCCTATCTCTTGGCTTTGTTCATATAATGTGATGCCTTTCCTTCTTCATCATCTAAGTCTTTATTGAAAAGGTTCAGTAGAGGAGGGGGGCCTCCCTGGCGGCACAAGGGGTTAAGCACTGCACTATGAAGCATCCGCAGCCATTGCAGCACAGGTTCGATCCCTGGCCAGGGAGGGTCCCCATATGGTGCAGCAGACCTCTCCTGCTTCACTGCTGCTCCCCTCAAATATTAACTCAGTTGGTCTGCCTGTTCTCTGTCTCTGGTGAATCTTCTCACCACCTGTGGGTTTGACCTGTACCTCTCTTCTTGTATGCATAAATAAATCTTTTTTTTTTAAAAAGGTTCAGTAGAATTCATCCCACATCTTCCAAGAAGCTTTCCAGTATTCTTTTAATATATAGTAATTACTCCTTTTTCTATTTCTATTTGAATAATCAGTGTCAGGTATTTTGATATTTCTACATCTTTTCTCTTTACATATGTATTAGTTTTGTTTCTCTATGAACAGTGTGTTGTAAGAACATATACAGAGTTCTAGGCCTTTTTTTTTTTTTTTTTGTTTGTTTCTTTATTTTTTGTGAACTGTAAATCTTACAGCATTGTGCTAAGCAGGATTGTGGTAAGAAGGTTTTGGGCACTTATTTCATGTCTTATTTGATTTTCAAAAACAGTCTAGTGTTAGAAACTCGTAACTAGCTACTTAAATCTATTGAGTAAATACTGAATAATACCTCAGGCATTTGGGACAGGCTTTGTGTTTTTTTGTTCAAAGACTTAGAAAATATGTTTGCTTCTAGAAAGATTTTCTGCTAGTTAGAAAAAAATGTATTCTTTTGAAAAATAGTTATCATTAGCCTGAAGATAGAGATCAATCATCATATACTAGGAACTATCATTTCAGCTCTCAGTAGCTTATTTCTGAACGAGTACATCAGTGAAGGGAAGGATGTGTAAGCATCCATCTCCTCAAACACGGACTGATGGAGCCTCCCTGCCACTTCCTGTTACTGGGTTCATCAGAGTCTTTACATATTTGTAATTACCCTTCTATAAATAGTTTGCAACTTGACCATAGCATTTTGCCACTCTATTAGAATGAGGCCCAAGGTCCAAGTTAAAAGCAAAATCCTTAATGAATTTAACAAAATTAAGCAAAGAGCTCTAGGTTATAGGAGCAGAGTTAATGGATTCAGCTGTTCTTTACTTTCACTTCAACCAACAAATTCTGCATTCATTTTCCAGATGTGAACCCCATTCAATTAAAATGGAGTAAAATTAATTTTGTGAAACTGTTATATCACCCCTGGAGATAATTGGAGATAACATAGTGTGTCACAAAAGTAGGGCTAGAAAATCAGCACTTAGAAGGTTTGTTCCAGTAACTATTACAAAAGGATTTCAAAATTCTTTTTTAATGCATACTTCTCAAATTTGCAAAAGTTCATTTATGAAACTTAGCTGTGATGAGTGCCAGATTGTGAAGAGGCCCTAGAATGCATGGTTGGTTAAACCCAGAACTAGATATAATCTATGGCACTGCTCCTCAAGGTGTGTTGGGTCCAAGGACCAAACTCATTGCCCTCACCTGGAACCTGGTTAACAAAACACACTGGACTCCATTCTAGACCTACTGACATAGAATTTCTGTGGGTAGAGCCCAGAAATCAATGAAGTAACAAGCTTCTCAGGTGAACCTTGTACATGCTAATATTTAAGACTTCCCAGTCTATAGAAACCCAGAGGCCAACTCATACTATTATCAAATTCATCCTCAGTATTTCAACTGATCAAGTCATATATAATGATTTATGATCTCTCATCTGTTATAAAATTCAGACTTGACAATTTCAATTGCAATCACAATTTTTTTCTAATAGTGGTCATTTCAAAATTTTCATCCGTATTCTGAACTTACTCTTCTGAACTGATTAAAATATAAATAAAAGCGCTAGATCACTGTGATGAGCAATGGAGAATCTACAGTATTTTCTAAGTGCAAAAGGGTGTTCTTTTTAACTTACTATTCCTCTAATATATCAGAGAATGAAAGCAACTGAGAGCAGCGTTATTCTGCCCCCAGTTTGGCACATAACTATATTCTTGCATCATATAGGGAACTGCATAATGAGTTAAATTTCACATTCTTGAACAACTCAGTAAACTGATGTTTTCCTAGAAGAGAGATGTTGTTCATCTCTGTACTAAACAATTAATTGTTTTTACATACTTATATGCTAAATAAGTGACGTGGAGTTCTATATGCATTATACAGGATGTTAAAAAAAGAATTTGAACATTTCTTGAGATCTTTAAGTTTTCTTGTTTTACATGTGCTAATCATATATTGCTTCCTAGCAATGTCACATAAATAATACCACCTAATTTTGATCATTTAAAAATATAGATTGGATCAACTTTTGTAGTTACAGAACTTTTTTTGAAAAATGAGCTTTCAGAAGAACACTTTATAGAATTTCAAGCTTGACTATAAAAAATTCTGTTTATATGAACATATATGTGTATAATATTTTTGGAACCCCTATAGTATATTGTAGAGGGTATAAAGGTAATTTTTGATTCTGTCAGATTAGTATAGCTTAGATTTGAGAGCCTGGTAGAGCTTTTAAGATATATAGAAGTAAAATGATACTGGATATGAACTGTTTAATCATTTATTTAGTTAAAGGCTACATTTTTCCCCTCTATTGTGTAATATTGTGAATTGACAATAATTGTACTGGATATGAGCTAACTGATCTCTCTATTGGTGCCAGTGAGTCTGTATTTTGCATCTAACTGACTGTATTGAATTTTTGCTAGATCTGATACCTACTGAAAAGTTATAATACCCTGGAGGGTTATTACTATTACTGATACTGAGATACTGTGATCCTAACAGGCTCTCCTTTTCATTTAGTAGGATTTAGGCCTTACCAAGCTTTTGTTCTACAGTCTATTTATTATTTAATTTATTTTAATAGCATTGACATTATTTAAATGCCTACTCACATCATAAGACATATTATTTAAATAAAACACAGTTCCTGTCCTCAAGATGGTCTTCCCTTGTGAGTGAATGAATATGGAGGAAGACTTGATGTGGCAGTTTTAATGATCCCATTTGTAGCTTGATATCCTTGGGCCATTGGGTTTAATTTTATACATTTTATAGACTGACTCCCAGAATTTTGTTGCAGAGTTTCGTGGGTTGGAAATTAGCAGAGATACCTAGAAATGGAGTCACAGACAAAAATTTTATTTTGTTTTATTTTCTTCTGGTGTAACTATCACCTTTGTTCTCTGATGGTATTTCCAGAGGTAACCAGTTCTCTTTAGGGTTTTGAGGGTGCTAAGACACTTACCATGCGAGAAAGATCTTTGGGCCAAAGTTTTCTCTTTTCTTATTTACTTAGTGAAAGTATTTTTGCAGATGCTCAAGCATGAATGTGAACGTTTATCTACAGTTACACTTGTATACACAATTATATGAGATATTAATTTACATTTTTATTTTTCAAGGACTTTGAAAACCAGGTTTCCTGAATATTGTCTGTTTTTTAAAATATTTCTTATTACAATTGATGTCAAATATATGTAAATTAAAAAATAAATAAATAAAATATTTTTTGGCATGCATTCTCAGGTTTTAGA
Source organism: Galemys pyrenaicus (assembly GCA_019455555.1). NCBI lineage: Eukaryota > Metazoa > Chordata > Mammalia > Eulipotyphla > Talpidae > Galemys > Galemys pyrenaicus. Next base: position 5,907,330 of record JAGFMF010011395.1, on the reverse strand, counting down.
TCCTTAATAAATTTTAAATTATTATTGTCTACATTGTATCAACATTGATGTCTCTCTCATATTTTTTTTCCCTTTTCCTTTGACTTGCAAAACATATAGAAAGCAGTTTAATTTGTCCTTTATGGGTAGTCACACCACCAAGTGTACATTTTAAAAGACCCATTTGCCACAGTGGCTCTAAAGTTTAAGCAAAAGAAAAATTAAGTCTATAAGCAAAAGTACAAGTAAAAATTATTTAGTTTTAAAATACTGTGTAATATCCTTTGTGAACTCTTTTTTCTAGCAAAGTGAAGAATAAAGAAAGCCAGTATTTATTATTGAAGGCCGTCACGTGCAAAGTATTGTGCTACATGCTTTACTCTAGGTTATCTTATATTGTCATCAAAATGACCCTTCAAATTAGTCTCAGGGTAATAAAGAACATGTCTAAGATTCAAATCCAGCTGTCTAGCTCCTGAAACTACAGTGTTTCCACCATGATATGTGACCTCTTGTCATGAGATCATATGCTAATATTTTCTGAGAGGTACAGCAATAAATGAAATCTAATTCCTGGTCCTGAGATACTTTCAATGGATTGAAGAGACAGACCACTTTGGTGGAAACAGGACATGAGAAACACTGTGGCACTGTGTGAGCTGAGTGCTTTGAGAATTCATGAAGGAGGAAGATCCAGTGTTTAAAACCAATTTTCCCTAAGACAGAGACGGAGACAGAGGCAGAGACAGAGACGGAGATGGAGATGGAGACGGAGATGGAGATAGAGACAGAGACAGAGACAGAGACAGAGGGCTGCAGATCAAAGGGAAAAGCCCAGAAGAATACTCTGTCACCTGCTTATACACAACTATAGCATTGCAGATTGTAGGTGGAGCACCCCAATCCTGGTGTGGTGTGGAGGGACCTTGGCAGTTGTGGTTTGAATGTGGTTCATGATAGAAAAAGTACTCTGTGGAAAAAAAAAAAAAAAACACACAACTATTTCCCTCCTCTAATGTTCTCAAAATTTAAAAAACTGATGAATTGTTACTGCTCAGTTGTGGTTTTTAGCCTATCTTGGCCTCATATGTTCTTGAAAAACTGAGAGTTAATTTTTTTTTGAAAAAGTAATATGTTTTGAACTAAAGATCGGCATATTCAGCAATGATTTCTGTGACCAGTTTTAGTTTCAAATCAAAATTCTGGTGCTAAATGTATATTTTTTCCTTGATACCACTTATTCAAAAGCCAGAACACTTAAAATGCATTTCTTCCTATTGTACATGAGCCACATTTTACAAAGCTAGTCTTACGGTGTTCGTAGAGTGGAAACAGTATTTGCCATACTTAAGATTTATTTTCTTATTTGGAGTTTTTTTACTAGAGGGTTGAATAAATGGTTGCTGGATAAAAGCATCCATAAAATAATTATTAATTATATTTATGAAAATAACTTTTCATTTTGGTTGGTGACATATACTTTAAATTTTTATAATGTTATGACATATTGTCTAGATTGGTTGAAAGGGGGAGGGGAGAACTAATGTCATTCATACAAGCAATAATTACTAGGTCAAGAAATAGGGCAATTAAAAAATGATTCATGGCAAGTAGGAGTAAGACATTTACATTCTGAAAATTAATTATGAGACTTTTTATTTAAATTATAATCAGGAAGAAAGTTCATGGAGAAGAAAGAAGTTCAGAGAAATTTTATATGTGCTTATATTGAGTACAAATTAGCAAGGATTTTAGATTCAGCTAATGTGTCAGAGTCTATTAAAATGATTGTAAAATCCTATTTCATTAAGACTAAATTGGCTGAAATTTTAATCTCCAAACTTAAATATGTATAATAATATGCAGATATTGTGTGTGTTTGGTAAATTTACATATTCTTGATGCTTAGAGGTGGATACTTGGTATTATTTGGTGGATGAATAAATGCTCTGTTGACCAAAGCAAGTGTGAGAACTCTTATAAAATCCTAAGATCTATACATTATGAAAAAAGAAATTCTTGTATGTTCACTTGGACAGCCACTAGCTCCAACTGGCAATCCCTGCATTGTATGTCTTTGGAAGTCAACTTTTAACTCTGAAAGACCAAGTCTTACAGTTCTTGGGACCTTAAGTCATCTGTTCATCACTATTCCCCAGTACTTTTTTTCTCAATAAGGACTTCCCAGTAAGTCCTCTCTTTATGTCCTTTTAGTTAGTTTTTTTTTTAAGATTAATTTATGTATGCAAAAACTGGGGTATAGGTCAGGTGCTAGGATGAGAGGAGTCATCAGAGACAGAGGAGAATCTGCTGAAATACTACTGAGGGGAGCAGCAGATGAGACAGGAGAGGTCTGATGTGCCATGTGGGTTACTTCCATTTTGAGGATCTAACTCATGCTGCAGTGGCTGCAGATAGCTTCATAGTACTGAGACTTAACCCCTTGTGCCACCAGGGAGGCCCATCTTTATGTTCTTTAGTTCACTCTTTTTTGACTCTCACTTCCCTACTAATCTCTCTTTTTTTTTTTTTTAAATTCTGGGTTCTTTTATTTCAGCTTGCTCTTAGCTTCCCAAACTTCTTTCTATTCACTGTGATGAACCCAGTCTAGTTTGTGAGTGCTGATATAAAGAGGACCCTTTCCTCCTTCTCAGGTTAAGGGCATTTTGGTATGTCTTCAATGTGAACTTTGGTGATTTTGTAACACACTGTGTGAAGATAATATATGATAATTTTAGAACTAGTGATAGATAAGTGGGAGATCATTGGTTTTCAATTTCCATGTCTACTTTTCCAAGACTCTTTCCAAGTCAATGGGATTGTTAGGAATCTTATTGGATTTTGGAATGACATTTAAAAAGTGGTGTTTTAGATTTGAGGACTAGAAATCTCAGACTTAAATTGCTTAGAATATATTGCTTTATATGTTAAAACTCCATCCAGTAGATAGTAAACCTTTCCTAGGACAGTAAGTTTGGGGAATCATGCAAATTTCTTACCCGATACACAATTTCAATATTTAAAATAGGTAGTTAAATACAATGCATGATATCTAAAGTCATTTGTAAAGATAACCAATATAAATACCAGATTTGGGGTCACATTATGGGACTCCCATAATGTATTTTCATATATTCATCCAAAATATCGGCAAGCTGCACTTAGCTTCAGGTTCATTATTTGTTTAGCAGAGTATATTGGGGGAAGACCCTCAGTAAACCATTTTGCTTATCACAGAGGAAAATAATTTTTCTTCTAGTCCATTCAAACTGATATTCAAAGGAGATAGACTGATGAACTTGGTCACAAACACCTTACTCAGCTCCAAGGGCTCTGGCCCCTATGTACATAATAGTAAGTCAGCACCCTCTGTTTTATTGTGGAAGTTGTAAATGTAGTTACTTTTCAAGGAAACAACTTAATTATTCCCTATATTTATTATGCATGCTGTTTGGAATCCCAGAGTTTTCCAAAATTCCAGCAATGATTCCATGTTCTTTAAAATAAGAACCACCCCTCCCCCATCTTTATGAATTGATTATTTAGTTCCTTCATCTTTACTAAGTGATTAAAACCACTTGCTATACTGAATTCCTGTTCAGTATCTAAATGAACCTATATCTCAATATGACTATCCATGCTAATTCTGAATACAGGAGGACATACTGACTTCTAAAAACACTGAATTGACGTCAGTTGTGTTTTAGTCATATTTGGAAGTTATGGCATGTTATGTAATTCAGTGAGTGGGCATGCTCTACAATATTGAATTACCTTTCTCTTAAACTTCCCATTTTTATTCTAGAGTAGTTTCATTATAAGGAGGTAGGAGATATAACAGTAAAGATTTCTATGGACTGACTGAGGAATCACTGAAGAGTCATCTTTCAACATAACCATTTATTTCATTTCCACTACTATAGTTAATTCTTTAATAAAGAGATACTATGAAGAGATTAAAACTTAACATGGAAGTTGGAATGACATATAATAAGAAGAATCTTTAATATTAAGTGTAGAAGGAAGGAAATTTGGATAAATGAGATGAATTTATTTTTTTAAATGAGAGGTAATTGCTAGAGTTACTAGTACTTGCTATTAGTGCCGTTTAAAATTAATCTCAGGCTCTGTGATTTTTACCAGTTGGTCCATGTATTTTTATCACTTTGAATCTAATCAGATTAATTTGGGTGTCTTATATATCCAAAAGTTAAATTGAAATACTGATGCTTGACTCCATATACTGGATATTTATTGGAAGCAAATGTGAGGAACACCGTTTTAAAAAATTTTATTCCTGAGTTATTTCATTATGAAGTGGAACATAATACTGATGACATGAAATATACAGCATGATAGTTATAGCTTACATTACTATATGATATACAGGAAGGTTGTTAAGAGAGTAAATATTAAAATTTCTCATCACAAGAAGCAATTTTTAACTTGTAGAGAAATTCTACATTGTAGTTATAAAAACTAGAAAAAGAGACAGTGAAAATATGCTTTCTACAATGTTGTAGATACTAGGGAAAAATATAGTAATTTTAATGATGGAAGTTGGGAGAAAAAGATTTGGGAAGGAAGAGAGTTGTCAAATTCTCCACTCCCGCACCCCCCACTGGTTTTATTAAGAAATAACTGATATACTGCCCTGCCTTTAAGACATAGAGCATGGCTGTTTGAACTTTCCTTCCTTTTAGAGATTTAATGTAAAAAAATATTCTTTCATTGATGTCTATCTAGCTTATTTTCTATGTCAAGATTTAATATCTCTTTAATAATAAATTGCATTTGTGGAAACTTAAATGGTTATGTTAAATGATGGATCACATTTTTATTGTATCATATGAGTAAATGGATATGAGCATAACCTATTGTGGTAACTATTTCACAATATATGTAAATCATACCATTTCTCTGTATGCCTTAAACTTAGAAGGTGACATATGTCAATTATTTCTTAATAAAACTGGGGTAAGAAGGAATATAATAATGCTCTCCTTCCCCAGCTCATTTTCTTCTAATTTTCATTAATAAAATGACTGGTTTGGGCCTCCATGGTGGCTCAAGGAGTTAAGCACCATACTATGAAGCATATGAGTTCGATCCCTAGCCAGGGAGGTGACCACATGGTGCAGCAGACATCTCTTGCCTTACCCCCTGCTCCCCTCAGCAGTGTGTTTCAGTTGATCTGATTTTTGAATCCTCTCACCCCTTCCCTACCCCGCATCTCTGGCCTATACACCCAGTTCTTGTATGCATAAATTTATAAATCTTTAAAAATAAATAAAATGGCTGCTTTTTGCCTTATCTAGAAGAATGTGGAATATCTATCTCCTCTTTTTTCTTTTTCTGGTTTTTATAACTACTGTCCATAAACTTCAGGGGGAGTAGAAAAGAGCAGGTTAGGTGGAGTAAGCGGGAGCTTGACTGGCAACATTTCTGGTGAAAAGATGCATGCTGAGAGAAAGCGTGCCACAGTCTGGATTCTAGAAGGGGAAATAGGCAACAGGTAACTCATTGCCCATGTCCTGAAAAAGGGTTTCCTCTAGCCTCAACTGGATGAACCATCTGTTTTTATCCCATTAATAAATATGAAAAACTAAGAATGTAAGTACTGGGTGAACCTGTATAATATAATTTTTTATTTTTCTATCAATTTTACATCATTATTCATTTTTGTACAGTTTTCTTTCTCTTTCAGATGTAGTCCCCATAAAATTTCCACCACCAGGTCAACCATGAAATATAACCATAGTGTCTTGTACTCTTACCACCCCTGTTTTAATCCCTCTTCCTTCCCCTCCCCTGCTGAATGGCTCTGATTTATAGTTACCTGCTGATTCTTTCTCCCTCCCATCCCTTATTTGGGTCCCTTATATTCCTCCTTTAAGCAAACTTGTCCAACCACTGTGGAAAGTTGTGTGGGGGTTGCTCAAATTACTAAAAATGGAGCTATCATATGACCCAGCAATTCCACTCCTAGGAATCTACTCAAAGGACACAAAAACACTAATTCAAAAGGAAACCTGCACTCCTATGTTTATTGCAGCACAGTTTGCAATAGCTAAGATCTGGTAACCACCTAAATGCCCCAAAGCAGATGACTGGATCAAGAAGATATATATGTATATATACACAATGGGATACTATTCAACAATTGAAAAAGATAAACTTATGGCATTTGCAGCAACATAGGTGGGACTGGAGGGAAGTATGCTCAGTGAAATAAGTCAGAAGTAAAATGAACATGTCAAATTTAAGCACCCAGTCAGGAGGGTATAAGTGACTGAAGTCAGCTCTTTTTATGCATTGGTAGGTCAAGCATGACATTAATCATAAGGATGTAATCATGAGAATGTAATGACTGAGTTAGATCTTAGGCTTTGATAGGATATAGAGAGATAAAGAGGGCAGAGATGGACATCAAAAAGGAATAGAATTAGCACTGTGGTGGAAGGAAGCTGAGTACAATGGCCTGGTGTGCTGTTATTTTAACACAACCTAACAAAGTGACTGGCTATAATAGCTGCTCAACAAAAATACTTAGTATTGCCCAGTACTGGTCACTTCTCTTATCTTTGTTTAGCTTGAGGCAGTGTATAACCTTTACCAGAGAACTTCTAGGATGGCATGGCTGTGAGTCCCTGTGGCTCTTTTTCATTTGATTTACAAAGTACTTTTCAACATTAAATTTGTAATAAAGGAGCTTTATTCCCAGAAGATGTTTTACCCAGGGGTATACATGTCATGATTTATGTCTAGAGTAAATAATAAAATATATAAAACTGCATATGTTGGGACCCATTAAGTTATTTCTAGATAACTTTGCTCCAAAGTTAAACTGGCTATGTTTTTCTATGTCTCTGTCTGATAAGTAGATTTATCTGAACATCAGGTTTTCAGAAGGGTAATAATTCCTCTTTGTTCAGGGGTCTGTTTGAAAATTGATGATCCTGATGTGAATTATATACATGTGCTAAGTAATATGCTTTTGTATATTTAAAACAGCTGATATTTTAAATATACCTATGATCCAGATATTTTACAGAAATGGGAGGTGTTCTCAGAAATAGTGTGGTTTGGCTAAAAAGATTTTTTTTCCCTTTAACTTGAGTAATACTACGGTCTCAAAGCTTTAACCTGAATTATTAGTGCACATAAATCCATCTTCTTAATTAAATGGGGCCTTTGGCCATTGAACACCAGCGTATGGACAGAGATAGTTACTAGATGTTATTATGAGGCTGGCCTGGCCACATAATCCATTAGAGGTAGGATTCAGTTATATTGGTAGCAGCAAAGTGATTTTCATGGTTTTAACAATCTTCTCTTTGTTCTGTCAGTATCAATTATTTCATTCCTAATAAAAAATCTGAAAAGGGGGTCAAGTTTATGATCTGTGCTTTGGATGGATAATTTGTACCATTTTTATCCAAGAGTTCTTTTTCTTTCTGGAAAGAACCTGTACTATCTAAACTACCTCAGTATATGTCTATGGGGAGATTGAGAGTGATATCATGGAATTAGGTTAGAAAATTTCACTGAAAGTCATTAATCGATATTAAGATATTATACATACACATGATAGAATGTGTACATGTGTTTATTTTTGTAATGATTGATAGTAAATAATTCCTTTGGGAATTTGATCAGTTTCTTGGAATTATTCTTAGCATTTTGGGTAAATAATTTAGAGAAACACGTTAAAATATATATTACAGTAGGGAAATCTATGTACTGACTTCATTCTTGGTTCAGTTTCAGAAACCAGTAAACTACTGAAAAAAAAACAAAACAAACAAAACTCTTTAAAACAACAGTGCAAAGTAAATCAGATACAAAACTGGCATAGCACAAGGAGAAGAATAATAGGACATGTTTTTTAGTGATATATACATCATGGCTAATGAGAGACAGTGCATGTAAGTGGCACAAAATATAATTACTTAATAAGTGATAGTTGTTCTTTCTAGTGGACAGTTTCATAGAGAGGTGAATATCATTTTAGAATAAATAAAAATTTTTAAATAATTCTTACCTTTCCAAAATTGTGGATTAATGAATTTCTGTCTTTCAAGAGTTCATGAAGTATTTAATCATTCTTCAGAGATATTGAAAAGCATAAAATGGAATGTTAAGCTATGTATATTTATGCATTTCGTTTTTTGATAATACGTCTGATGGCACAGTGACGCATGTTCTTTGCATTGCATTGTATACAATACAGCTCTGGAAACCTGGAAAGAAACATTTACTAGAACAGGAGGTTCTTTAAAGATATTGGTTGGTAGAATTCATCAAATTAGGCCAAGAGCAAATCTAGCCTATCCAATCTACTGGTAATAATACTTAATGAAAGACTTACTTTGTGCCAGGCATGTTACAAAGTTTTTGAGTGAACTATTTTAAACTACAGACTATGATCTGCATTTTACAATTGAGGAAATGAAGGTAGATAAAGATGAAATTACTTGTGTGATGCTTTACATAGCTGGTAAAGTACATATATGGTATTTGAACCCATGTTTTCAAACTCCAAAGCTGAAGATCTCTATTACATATACACTGTGTGTGCACACAGTAGCAATTTTCCTGATGCATCTGTCTGATGGACTTTAGGATGACATCGTTCTGTACCAGATAGGCCTTTGATATGTTGGGTAATGCTGACATTATGATGTCATGTTGCCTTGGGGTGTATTTTGCAAGTCATGAAGTGACAGAATTGGAGATGTTAGGTTGAGCTTCCTGGCACCTCAGGAATGTTATGTCTCTAATGCTTTTGCTTTTCTGGGTACATTTGAGCCTATATCCACACAGAATGCTATTGAAAAATATACTCAGTCAGTCAAATAAGACCAAGAAGGTAGAAAATAGAGTATTTTCTCCATGATGTTGAGTGTAAAGAGTTGAGTTTTTCAAGGAGCAATGTATTCTGATAACAGACATCTTAAATTATTAAATGATGTAGAAGCACAGATTTGATTTTTCTGGGTTGTAATGTACTCACCTAGTAATGGAAAAGGTTGGAGATAATCACAGTGCCTACATCCAAGAACAGAACAGAATTTTAGGAAGAATTTGTAAATCCTAGGGGATGGAAACCACATCAACATTGTATGGGTCAGTACTGGTCGCAGAGGTCATCCAAGGACATAGATGCTTTAGAGCAATCTGATGGCGAGGAAGGTAAGCAGACCAAGTAGAGACCCCTCAGTGGTTCTGAAAATTTTAATTCAGAAAATTTGTAAGTGAACAAGAATAATAAATTATTGGCTGGAGGTATGATATGAAAATGTAGATTACTTATGTATAATATGAGCGAAAGCAAGATACTGTCTCATGTAAGAATAGAATATGTACCTGATTTAGATTGTTAATTAGAGGACAAATGCTCTAAAAGACATTTTAAGGAAGTTGGCAAAATTTTAATATGGACTGTACATTATGTCTATCACCTTTAATTGTCCCTAATTACTGAAATGTACTATGACTGCATAATACAGATGGACTACTTAGCACAAAATGTCATAATACTTACAACTTACTTGCAAGTAGTTCAGCAAAATGATCACAGTGATATTGTTATAATTACTGAGAAAGAGGCATAAAGCAATTATGGTAAATTGGCAAATATTAGCAATTTGTATTTCTAGGTGAAGGATATATGCATATTTGTTGTATTATTAGTGTAAGTTTTTGAAGGTTTAATATATACCAAATTAAAAGTAGAAAAAATGGATGCAACAAGAAAAATAGTACTACTAGAAATGATGATAAAAATGATAATGTTAATAATAAAAGTGTAGTGAGCATTTTAGATAGATAGTGCTAATTTGCAAAATTTTCCAAACATCAGAATAACTCTGATGGAGAAACAAGAGTAGAATGCTCATCATCATGTTGTAAGGTTAATTTAAATGTATCCGTATTAGTGTATGCCTAATAGTGACAGAAAACTCTTCTCAGACATTCTGTGGAAGGGCAATGAACTTTGCAAATTGCCAAAGATAATCATTAGCTGTTAGAGATAATATTTTTATATAGAAAGAAGAGAAAGCAAATAGGGGGAAAAGGCTCTTTTAAATTTTATCCATTAGGAGTGTGACTTATTAGGAATTGAAATTGGAAGAAAGTATTGGTGGTAAAGCTTGATGATACAACCAGAATAGAGTAGTTTAAATAATTGTGTAAATAAGGAACAAATTTTGAAAAATAGGAAAAAAATCCCTAGGTATGACTCATCAGAATCTATTCATCATCTCCCAATACACAGGCATCATAGCTCTGAGTGCTCTGGCCAGCATGGCTTAAGAACTCACATTCCTCATCTTTAAACCTATGGGAAACAAGAAGTCCATTACTGTTTTTGTTGGCCAGAAGACCTCTTGTTGGCAAATTGCCTTGGTCTTCTCTTCTCACTCTATGATCTTTGTGAGTCATTTTCTTATCTGCTCAAGATGAAAGCAAAGGATTCACCTAGGGTCAAAGCAACCCTTATTTCGATTTTTACTTGTTCAGTTCAACCAATCATCTACTGAACTCTCATTCATATTTTCACAAGACTCTTTCTCATCAGGTACCATTAGAAATCATTTTGATCTCTTTTTGTCTTGCCTTGCATTCTAAGTCCATTTGTTATTACCTTTCCTTAATTTTATTTTCCTTTTTCTTTGTTCTTTAAACTTCCATTTAAGTAGCAAGTCGTGTTTCTCCCTCCAATATCTAGCAATCTCTTAAAAGGATCTGATGAATAGTAGTTTGGATCTCACAGGGCACTGGCATCTTACAGCACCTTAAATATTACATTCTAGATAAGTAGAGGAAAACAAATTTCATATGGATAAATGCAATGCTTTAAAAATAAGAATAAAGAATATTACCGAAATGGATGATAATTTACCAAAAAAATGCAGAACAGTTAGTACCTAATTGCATGTGCAAGTCAGAGAAAATCAACAACTACAACAAAAGAAATGAGATACAGAAAGAATAAAGAGAAAATGAAAACTATGTTTTTTTCTTTTAAATACATTAAACCCAGAAGATGATAAAGGCGAACATTGTCCCTTTATCAGATGGGAAAGGAAAGCTCTTAACCGATGACATACAAAAGGCAGAGACTTTTAATAAGCATTTTCTTTACCTCTGTCTTCACACAAAAAGGTCATCTTTGATCTAATCACTGGAATAACCAACACCTGGGCTGGGAGGGCAGCAAGTGAAGATAAAAGAAGGAATGGACTAGAGATTGTGTAAAATAAAATAAAAGGTTGTTCAAATGCTGGGCTTGGCAAACTTTAATATATAAATGGGATTTGTTAAAAAATACTGGTTGTTAATTCTTCTTTTGGAACTTTTAGTTATATGATACATACTAACTCCTTCAATTAAATAATAACCATTTGTATGTACAGAAATCATAAAGTGATACGACATGGCCCCAACCTTCCAGAAATCCACATGCAACATGCTGGTCATGGGTGGGATATCCCAATAAGTAGCATTTTGTATTTTGTTTATAATATTATTCACAAAAGATGCACAACTAGCTAAATAAAGGCCTCGTCAGCTGCAGAAATACTTACCAATAATTTTAAGAAACCCCAAGGAAACTTTATCAAATTACTTCAATATGAATTTTAAATGAGGATTTTTTTTTTAAGCGTACAATAAGATGTCACGGAGGAGAACAACAAAGATTTGGTCAAGTGGACAGACATAGAAACAGGTAGCCGTCCAGAATGCACGTGCATGAATTGGGAAACCATCCAGAACAGGAATTTTTAATGATTGAATCAGCATTCAAAAGAACATGTTGGATTTTCCAATAGTACTCTTTATAAAGTGGGTCAAGTACGGGAGTAAACATACTTCTTTGATTAAGGACTTTGAACTTCCATAGATAGAATGGAGGTTCTGTCCCTAGTCTGCTATCCAGAGACTTCTCTGTCAAAACTCAAGCTATTAATCCATTTTAATTTTGTTTTGGCATTTGTAACGTAGCTTGATTTTGATGAATCATTCAGATAAATTGTCCTATGATTTTTTTAAAAAGACTTATTTTTATTTATACATACAAGAACTGGAATACAGGCCAGAGGTGTATGAGATGGCATGAGGTGTATGAGAGACAGAGTGGGGGGTGGAACAGGTTGATCCACTAAAATACACTGCTGAGGGGAGCAGTAGACAAGACAAGAGAGGTCTGCTGTCCCATGTGGTTTAAATCCCTGGCCAGGGATTGAGCTCATGCTGCAGTGACTGGTGATAGCTGATAGCACTGAGACTTTAATCCTTGCACCACCAGAAAGGCCCCCATGATGTCTTTGTTAGTGCTTTGTAGCAAAGAATTTGGAGATAATGTTTGTCATTACTACTTGATACTTTTCTAAGGGACCTAAAATGTTTGATTCTTTTCCTTAATCTATGGTATCCTGGGCAGAAAAATTTGACCTTTTACCTTTAAGCCCAAATCTGAGTTTTGGGATTTATCATACTTCATAGAGGAAGTGATTCAACTTCCATTGATGAAAATAGTCCTGTAATTCCCAAGCACTTCTCTAGGGTGAAAAGAGACTAGAGGGGAGAAAAGAGTCATCTGGTATACCTGCCTGCAGTAGAGATTTACATGAAGGAAGACCATCATAGGGAGACAGAGGGGATTATCAAAGGGAAGTGGGGGATGACTGTCTTACCAGTGCAGAGACAAAAAGGAAAGAGTCCTAGAAGCGAATCACACATATCCAAACGATCTTTGAGTAACACATAATGATACCCACTGGTATACATGGTAGAATCAGCCTCCTGGAATATAGCTAAATTGAAACCCTTCCCCTCTGTTGAGTAGTGAAAAGGAGTTTGTAAAGAGGCAGCTGAATAAAGCCTTGTAGATTAGAGGTTATAGGCTTAAACATTTTGTATTATATCATGTATTGTTTCCTTAATATGCACAAAAAGTGTAAACCTGAAAAAAAAAACTGGCCTAAGTCATAACTCCAGATAACTTTTGAAATAAATAATCCTGTTTCTCTCTGGAGTTTATTCTACCTTGTCCAAGACTTAGCTCCAATAATGTATCCGTTCTTGCTTTTATAACATTTCTCTGTAAATATGACATCATTTCCATATGAGTAGGAATAAGTTCTGTCAACATCTTTTACAAAATTCCCCCCCTCATTATCTTATACCACTCAACTTCTCTATATCCTATTTTGTTTTCATTTCTTTCTTTCATAATCACTATTATATTCATTCCAATTAGGATTCCATCACCTAGCATTTAAGAACTTGCTGTTAAGGTTACCAGTGGCTTAGTCCATTCTGATCTGATCTCACCTGAGCATTGTTCAACAGCTTGACTACGCCCTCTTTCTTGAAGCCTTTTTTCTCTTGATTTTGGTGACATCATGTTTTCCTATTTTCTTCCTGTCTGATTGGCTCCTCATTTTCAGTTCCCTTGACAAATTTCTCCTCTGCTAAATGTCTCAGCATTGAAGTTCTCTACCTCTCTTTGTACCCTCTTCTCTCTAAGGATATATTCTCTCTCGAGGTGATAACCTCTTGATCCTTTATCTTTAAATATCATCTGTATGTGGTTCTACTTGCAGATCTGACTTTCTCTGGAACATCAAACTCATATTTCCAACACTTCTACTTAAAAACTTCCCAAGGATATATAGTATAATAAACATATCAAGATTAATGCATCCTAAGAATAGCCCTTGACCCCTTACATCGAAATCTGTTCCTTCCCAGTTGTTCTATCTCAAACACATCAATATCCCCAGTTAGAAGTACAGGAATTAGCATTTCTCTCATCCTTTCATATTCAGTCTATAATCATACTTTCACCCTATCTGTAATCTCTCCTCTCAACTCTTGTTCTGTCTATTTAAGTTCTGATTATCATTTTCTTCTTCCTGGATTATTGCTGCTTAACATAGTTTCTGAATTTCACTCTTACTATCTTAAAATCCGTTGTCTGTACAGGAACCAGAGTAATATTTTAAAGCATATTTGGGGGCCTCCCTGGTGGCGCAGAGGGTTAAGCAACGCACTATGAAGCAAACCGCAGCCACTACAGCATGAGTTCGAGTTCGATCCCTGCTGCCAGCCAGGGAGGGGACCCACATGGTGCGGCAGACCTCTCCTGCTGTGCCCGCTGCTCCCCTCAGCAGTGTGTTTCAGTCAGTCTGCCTGTTCTGCTCCCTGCTCTCTGTGGTGAATCCTCTCACCCCCCCCACACCTTTGGCCTGTGCCCCAGTGCTTGTATGCATAAATAAATAAATCTTAAAAAAAATAAAGCATATTTGTTTTTATGATGTTACTTACCTGCTGAAACTTGTCAGCTGTTTTACATTACAATTACAATAAAATCTGTATTTTTTTCCTGACATTGGAACCTCCAACTTACCTCTCTGACCGCGACCTCAGCTATTGTCCCTTCATCTCTGCACTCCAGCCATGCTGCTATTTCTCCAACACATCATGTTCTTTCCCATGGTAGAACTCTTCTCTCTGCCTTCATCATTCTTTTCCTCAGATCACCACATGGCTGATTATTCCTTGTCACTGAAATCCATATGAAATATCACTCCTTCAAAGAGCTTTTCCTGGCTTCCTAGATAAAGTAAGCACCCTATCATGTTAGCTGATTGCCTTATTTTGGTTATCTTCGTAGAACTTAAAACATTATTGTTTATAACAATAATTTCATTCGTTAGCTGATTAGTTTGTTTGTTGTTTGGTTTATTTTCTTTCCTCAATATCACCTCCTACTAGACTATACTCTCATGAAAGTTCAGGATTCTGTCAGTCTTAAAAGATAACTCGATGCATAATGGGTACTTAGGAGACATTTGTTGAATTGAAAAAAGAATGACAATCTTTCATATGAATTCTTAGGTGCATATTAGATTATACATGTCTCCCTCTTAATCACAGACTGATCTCCTTGAAGTTTAAACACCTGAAGAATGTTTAACTTCTCTTGGCTCTACTTGAGTGAGTGCATAAAAAATCCTACTACCAAATTTGCCATTGTAGAAAACAAGGGAATGCAAAGTGCTATGATGGATGTAAAAGAAAATTAGGGTTGATAATTATTTCCATCATAAATATTATATGTCAGTACCACACTTTTTCATATATGAAACACTGCTGTAATCTTGGATATTGGATGGAATAGTCAGATGGAATTAAGAAAATTAAATGTAAAGAACCTTGTATTTAGAGTTGAATGGTGAGCTGAACAAGCCCAGGTCAATGAATACTTACCAGTAACTAATGTGAAGAAATGGGGACAAGCTGAGAACAATGGAGACATGTGTCCTCAGGAAGCACAATGGTTTTTCAGTGTCTGTGTCAATAAGCCTGCACTTCACTGCATAGTTAAGATATGCCCATTCAGGTGTGCATGTCCATATCTTTCCAGCCTGGACCACCTCTCTGCAATGTGAACCATCAGAAGAATTTGCCCTATTTCTAAACATAACTGCTATTTATTTCTCTTAATATTTGTGTGCTTGTCTAATTTTTCCTGCTAGATTGCAAACTCAAGAGTTTTTGTTTTAATTACTCTGATTAGTATACTTTCTTGCAAATAACTGGAAGAAGCTCAGTAAATATTTGTGACTGAATTAATAAGAAGCAGGCAGGCAGACTATGTGAGCTTGTGCATTTTTTTTTAAACGATGGAAGTATAAGACCGTCGTCATACAGAAACAAACCACTGAGGAATATTATTTAATATATGTGTTTCCATAATGAAGACGATGGTTATGGTTAATCTCTATAAATATTATTGAAATTAATGGAAAGAAAGAAGAGGAGATATTTTTGAAATTGCTGTTGCTCTAGTTAATTAAAAACAAGGCATTTTAACACAATTTACTTTTAAATGCAGGTTTTGATTTTATAATATGTAAATTTTAATAGTGCAGCTTTAGACCTTTATATATGCATAAACCTCACCTCAACCTCCACCAAAGTTTTAGTGTCATTCCCTCTATCAAATGGACTCCCCTCTACCTCTTCCTTTTAATTCCCTCTCCCTCAACCCTGGTAATCACCATATTTTTCAGACTTCGAGTTATTTTTACTGTGTTTTGTTCATTTGCTATGGTTACTTATAGTCTACATATGAGAGAAGCAATCAGGAAATTCACTTTTTGATGTATTTTGCCTAACGTTATTAACCACTTCAGATTATTTACATGTTGTCACCTTAGGCAAGATTAGTATCATTTTATCAAGGATTAAGATAGAGAGGTAGGTAGATAGATAGATATTAATATTTTGGATTTATTTTGATACAAATTGTACTAGTTCTCTATGAAGACAATTATCTGGGACTACTTTATGTTTTTTAAATAGAATATGAACAGTTAAATTTCCACTAAAAGGGATTATGCTAAGTAAAAGTCAGAAGAAGAAATGAAACTACAGGGTGGTTTCACTCACATATGAAATACAGAGGAACAAGCAAAAGATCAGACAAAATCAAACCAAAACAAAGTCTAGAAATTTGACTTATGAGGCCATCAGAGGGGAAGACTGGAGGATAGGGAGCAATGAGGCAGGGAGCCCAGTGGACTATGGTGGAGGACCCTGGGTGCCTTGGTGGTGGGTGTGAAATGGTAACATATATCTAGATAGATATCAGCCAATACATCTGAATCATATTCCAATGTTACTGCAATAAAAAAAAAATTGGTAAATGCCAAAAATAAAATTTCAAAAAATGTCATTCACCTTTACTCGACATATTTAACATGTTCATTTTCACATTTGTTCAGTTTTTATTTTAATGTTGTAATTTAATTGCTGTTTATTATACCAGTATGGTTTCTAAAACTTAATTCTGTATCTCAGGGTCAGTGTATGCACAACAAATTATAAAAATATCAAATTCCTACTGACAGTATAAAAAAGAAAATTCTTTCTCATTATTGAGAATGCAATTAGAGTTCTTGTGTTCTTGAGTTTGTATGAGCTGCTTTTGAACTTTAAGTGGAATATTTAAAACTTTCCCGTGAATCAGCAAATCAGTGGTCAAACTTTAATTGAAAATTTACATTGATTATAGTAAGAATCAAAAATTTCTCTTTTGACTATTTGATCAAGTATTATAATTTTATTTCACTGTGTAAAATGATGAATGTGAAAATAAAATTATCACAGTATAGCAAGTTCATAGCAAGGACTGATCTTGTTCATTATTGTACTCCTAAGGCCTAGCACTGCCTGCATATACAGTAAACATCATTACAAGATAGGAATTCATATATAATGTGAATATAGAATTGCTTTCATCCCTAACCTTGTCCCCATTCTTATCTCATTAGCTTCGCAACAATGAGACTAAATCTTCCTTATTCTTCTTACAGATTTTGGCAGGGATTTTCTATAGTTATAAACCATTATTTGTTGAAGGAAGGGATTAATGCAGTTATTGGATATTTGCTATGTCTCTAACACATAAGGTGATGACAAAAATAGTCATGAACCACCTTATAGCTACAATATTAGTAGAGTTGAGTTCCTATTTTAATCAGTGGAAAAGGTGACACGCCCCCCCTCCTCCACTCTCATCCACTTTATGCTCATTCTTTACATATACTGAGAAAGAGAAAAATAGTCACTGATATTGGGGAGTTGACAGGTCATATGTTCCCCTGTTGAACGTAATATTTCACAGACCACTGGCATTAGGCAGGGACTTCCTATGTTTCCAACAGACTAGACTGAAACAGGACGACTCCATAGTCACACCTGAAGCCAGAGTTTATAGGAAATAATTCTTCCCCACACTACTTTACAATAAACGATCATGGTTCTAACCTAGTTCCATTTTCCTTACCTTCTAGATAAGAATTTTTAAGATACTAAGTCACAGAATGACTCCTGCCTCCCAAATGCATCCATTTCGGCATGACCTGGTGCTGGGCTTGGGCTAACTTGCTTTATACGTTTTCCTCCAACTCTCCTAACATGGGTCCAAGTCCTTTAAGTTATTTCTAAGGCACACTTATGGGGTGCCCTGCAGTGCCACGGCAGTCAGTCAGTAAACCACATTTGTTTGACAACAGGTGTGTTCCAGATGGTCTTTGGCTGAAGATCATTTGACAGTATTAAGAGCCTAAAGATGATGGCTTCTGTTAAAATTTGAATTGTGGTTACTTTTTACATGTATGCCAATGTTTTTCCAAAGAAAGTCTCTGGAAAGCAGTAGAAGTTCGAGTTAGAGAAAAATGGAAGCTTTGAATGTTATGTATTATTGTAGCTTTATGACTGACCAGTGTTACTGTCACATGACATATTTCCATGGACTCCTTTTGAAAGGCTAAACTAGCAAATGATGACATAACCTATGTGTTGACAGTCCTAACACTCTTTCTGTCAATTGTTAATCTTTTTTTTTTTAAAGATTTTATTTATTTATGCATACAAGAGCTGGGGTACAGGCCAGAGGTGTGGGGGTGGTGAGAGGATTCACCAGACAGAGCCAGGAACAGAACAGGGAGACTGACTGAAACACACTGCTGAGGGGAGCAGCGGGGGAGGCAGGAGAGGTCTGCTGTGCCATGTGGGTCCCCTTCCTGGCAGGCAGCAGGGCTCGAACTCGTGCTGCGGTGACTGTGGTTTGCTTCATAGTGTGTTGCTTAACCCACTGCGCCACCAGGGAGGCCCTGTCAATTGTTAATCTTTCTGTAAAGTTTTTTCATCAAATTCAAACATACCTATATAAGGGACTAATAGGTCACCACTGAAAGAATAGCTACAAAGAATTTATTCAAAATTAAAAATTTGTTTATCTGAAATATATCATGGCTTTCAAGAAGTAGAATTCTGTAGAACACAAGCTATATCTAAACTCATGTACTCGATTTTGTTCTTATTTTAATGTATTTATATAAAAGAAAAGAAATGTTACATCAAATAACCCTTCTGTCCTGGTTTTCTAACATCTGAAGTAAAGATGCATTGACCTAGATCACGGGGGACCCTGCCACATAGTTGCATAGAACTTTGTTCTAAATTTATCAGCATGACACGGAAGAGTTCCCTATTTGCTTTACTGATATTGACTCTATGAAAATTCAGTACTTCTCTATATGTCATTTCAGTCTCACAGTTTAGAATATAGTTTGTTATTTGTGTGTGTGGATTAAGAAAATTTCACATGGAATTTAACCTTTTAGCAGAGTTTTTAGTGTACAGTACTTCCTTGTTAACTATAGGCACTATGTAGTACAGTAAGTTTCTAAATGTTGTTTGTCTTGCATAGATGAAACTATTTTGTGCCCATATCTTGGTAAACTCTTTTATTACAAATAAGAAGGTCAAGAAAAAGTGTTTGGAGGTGATGGATATGTTCGTTAACTTGCTTGTGGTGATCACTTCACCACTGTATAGCTAGCATTCATAGTCCCAAGTTCATCAAATTCTATGCAATAAATGTGTTCAGTTCTTTTTTTTTGTAGCAGTCATACCTCAATAAAGCTGTTTGAAAACAAAGAAAAAAATAGCTTGAATTGAAAATGGGAGTAGTAAATTTGGAACTCCTGATGAATTACCCTGCAATAGTAATTGTATCTACTATTCAGAATTTTTAAATATGTACCTGTGCAAATATATTACATGATTTTTGAAAACCATTGTAATTATTATTATATATTGCCTTTTCCTTCAATCTTCCCACTCTTGTCTCCTTTCAAAAGTGCCTAGGGGTCAAAACAAAGGAAAGGAAGTTTCAAATATGGACCTCATCATACTGGACAGCCACAGAATTGTGTTAAGTATGCTTAAGAAAGCTGTTCTTATTTTATGTGATAGGCTGTATTTGCGTATTTTGACCATTTTTCACTCACACCATCTATTCACAATACTATGGACCTCTTGACTTCCCTCTCCACTACTCCCTGTTCTCTCTGCCTGCCATGTTTATTGTCTTGTGGATGGAGTTGCACATCAGATAAAGTGAAGATGCCAATTCTTGTTTTTTTACATTGCACTTTTTTTGAAGAAGATATGATAACCAATGTAAAGCTGACTTCAACTTTGCCCCACAAGATTAAATAAGAAATCCCCACACCCAAGAGAAGTGATGAGTGAGTAAATGACAATCTCTAAGAAGGAACTGATTCACCTCTTCCCCTTCCCTCAGTTAATTTCAGAAAATGTATTTTTGATAGTATCCCAGTAAATTAGCTACTAGGATATAAGAGGAGATGTGTGTTTGTTTTCCTAGGTAGGCTCTGATAAGTCTGTAAGACCCAGAGACAGATGGGTCTAAGGCAGCCTCAATGTTTCCTTGTTACAAAAGGAGTTTCATGATCTCCATATACCTGAGTGGGTACAAGTCATTGGAGACATTCACCTGTTGGGACCAAGAACTTTGAACCAGAAGAAAGAGGAAATCCAAAGACATGGATTATGTCTTTGGACATAGAAGTGATAGATGGCACCAAGGACAAGACACCTCCTACCCCTCCCAACTCCTGTTTTCCCCAGTGCCCACTTACTAATATGTTCCCTAGGACTTAGCTGGAACCCTGAATTGATTAACTTAGGTTTCTGTTCCCTGGGAGGTTATGATTTGAAAAAGAAATTGAGTATTTGATAACAACCATATAAGGCTGATAAATCTGAGAGGCAAAGAGGTTTAGAGTCTTACCCAATGCCATACAACTAAGTAGTGAGTGGCAAAGCCAGGATTCAGATACAGGCAGTCTGCATCAGATTACACTAGACGGCTGAATCAAATATGTATGAAAGAATGAAGTTCTATTTCTGCTTATGCTGAGTCTGTGTTATTTATTTCATATACATTTTCTCATTTTGGAGGATCTTGTGAAAAACAACCTTTGACTTTAGTATTCTGTACTCTGGGTATGCTGTTGAGGACGCTATTTATTATATAGCAGTGTTCACTCTGGAAGACCATGGAAGTAATTTCTTTCTATTTTTAGTACAGGGTATATCTGGACTTCTCCTGAGCAACCATTTTGTTTGTATTTTGTGGAAAAATCAACTATTTAATCTCATTTCTCTGTTTTCATTGGCTGTGTGTAGCTTAGAGTCAGACGTCAAGCTTGCTATTGGCAAATCTCTATATGAATTCATGACCTGTGTTGTATGCACTCACTTACTCTTCTAACCCAAACTTCCCGTTGCTTTGCTTTTTACCTATTTTAATTTATTTTATCTGTCAGTAATGTACATATCTTAGTGAAACACCTTAAATCCTTGCTGAGAAAGGCAGGTTGTAAATGCATGCAAATATATATATATGTATTTATTTTTGCTTTCAAACTACGTCATTCGTACATCTTCTTTGGTCAGCAGAAGAACCCCAATGATTACTTTTTTTTTTTTAGCAGTATTGCCATCCTTTCATTGGCACATTTCATCCATAAAGATCAGAAGAGTAAGCTATAAAGGGCACAGTATACTTTCTGTTGTCTACCCTCCATTCTTGAATTGAGGGATTTGATGAAAAGAAATACTGATGCATGGGCCAGCAAGGGTTAGTAGTTAAGTATATAAGTTCTTGGGTTTAGATTTGTTCATATTCAAGTTCTGCTACCTATTGACATGACCTTGGTCAGTTAGCTAAACTTCTCTGTGCCTCATTCTCCTCACTTGTAAAATAGGGCTAAAATAATAATCTACATTCATGTACTTATTGTGAACATTCAGTTAATACAGTTAAATAACTATTGCCTTTGATAGATTCTCATGGCCAAAGGAATTAGCAAGAGATTATTTTGAACTTTGGTAGGCTCAATAAAATATCCTTGAAGTAACTTATGATGGGTCATCAAAAAGAACTTTAAAAGTATAGAGAGATTGCATTTGCTGTAATTCATATGTATCATATTCTTTTACCCTTTCCAAGGCTGAAGGCTAAATTTTTATTTTAATTTTCACAAGTTCTTTTATGCATAGAATTACAGAGCAAGAAGGAATCTTAAGTTCATCAGCACAGGTAAAGTTAGTAACTCTACTCAAACTATTATTGAAAGACCATCAGTGAAGGAAGAAAACGATTATATTCTCCCTAGGAAAACTTGTGGAAGAAATGGAAGGAATAGATTTTCTCTTTCAAGTAAGTGAAGACTACTGAGGAGCAGTGGGCATGGCACAGCTCAGATGTGTTAACCTGCTCTCCTAAATCATTTGTAGTGTTGTAATCCCATATTACCACAACAATAATAATTTTTAAAAATGATGATGTCTTGAAAGGGGGTTTTGGTGGATGAATGAAAGTGGTTGTTTAAGGGAAAAAGGGAAGAGAAACCATCTCTGTTAGGGACAATTTCTCATCCCTAGCTTCAGCCTGACAAGCCTGCAATAGTTCTTGTATCTTCCATGTGATTCCTTCTCTTGTTTATCTCTCTAATTCATGGAAGTTCATGGTTTCTTGTTGTTGCTTACATCTAGATTGTGTAACTTGGAATAAATGCCCTCTACTGAAGTGCTCACCACTGTTTCTGCTTCCTGACTAGTTCCTGACAGGTACACCATAGCAGTGATCTAGGGGAGAGGTATTGAGAGTCCAAACAAAAGAAGAGATTGGCACACATAGAGGAAGAGCTAATATAAAAAAATGCAATTACAGAATATACATGACCCTTCATATGTATTTGTGTGGTGTACAGACTATATATAATCCATAATGCAGATATTATGACCCTTTGTGGTCATCGTGATCCTGATTAAAGCAAGCAATATGGGAAGCAGTGGACTGGGGAGATCTAAGGTGAACATGATACTGCACTACACATATCTAGTAAACAGAAGCACACAGGAATCTGGAACTTGAGTTTCATATTTGAAATTTACTAGCAAGTAACAGTGTTTAAAAACTTGGGAGTAAGATCACCAGGGAAGAGACAGAGAATGAGAAGAGTACAGGAGCAGATCTGCATGAGATCACTAAGATTAAGAAGAAAAAAGCCGACAAGGAAGAAACTAGAGAGAATAGTATAAGAAAAGCCACAACTTTGAATTAAGATTGATAATTCATTTGCATGCTTCTAAAGAGTCATAGGTCACCAATTAAGTATTGATTCAAAGTTTCTTTATTTCTCTCTTTAAAATAACTTATGGCTGTATATCTGTTCACATAATTCATGGAGAACAAGAAATACAGAGTCAATTTTCCAACTTCACCAAGCTGGTAGTGGTATAGATAGGATTCAAACCCAGTTCTAATATAATTCCAAGGTCCATAGTGCCTTGTAAGGATATTGAATGCAGATTAATGAATCTGTATGTATTTATAGGTAATGATAAATTATTCAAAGTTCTGGATACAGCAAACCCTGCTTAAAATGTATCTAAGAAGTGTGTTTGCTTTGGTAGCACATATACTGAAATGTGTTCAAGAAGAATAATCTCAGAGCAATATGGCGATTAGAAAGAGAGGGCGCCCAGAGAGAGAAAAGAGGGAAAATTATGAGAATACTAAGTAATAGTAATGAGGGCTTGGCTTAGGGTAAAGCTGTTGGATTTAGAAGAAATGCCAAAACTAGGATGTTGAATTAAATATGAATTTCTGAATTTTGGGCAATGGTATGTCCCATGAAGTTATGGGATATATTTATATTTAAACTAGTCAAGTGAAGATGCACATAATGCAAGACCTAGGAGGTCCCAAAAGTGGAGTTTCACTGTGCCCTCCCCAGTGGAATAAAAATGCATCAGTCTCCTGGAATATTGATAAATTTGTCTACCAGAAAGCTCACTTGATTGAGCCTTGCATCCAGAGTTTTTATTGGGGCTTCGATACATAGGCACAATTGATTGAATCACTGACCACATTGGTAAACTTAATTTCCCTCTCCCATCCCATCCTCTTCCTAGAGAATGGGGCCCTACTGCTAATAACAAAGACACTTCTATCATTTAGGAAATTCCATGGGTTTGGAACTCCTTCTCAGGAACTCAGAATAAAGACTAGACAGATTCTTTATTATACCACACAACTCTTTGGTAATGGAAATGGAGAGATTGATGAGGAAGAAGTTATGCAAAAGAAGAGGGTAAGTTAGGATGAGTCTTAAAATCTTGGAGTAGTGGAAATGTGAAGAAATGCAAATTGGGGTGGAATAGAAGATAATGAGCTAATTTTAGAGTACCTGGATTTGAAGATGCTGGTGGAAAATCTTGTAAATTCAAAGTAGAAGTACAGAACTGCATATCTGGAATTTGGAAGAATTGTCAGAATTACATCATGGAATTCAGTATTCCTTAGGATGACTGTGAATGTTGAATATCTGAAATGTATCATAATATTGTTCTAGGAAAAAATAATGTAGTAGAAAAGCAAAGCCCAAGAGTGACAGGAGGGGACAAAGAATCCCCAGACAAAATAAAAATAAAAATCCTAAATTTTCAAGAATTAAATTGACAAGTGTTTTCCATATGAAATCAGGTTCATTTCAAAGTTCTTATGTTTATTCAGTAATTCATTTCTACCTGTTTGTCCTGAATGTTTAACATTATGATACTACACACTTTTAATTCTAAATATTAATTGGAATTTTGCTTGATTTCATGTAAATTCAAAGTACTCAGTGAAGTTTCAAAACATGAAAAGGAGGGTATAAATGTAT
This sequence comes from Galemys pyrenaicus, assembly GCA_019455555.1. Classification (NCBI taxonomy): domain Eukaryota; kingdom Metazoa; phylum Chordata; class Mammalia; order Eulipotyphla; family Talpidae; genus Galemys; species Galemys pyrenaicus. The sequence goes on along the minus strand of JAGFMF010011395.1, from coordinate 5,882,719 downwards.
AACTGTATATTTGGTATCTTAGAGTTAGCTTATTTTGTTTCAATTAGTTTAGCTTTGTTAACATCATCTTCGGTTTGCAGAGTTTGGCTTTTCTTGATGTCAGAAAGGTTAACAAAATGGAATTAAAGTCATTGCTTTTATTTATTCATTTTAAACTTGCTTTTTAATTACAAAATGGCTTACAACTAATGATAGTAAATTAATCAATGTAATTATTATTTTCAAATGATTGAATACAAATAATTGCATTGTTTCTACATAATATCATAAAGACCATTGGAGCACATAGATTGTGAAATATCACTTCGTCTTCCCTAGCTCCTTGCTATCACATATTAACATTGTACAAAAATGGCTATGTGCTTACACTGTCCAAAATCACCCTTTTGAGTATTGTGTAACATTAAAAAAATGAATAATATATAATCTGATGGACAAATAATACTTGTAAAAACACTAACATTTGTGTTTAGTGATTGTAATATTGGTTGAAAACTACTTTGTATAATCTCACTAGTAGCACTTTTATCTGCTGCATAATTAATAATACTAATTAAAAAGAAGATCAACAGGAATATTTTTGAAACATGCAAACAGCAAATTGCTTCACCCCTTTACAATTCAACCCTTAATTTGTAAATGATAGTGGACTAAATTTTCTAGTCTTTTTTTGCAGTTCTTGTTACTGTTTGTGGTGTCAGGTAATAGATTTTAATACCTTAAATCCAAGTTCCATTTCAAGCCTTAACCCTGGAAATCAATGATAAGTAGAGTAGCTTCTTCATCAAGCTTGTGATAGAAAGACATAGATTGAGAAATAGCACTGGTTTCTAATTCTAGCTCTGTAAAAAATCCTCAGCATCTTTTAGTGTTATCATCTGTAAAATTTATACATCTAATGGTGCCTTCCAATTTTAAAGTCTGTGATAAAATTAAAATAAAACCTACTTACAATAACCAGGTTAGCACCAGTCTAATGCAAAGTCTGATTTATAAGATATTTCAAAAATATTTTAATTGCTTTCAAATTATACAGTTGGACGAGAGACTAGCATGGAAAGCTATTAAGCAAAAATAACTGAAGCGTATGTTGTACCAAAGAGATTATATTATTTAGTGTTTTTTAAATTCTTTTTATTGAAATAACATTGGTTTATCACACTAAAATGTTTCAGGGGTGTAAGTTTCACATCTCTCCAAATGTATGTTACCGCACCACACCTACCACCAGAGCACCAATAATCTTGCACCATAGTCCATTGAAGCCCCTCCACACTTTGCTCTTTCATCCTCCTCCCTCTCCTTCCAGTAGCCTCAACCACCTGACTTATTTTCCTTAGCATAATCCCTTCCAGTTCTATCTGTATTGTAGCAAATAGAAAGATTACATCTTTTTTTTTTTTTTTAAGCGAGTAGTATTGCATTGTGTCTCTCTAGCACATCTTCTTAATCTACTCTTCTGTGGTGAGGCACTTAGGTTTTATTGTGTTATTGTCTGACTTATTGCAGACTTACTGTCTGCGGTGAACGCTGGAGTGCGTGTATCCCTTCAAATTAGTGTTTATGCTCTCTTTGGATAGATTTTAAGTTACAAGTGTGAAATATGACACTAAAATCCAGTTTTTGACTGGATTTTTGACAACAAAAACAATTTGTTGTCTTGAGAAGATGCTTCTCTAGTGTCTATTGATAAAGTATTTTTGAAAGAAGGCTTCTTCTCTTGTACTTGTGCAACCTGAGAACTTTAAGCACTAAGAAATCAGCCACTTGCTTTTATTTTAAGGCTAGTTGATAGTGACATAGTCATTGTGGACAGTCTTGTGTGGAAGAAATTCACTTTGCACAAGGAAACTTTTGATCAGATTTTTCACTGCCTATGTTTATTTACTGGAAACTTTTGATGTTGATTTCCAGCCTGTTAATTAGATGTATGAGTGTACTTGTGAATGTTGCAACAATTAAAGTATTTAGTCTTATGTGAGAATTCTTCCCACTCTAAGCTCTGAACTTGGGAAGTTACGAGATTGAAATTTTAGAAGATTAGACCTAAATTGCTTCTGACTGTTGGATGAATATTGAGATGGTCCCCTGTGTGGGGAGTTTGGCCAGAGCAAAGCAAACTCGGGCATCTGGGGAGCACAGTGACACCTTGGTTCAGGGGAAGATGTATTGGGTCTGGTTTTGGCATGCTAACTCTGTGGAAGTGGTCACTTTCCTCTTGTGTTACTTACTCCACTAAGAGATGTGTTATTCTTTAGGTCAAGGAAAGTTACTCTTTTAACAGTACCTGGAAAGTAAATGAGTATAAAAATGTTATTAAAAGTGCCACATTGAGAACTATACAGAATTTAATTCAGGTGTTTTATATTCTCAGAGGGCTGAGTAGGTGCGATGTTTCAGACAATAGTTTTAAACTAAAAGGCTGTCTCTGCTGGGATGCATAATATTATGCTCTTTTGTAAAAGCCGGTAAATCCTAAACTGAAGTCTGCAGGAACATCTTTGAGTGTGGGCTATGGCCACAGAATTCCCCTTAGCATTAGCTTGGCACTGCTTCTTGTCTCGCAGACAGTGAAGAAAGAACATGCCTTTTCCACCCTCGAGGCAATAAAATAAATTAAAGGGTGCGGCATTAAATGAGTTGAATTTTGAGTAGTATTTTTCATACCTCCAACATTTGAAAATCAGTTTATCCTTATGAAGCAGCATTTGGAATCACGAAACAAGGGCCTCTCCTGTTTGTGCCAGTATGAGGGTTCTTTTGATTTTCTCATGTCACATGAGTGTCAAACAACCTTTTCTGGCCCTTTTCTTATTGTGGTCTCTGGGTAGTGTCTGCGACTAGAACTAGTCATTGGAAAAATCACAAATAAATGAGCATGATGGAAGGTAAAACATCTTTAGTTTGTTTCTGCTGGGTCTGGTCCAGGCTATTACAGTCCCTACATATCTCCATGACACAGAAGCAAGAGTTTTTGCAAAGAATGTCCCCAGGGCCCAACCAAATCCTTCCTTTGCAGAAGCTGCCCTGCTTGTCTCTATTTGTTATGTTTTTGCTTCTTCCAATTTTGCACTTTCTCTCAGTATTTTCTAAAGAGAGTGGAGAGAGTTCTTTTAAGATGGGACTTTGTTTTGTTTTCATAGAAAAAGGTTTATCTTTAATGCTACCATGTATCCTGTAGAAGCCCTTTTCTTATAGTCTAATAAATAAGAAGGGGATAATTTTATTTTACTGCATTTGAACATTGATAACCCCAGAGATGGTAGGATACATCTTATGAAATGCTATTTAACGAAAAAAAAAATGACTCTATTTACCATCTACAGAGCAAGATGTGAAGGCTCTTCCTCTTTCTAGGTGTGTGATATTTTATTTCAGGTCATCTAAATGTGCTTTTTCTGTATTGTTCTGGCTGCTGTTTCCCTCACACAGTGGTTTTATTGTTACTAACTTTCCAAAAACATGGTATGGTTATTAATAAAGGTATCTCAAGCATAATGCTTTGACAAATTTTGGACTTTTACCTTATATCAGGCATCATGCTTTTTAGTTCATTACATAATTAAACAAATGTTAGTTATAGAAACTAAGAAATATTCTAATTTTATAGATGAGAAATGAAGACTCCGAATTTGTGAGACTCATTCAAAGTTAGACACCCATTAAAGCTATAGCCAATGTTTAAATGGTAGAGTGTCCACCGACTTTACCCAGTTAATGTTTTTCCAAATGATACCTCATGTTAGATTCTATTACCTATTTCTATTACCTATTTTAAAAATTACCTATTTTTTTAAACTTCACACTTTAAAGTATTTGTATTTGTAGTTTTTTATTACATGCCCATCATTGGGGTACGTTTTTATATTATTTGTCCAGTGTCCCGAAATACCATGTTTCTATATTTTTAACATAGCCTCCCTCCTCCCCTCTATCTCTCAGAACCAACCTGCATCTGGTAGAGCTAGTTCATGATAGGGAACAAAGAAAGAATGAAAATTGTGTGTATGTTTGTGTGTGTGTGTGTGTGCGTGCGTACATGTGTATGTGTGTGTGAAGGGTGGAGAGAGAGAGAGAGAGAAATGAATATTGAGGTTGAATGAGACCATTTATATACCATTTTCCTTACACACACAAATACTGACTATATGAATCTTTTCCCCTTCTGCCTGTCGAAGAGTTTTCTAGGCTGCCTGTCAAGAATGTTAGTATTTCATGCTGGGTAGAGTACCCTCCATTCTCTGCTGAGAATGAATACTCTGTACCTATTCAGTCCTGGTCCTTGAAAGGGGAAGAGTTAGGTCCCTATTTTTGTAGATTTCTGTAGTGAAATTCCCACGCTGCATTTGTGGGCATGAGAGTGAAGAACAGGGTGAGGAGAGTTCTTTGAAGGCATGAAATATTCCATGTGGAAAAGCCCCCTCTTAAATAAAAGAGGTGAGGAATGCACATTGGTTCAGACATCAGGAAAAGACTTTTGGTGATTTGGGGAGGGCATGCATATTTTCAGTTAGTGTGTACCAATCATACTTTTTTTTATTGCATTTCAAGGACTATGAGAAAATTTTCTGACAATATTTACTTGCACAAGAACAGATTTTTAGGGGTCTAACCAAATGCAGATCCTGCTGATCAAAAAATATAAAGCTAATAAAAGCTAATTATTGTGTTTCGAGGACTGTAGGGATATTGAGCTTGTTCATATGATTTTAAAAAAAGGAATCCTTGTGCCCTGTGTTAAGTAATTTGTGTTACTAATTATGCATCATTTAAATATTGCCAGTAACATTTTAACAAGTAATTTTCAAATGAAATTTTGATGAAACATAAATGTTAGTGTTAATTACACATTATTCAAGAACTCATACAAATGAAGCCCCAATACAATTTTTTTAATTTAAACTATGAACAAACACCCCATTCTAGCCAATTATTGAGAACATCAATTCCATCATCTACTCTACTTTTGCCATTTCATTAGTTGTATTTTCCTCATGCCCTTGTTATACCTCCTTCTATCATATCTTATCTCTTTCCACTCCTGCCTTTTATCAGCATAGCAATCATCAGTGTCAGGTATTGATGTCATAGGAAAGATACTTATCAAAGTAAAAACCTCACTGAAAAGAGGGAACCGCTTTAATCGGATTTGATGTACCAGATTTTATAATTCTATTAACCTAAGTAACACATTTTCCATAAATCCCTAATAAATATTCTGGAACTCACAAAGAGTGAAAAAAAAAAAAACTTTATTATCTTAAGGCAAAGAAGCCTTACTGTACTTCTTTTGTTAGACACTATTGAAAGTATGTTTTATTCTCAATGTATGTGCTCATTATCACTATTAAATTTAATGCTATAGTTATATGATTTTTAGTTTTATATGATTTATATAGTTTTTATGATTGTCCTCTCATGTTAAAAACTGTCTTTAAAATTATAGTATTTAATGGAGCTACTAAGGAGGTTTTGCTCTCAGGTACATGAAATTGCCAATATTTTATTGCCTGTAATTATGTTACATGGGAGTATTTTTCTCTAACCATTACCTGTGATTAAAATAGTTTGGTATGCCATGTAACAGTCTCATACCTTTGATTTGTGAAAAGTCAACATAGAACATTGTGGGCTTTAGGTATTTTCTTTTCTTCAGGATTTAGTTTCCTCTACCTACTCCCACACCCTAGCAAAGATACAATTAAATATGAGTTTATATAGACTATGGAAGAACTAAGTGTTTAGGCTTTGTTTACCTAAAATACCCTTGTATCAAGCTGAAAAGTTGAATCTGTCACAAAACATCCTCCTGGATCACAAATGTGATTTGTTAACATAGAAATGTATCATAAAGAATAACTCCAGGAAATATCCACTGGTCAAAGTATGTATTTTGTTTTTCAATAGGAAAGAAAAAAATACAAACTCAGCAAATTATAAGACATAACTTCCATTCAAAAGAGCTCATGAAATTTACTCAGAGCTTTTATTTATTCATAATAATCAGACTCAGTTCTGGCAAACTAAGTTGTTTGGTTTTCTAATCTAAAGCTGATTAGAATTAACTATGTGGGGATCATATTGATTGTTTTTATTTAATATAGAATGAATATTTTCCTGTGTCTTCAACAGTCTTCTAAAAGTTTTGTAGAAATTGCATAGTACACTAGTGATATGTATTTATAATATTTGAAACTGAATTGTGTTGACATTTAGATTGTCTCTGAAATTTCTCTCTTAGAACAAACAGTTTGATGAACTTTGCTCGACACTGATCTTTGTCTTCTCCAATTAGTTCTAAGCTTAAAGACCATGAAATTGAATAAATGACTCTGAATTTGAATAGTTTTAAAGCTTTTGAAACATACCGTCATGTAGCCCTAAACATTTTTAATGAGTAAGCCCTATTCCATTTGAATGCATAAATAATAATATAATTAATATTTTTGAGTATTTGCTGTCAAGTACTGTTGTCAGAACTTCACTCATGTTTACTCACTTCATTTTAGAAACTATTTTAGAATTGTTACTCCCTATTTTATAAATGAGGAAAAGGAAGCATTAGAATATACAGTAACTCATTCAAGGTCAAACAAATAATAGTGGTGGAGGCAAGAGTTGAACTCAAACTGTAGGCTACTAACTAACATTTACTAGTATTCAAAACTAGACTAGTAAGTTTATTGAAATGTTGAGTTAAGAAATCGAAAATACATTTCTGACTCTCTTGAGACTTGTTTACTATATGTTTACTTAACTATATTCATTTTACAGATGAAAGAAAAAGCAATGGATCTTTAACCTAACTTACCCACATCACATAGTAATTGGTAGACTTTAAATTAAGGTTTCTCTGGCATCCAACTCTGAACTTTTAAACTATATGAAAGATTTGATTCTTATATCAATACTAAACTTGACATTAAAATGAACATGTTTTTGGATTATTCAAAATAGTGGAGATTCCTGTTCGTGGCGATCCCTGGTCAAAGCTTAGGAATAAGTTTAGGTCTGACTATACATCACTCACAAGTTACTCTGCAACTTCATGGAAAAGAATCAGTTTCTCAGAAGCCTTCACAATAAAAAACCATGCTAAGATAGAGAGTGAGGAAGTAGTGGGGAAATGCAGTACTCTGTGAGGAGACAACGTTTGAGCTCAAATCTGATGGGTGGACTGAATAAGCAGCCGCGGAGTGTTCCAGGCAGAGGGAAGAACAAGTGTAGATTCCCCAAAGTGAGCATGAGCATTAGCTTTTGAAAGGAAAGAAGGCTGACTGCCAAGATCCAGGCTGGAAGGATGGAGTGCACCTCAGTGAACTTAGTAGGGCCAACTTCTAATTGGCCCTTTTGTACCATTTTGTGAGCCATGAAACAGATTTTGGACTCAATCCTAAGTGCAGATGAAAGACATCAAAGCAAAGGAGTAACAAGATGAAGTTTATATCCTCATGACAAGGAATGGAATGTAGGAGAGGTTGGCGTGGGTTCCTGGACATCAGGCCAAAGCATTGCACCTTGGTGAAAGATGAGGGTGGCTTGAGGTAGGAACACAGAAGTGAAGATGGTACAGAGCAGTCCATTTGTGTTATGCTTTGGAGGTAGAGATTTAAAGGCTTCAGTAGATTTGATCATGAGGGAGGGAAAGAGAGAATCAATTATGATTCTGAGTTGGCAATGTGAAAAAAATATGTTTAAGGGTTTCTTGTCCCCATTGGATATGACTTTTCTGTAAGGACAGAAGTTTGTCTCCTTCATTTGTTAGGTGTACCCATAGCCTACTATAAAATAAGCTCTGGCAAGCCACAGAGGAGATACTCTAAAATATTACCAAGTCATAGAACAATTATTGTATAATGCTAACATATTATCTAAATTATTCGATGAAAATATTTCCCCTAATGTTATACTTTACATTTATATTTTTAATACTTTGGCATTCAAAAGCTATAAAGATTTAAGTATATTTAGTCCAGTTATTTATTATTTTGTGATTTTGTGTCCACAATATTATTCCCTGTTCAGAGGTTTAACTAATAACTAATTCTGCTCTTTGTGATTGTTATTTTTAATTCTTGGGGGGGAAAACCCTCAGTGTTTTTAAATTATGTGATATAGGGCCAAAATAAGTTTTTCTTTGTAAATTCCACTTAAACAATTAAATACAGCTAAATTAAATCATTTCCTTTTAAAAAAAAAAGGTCTGTTAGATTTTTACAAATGATTTACTTCTAAATTCATATTTTAGTATCATGATAAAGGTACTAGATGGTGTTTTTATTATTCTGATCTTATCTCATGTTTGGAATTCATGCACTTCAGTATGTATTTGGGCTGTACTATAATACTTTTATATGTATTTTACCCTAACTATTAATTCCTGTAATTGTTCTGGAAATGGACCCTGGTATAGTCATCCCTAGTAATAGATGGAGGTGGATATTTAAATATTAATTAAATTTTTAAAAAATTAAACATTTTACTTTTTAACCACCTTACCCAACGTCAAGTGTCAAATAGTCCTATTGAGTTAATGGCCACCCTGTGCAGAATTACAGAACAGTAATCTCAGTGCTGAATTACAGAACATTTCCACCATCACATAAAATTTTATTAGACATTACTGCTCATAAGAATCAGTTTTTCAAATTTCTAGAAATTTTCCAAGGATTTAAAAAAATAGAATACCATGATACATATGTTGAAATTACATGGGGGATTACTGACAACTTTAGTTAGTTTTTATTTCTAGGAATGAGTTATTCAGTCACATTTATAAAACTATTTTTTTCTGTCATTGAATTTGATTTTTTTAAATGTCATGTATTTATGGACAAAATCAACTGTAGTAGCTTTAAATTTTGAAATTATTAATGCATTTTAAAATTTTTTCTTTCAAGCATTTTCAATTTAGATATTCTACTTTAATTTTTAAAATAAAAAGATAATCTTGTGTTTTCCTAGATTTTCAAGATTTTTAGTACAATCTGCTTGATTAAAATACCCTGTTTTGTTGGTTTTTTTTTCCTCTTCAAATTTATTTACTTGTGGTTTCCATTTCTCTAATAAATTCCCAAAGGGCTTTAGTTTTTTTCTTTTATGGATGTATCAATTTTTATTCATTTTCCTCACACTTTTCTGTGGATCTGTCTGCTCTGAGACAATTTCATGCTTTCAGATGACTTTGTATATACCTACTGTGACTGCCATGCATGCCGTCATTTCCTTAGGAGATCTTATGCCTTCACTGTGGAGTTCTTACTGGTCACATTTAACCAGTTGTTTCTAAGAAAAATTCTGTTGCATTAATATTATAAATAACTTTTTATGGTAGTATTTATTGTATTTTTATTGCAGTAATGATGCTGTATGTTTTGTGCTGCTTTATAATAAAATGTGTATCTTAGAACTATTGAAATACTAACAGTTGGTAACTGTTCTGTAACTATTTTGTTTATTATATTGTTTAAATTTCTATGTCCTCAGTTTTTGATGGTTCAATGCGTGGCATTGTGGTAATGATTTGTTAATATTTTCCTCTCAATGGTATTGCTATTATTTTCTACTCAAATTCCATAACATTAATTTGCTAATCCCTTAAATCTTGCATGAAAATAATATTCTCAGGATTCCTGTCGTTTCCTTTATATTGACAAACTTTTGTGTATATTTGGAAACATTCTTAAGGTAAATGGTTAGTGAAAAACTAATGTGCTTTTGTACTTCATTCCAGTGTTAAACTTGTTCAGCTACTTATTGCTCATCTATTTAATGATTATAAACTGTCATTTTTGAATCTATTTTTTCTGCTTGCTTTTAATATCTTAAAACAAGGAAGGTAGAAATCCTTCTAAATATTCTCCAAAAATATTATCCAGTTTGTTTAAATAGATATTTTTACTTAATTGCTCAAACCAGAAGAATCTAGTCCCTTTCATAAAAGGAATGACTGTCTATGTTTTGACATCTTTTGAACCTTACTTCCTTATTCTGTTAATCTAATCTGTTTATTAATCTTGTTAGTATTTAATTCAGCTTTTAATGTGTTGTCAATATTGTCTTTATGATGTTAGTTCGAACAAGCATTTAGACTTATTAAGATAAAACTTACTTTATTTGAATTTCATATTTTAAAAAAGCATCTTTCAATCTTTAGCAAGTTTCAGTGTTCCCTGAAAGTTATTTTTAAAGCACAGCTTTTCCATTTTTAATAGTTAATAATGCATTTCCCTGAAATTGGGAGAACATCTTTTAGTAAGATCTGAAGAAATGGTATCATAGAATATATTTTTGTGAGACCCAACAGACTGAGACTGTTTTGGTCAGCATCACATGTAACTGTCTTAACAACTGAAATATAGTATCTTTTCACAGCCTTTTCCTGTGAGGTTATGCTAACTTTCCTTCTACATTTTTTTGCCATTTACTTTTTTTTCAGGTCATTTATTTTGGTAGAATGATAGCTTTCAGGATAGAAAGATGAATTTGGGGGATAAAAAGATGATTCTTTTAGATTAGAAATTCTTAATATGTATAAATTCTTAATATTATACATACTGTCAATTTGTCATTTCCTCAGTTTGCTTGAATTTAGGAGTATCTATTATTCGTATGCTGCAGCTTTATATGCAGTCTCCTTTAGTCTTTCCCACCTCTCATATTTTTTACATTTTTCTCATTCTTTGTTCTCATCTTTGCATTTCTCCACTAGTCATCAGCATCATTTTCAGTTTTGGGGGCACCATCAGTATGCTTTGTATTGCTTATTATGCCTTTTTTTCTGGTTGCTGTGATCATATTGTAAAAGTCTTTTATATTTAGCTTACTTCAAAGGATGCCTAATAATCTTAATGAAAGCAAAAATGGCAAAAAATATCATTGCTGTTTTTAAAGTAATTATATTTCACGGGAAGACAAGGAAGGCTTTCCCTTCTTAGTCATTGGCATGTCATTTGTCTTATGTTCCAATTGTCCCCCCATCTCTAACCCCTAACTCCTGTGGGGGTCAAGTTTATATTTTTTAACATAATGAATAAACAGAGAGATAGCCGGGCTTTAATGTAGACTTTTAAACAGACTTTAGAATTTTTGGTCTCTCTGTCAGAACTTAAGTGTCAGGTAGACACTTAACTCATGGGCTTTCCTTTTCATTAGTGGGAGTTCCTAGTGGTCTCCCTGCATTGCAGGTGGGCCAAAGCTGAGGTACCTATGAGGACTTTTGGGCTGACTGATAAAATTCAGATTTGACCAAAGACTCCAGGTTTCTGCCATAACTAATAGAAGATGAAACAGTGTAGAGGAGAGATGCTCAGGACTTTGGCAACTGAGGGACTGGCATGTCTTTGCCACCATTGGGAATGTCTCTGGTCCCTGTACACCATCATTGCCGCAGTCCTTGTGGTGTAAGGGGCCTTACAAGGAGTGACTTTATGTGTTCGCTCACTGAAACACAGTCTTAGGAATGCACTTCTGTGTTGTAGAAAACAGATTTTATTATTTAACCCATCTTAGAAAGCTTCTCATCCAAATGGATTAATTCCCTTTTATCCTCTTTTGGTTTATATCTCAGCTTTAATGGTTGAGCTAGTGATCTGCCAAATTCTTTCATTAATTTTCATATTTGTCTATTAATTAATTTATTTTATTATTAAGGTAACCTTGGTTTACAAACTATAGATTTCAGGTGTAAAGTTTCACCCTCGGACAGATGTGTAGACCACGCCACGCTCACCAGATTTCCTTGCCAGTGGACCCTGCTACCCCATCCTTTGCCCTCCCGATGGGAGTCTAAGGATTTGCTTTTGTGTTGTTTTGTCTGTTCCTTTAGGCTTTCTTTTCTTTCTTTTTTTCAGTTGGTTCTTATTCCTCATGATCCTGAAGGTACAAGATGTTACTATATAGGAGATATTGGTCATAAAATTGTAACTCTGCATAGGATGAATCTGAATTTTTCCTTATAGATTGGTATAATTCTTGAGTACTTTTACTAAGTTAGAACAACTCAGCTCACTCTGATTTGTTTTAAATACCATCAAACTATTTCTAAAGTCCTGGTGAAGAACCTTGTCTCTCCATTTTGTGGTCTTCAACCCCTCTGCATAGAGAGAGAGTGAGAGCAAGAGAGCGAGAGAGACTTTGTACTTTATTTCCCATTTCACATATTGCTTTTTAAAAAGGGTTTGTGAAATTTCTAGTATCAGTGTGTAAAACCCTCATAGATTTCTTGAGAATGTTTTATTTTATTTATTTATTTATTTTTATTAGATTTCTTTAATTATATTCGACATCTTTTGTATTCCCCAGGGAGTTCCCACCTCCATTCCACCCGTGCACCATCATCTCAGTCCCTTGTGCTCCTTCTGCCCTCATCCCCGACTTTGCCCTCCTCTTCCTTCTCCCATAGTCCCTTTGGTTAATCTTTGACATTTTTGTCTTGTTGAGTTTTGTTTGCTTGTTTGTTTTTGGTTGTAATTGACCATTTCCTTCAGCTTACTTTTTTGTTGTTCTTGTTGCTCTATCACATTCCTCCCAAAAGTGAAGCCATCCGATATTTTTCTCTTGTCTTCTGACTTGTTTCACTGAGTATAATTCCTTCTAGCTCCATCCATGTTTCTATAAATGGCCCTGGTTTGTCATGTTTAATTGCTGAATAATATTCCATTGTGTATATGTACCACAGTCTTCTTGATCCAGTCATCTACTTTTGGGCATTTGGGTTGTTACCAGGTCTTACCAATTATAAATAGTGTTGCAGTAAACATAGGGGTACAGGTGCTCTTTTGGATCGGTGTTTTTGTGTTCTTTGGGTAGATCCCTAGGAGTGGGATTGCTAGATCATATGGTAGTTCCATCTCTACTAGACTTAGGAACCTCCATACGGCCTTCCATAGTGGTTGGATTAGCTTGCATTCCCACCAGCAGTGTACTAGGGTTCCTTTTTCTCCACATCCTCACCAGCATTTGTTGTTGGCTTTTTTAATATGTGTCATTCTTACCAGTGTGAGGTGGTACCTCATTTTGGTTTTAATTTGCATTTCCCTGATTATGAGGGATGTTGAGCATTTTCTCATGTGCCTGTTGGCCATGTGTCCTCTTTGGAGAAGTGTTTTTTAAGTTCTTCTGCCCACTTTTTTTCTTTCAGATTTATTTATTTATGCACACAAGAGCTGGGGGTACAGGCAGGAATCCAGGGCAGTGAGAGGATTCACCAGAGACAGAGCAGGGAACAGAACAGGCAGACTGAAACACACTGCTGAGGGGAGCAGCGGGCGAGGCAGGAGAGGTCTGCTGTGCCATGTGGGTCCCCTCCCTGGCCGGCAGCAGGGATCGAACTAGTGCTGCAGTGGCTGTGGTTTGCTTCATAGTGCGTTGCTTAACCCACTGCGCCACCAGGGAGGCCCTTGAGAATGTTTAAGCCTTCAACTCATCAACAGCCCATATGAAAATCATAACTTTTTGCCCCAACCCTACCCTATGTGTCCCCCGCTGTAACTCTTCATAGGATATAACACTCTGTAAAAACAAAAACAAATTAAAACAAAGATAATGGTTTCCACAACCTAATTTAGAACTGTTTCCTTTGTGTTACAGTTATATCTCCAAAAAGGTCAGGAAACATAATGGAATGAAATTCCCCATAACTTCCCTATGAGCCATATCACCATATGCACATGAATAATTCTCAGGTGCAGTGGATAAAATAAATGGTCAAATTGATATTGCATGTCTTTTCAGGTGTAGAAATGAAGAGTCACAGAAAATGATGCTACTAAATTAATGAAGTTTTCTCTCAGTGCATACATCTTAGTCCCAGGATAGGAGAACATGCTCTTGAATAAAGTAGAATGAAGACATAGAGGAACTAAACAGTTTACCATTATTGGTCCACTCTGATTCCTCACATTGTTGTAGAAATTTTCAGTGCTGAAATGCTTCACTTTTCCTTTCTCCCAGGTTATGAACACAGGTCAGTGTGTCTCAACTTGTGGTCCGCATTAATAATAACTTGGGGTGCAGCATTAAAGTGCCAGTTCCTAGGTTTTGCCCTACCATTGCTGAGTCTTTGTGTATGGGCCTTGAAATTGCATTTTTACCAAATCTTTAGCATGAATCAAATTCACACTGAAGTTGGTGCCCATTAAAATAAAGGATAGAGGATTAGACTGGGGACAAAGTGGAGAATGGCCCAGTCAATGGTGAGCACCATTATTTTCCTCTAGGAATGCAGAGGGAATCTGAGTATTTTTTTACCAACTTTTTCCATACTCCTTTGATACTTGAGCCAAATGGTAGCCTGACTCCAAGATAGATGTTGAAATAGGCAAGATGGTAGGTGTGCTGTGGCCAGTGCTGTATGACATGGGAATGCTTCCTTTTTTACTCTTAGAAAGCATGGGGTGATCACAGTCCAAAGGGGAATTAGATTGAATGCTGCAGTTAACAGTGAGTGAACATCCATGATTTGATTTATTTTCTTGCATTTGCTGGTAAGATTTACTTGCTTCTATTTTTCCAGAATAGAATAAATTATTTTAGGTTTATAAAAGCAGAGAGTGGGGTGGGCTAACAGAATCATTTTCTAAGCAATGGAAAGAAAATAGTATTTGAACTAGAAGATCATACATATAAAAATCATCCACGTATTTTGTTTCATGTTGTTTATCCTACATTGATTCTAAATAGTAATTACCCAATAATAAAAAAAAATAATGACAGAATATAACAAACCAAACCAAAAGCAAACTGAAAAAAATACATTAGTTCATGGTTAAGGCAACATATTTGAAAACAGAAAAACATTTATTTCTAGATTATTCAAGTTAGATTTTTTTTTTTTTTTGGTGGCAGTCAAAAACATACCTTTTGGAACAATGTGAACTAAATATTCTTTTTGTTAATTCAATTTATTTGTATATTTATTTTCAATTGAGGTAATATTTGGAGGTAATATCCACATTGAGGTATACCCATTATACCCCAAATTGAGGCAATACCCCCATTAGGTGTTACTACTGTGGGGCACCCACCACTAAATTGCTGATAACCCAATAGACTATTGGTGGAATTAAATATCCTTGAGTGTGTACATTTCCTTGTATTTGTTGCCATTGCTTTGAATATTAGGGCAATCCTGATAAATCTGATAGTTCAGAATTTTGTATGTGGAGGGGAAATGTGTTTTTTTTGGGAGGGCCAGGTTTCAAGTGAAAGAGGATGACTGGGGTTGTGTAGTTGCTTTTCTTTTTTTTTTTTTTTAATTTATTTATGTGTACAAGAATTGGGGGACAGGCCATATGTGTTTGGGGGCATGAGACAGAGTGGGGAACAGAACAGGCAGATTGACTGAAATACACTGCTGAGGGGTGCATCAGGTGAGGCAGGAGAGGTCTGCTGCACCGTGGAGGTCACCTCCCTGGCCAGAGACCGAACTTGCACTGCTGTGGCTGTGGATAGCTTCGCAGTTTTGTACTTAACACCTTCACCACCAGGGAGGCCCTAGTTGCTTTTCTTAAGCATAATTATGTCATCTAGATCGATACAAGAACTTTATGGTTCAGTAGATTTAGTAAATGTATTTTTACTCTTAAACTTCAAAGCGGAAAGTGAAATTCCACTCAATTGTAAAGCAAGCCACCAAGCCGATGTCTCCTACAGAAACTGCTGTGTTGTCAGGGTTGCGTAGGAGTGTCTGGGAGGCTGGTGCATGTTTATGAGGCGGCTGCCGGAGAGCACTGAGCCACCGGGGAAGAGTTCATTGATGGGAGCGCTCCACCTTTTGGCTTACCCTATAACTTCTGCCTGTAAAGGTGCTAGCTTTAATTCTATTGTAGGCTTCGTTGCCATAGGCAGAGGATATTTCCTTTTTAAGGGAGCCCTTAGATGCTTCCTCCAGGTTACAACTGCCGGAGCAGTGGGGATAAGCTAACTTTGTTATCGCTGGCACCCTCCCGTCTCCTGATTCTCCAGAGAATACTCTTCTTCTTAAAAATATAGCTCTACTGAGTGCCTCTGTGTCTTTAGACTTTCTTTTAATGTGCGAGTATAAAGCAAGAGTCTTTTTGAAGATGTGTTTTATGGGGAAGTGCTTTCTGGGACCTCTTGAGATGTTCACAAGGACTGAATCGCGGCACCTTTATGGTGGTTTAATGACAGCATAGGACACTTGTTATAAAGTCCCCTTTTGGTACGGATCCAGGGCATGTCACAATTAGAGCCGAATGAACACGTTGATTTTGTTTTTACCTCTACTCACAAAGCCCCCTTCATCTTGTTAGGGTTTTGCAACTATAGATCTGTTGGGAGCTTTTTTTATTTTTTTACCCCCTCCACCCCCAAAGATGAAAGAGGTTTACCAGAATGGAAATTTGGAAAATTGCACATCCACCTGTGAAATTAGGCAAATTCCTATAAAGTTTATATTCCAACCAATATGCGGGATCCACAACAATGCTTTGTTTTGTGTGAGGAGTTTTTTTCTGACTGTGCAGAGAACATGTGTGCAGGACCGTACAGGCTTCTAGACAATATTCATCATTATTTACTGTGTCAAACCCAAACAGAGGGCCAAGTTGGCAGCTTTCCAGGAGCAAGAGGCCACACCTATTTGTGAAAAATGGAACGGATTTGTGTAGTTGCCCTCACCTTGACTATTTGAGGCTGTGGTGTGAGGGCACATTGTGCTGTGAGATGCATTTGTGGGTTATTTGAAGGTTGGCCACTGTGTCGCTCCATATATCCTGCACTACATTTGGTGGGTGCACTGGCCTGATTAAAATAAGGGGTTGGAACTGAGGATGATGAGCTTGGGACGTGGGTCATCTGATCGGGACCTCTGACTTCACACTGATTGTTGCTGATTGACTGGTCGGCTCTGGTTGGCTGGGAAGTACCCTTATAAAATGGTATGCCCTCAAAAGGGGAGCATGAAGAGGTCACTATGCTGTTGGAAGCTCTTGTTCTTCAAGAGACTCAAAAAACAGATTGTAATTAAAAAAAAAAAAAAAACAATGAGATACCAGCCTTTCTGTATTAAAATTTTCTATACTGTGGCCACAAAGGCATTAGGATTCTTTATTTTTTTAAAAGATTTATTAATTTATACATACAAGCCCTTGGGTAAAGGCCAGAGGCGTGGGGATGAGAGAATTTACCAGAGACAGAGTGGGGAGCAGAACAGGCACATTGACTGAAACACACTGCTGAGGGGAGCAGTGGGCGAGGCAGAAGAGGTCTGCTGCGCCATGTGGGTCCACTCCCTGGCTATGAGCAAACTTGCGCTGCAGTGGCTGTGGCTGCTTCACAGCACAGTGCTCAACATGTTACACCACTAGGGAGGTCCTAGTGTTAGGATTCTTTAGTAAAACAAATCCCTGCTCAATTGTGGGCACGATCCAGGATGCCTGGGAATAAGTGGGGAAAGAACACTTGGGATTAGTCCGAAGTGACTACCTTCTATTCCCTGCCATCCCACAATCTCTAAATTGATTTGAACACTTGCTGAACTCTCTGGCATTGTTTGAGATAACAATTAACCAGTACCAAGTAAGTAAACCTAACTTGCCAAATATCAGGAGTGACTGCATTGCGTCCCGCAGGTGGAAAGTTGTTTAATCACAGGCCATCAGCTGTAGCACAAAGAGCAAGAGCTTCAAACAGCCTTGTGATGCTCCCCTTTTGAGAGTGTAGGGGGTCTAGGCATAATTGAAGCATGGAGTCAGTATGAATTGTAAAATATTATCCTGCTCTACTGATGACATAAAATGTAATTTATAGTGGAACACAGTAGATTCTGTGTATCATTGACATTCCATCATAGCAGTTCCTGGATTTGAACCTGTATCAGAATCACCCATGAGGGTTTGTTAAAACACAGATTGATACGTCCCACCCTCAGTTCCTGGAATTAGTAGATCTACGGTGGAGTCTGATAGTTAACACTAACTCTTTCTAACACTTTGTGGTGATGCTAATATTCTACAGGACAACACTGGCTGACAGCCTCTTTGTAATTAGTCAACACAGGATTCAGGCATCATATGAGAGCAGTTATCCCATCTAATGGCTTTTTTAGAAGTTTGAATCAATAATTAATTACACATGTGAGAATTAGGTTCGTAAGGCAGGGTCAGAAAAAGTTTTATTAAAGTGAGAGTTTAAATGAACCAAAATAAGCCAACACAAATCCTGAAAATCTGACTGCTGAACTGAGGCTATTAGAAGGGAAGGGTAGGAGGGTGAGGACATGCAGGGGAGGGGACTCAATGGACTGTGGTGCAGGATTATAGGTGTTTTGGTATTGGTACGGTGTGACAATGTACATTTGTAGAGGTGTGAGTTTACGCCTTTGAAAAAAATTCAGTGTTCATAAGTTAAAAAAAAGTTGGCTGAAAAAGGAACCTTGTTCTAGTTGATAAGATAGGATTAGAGTCAAATTTTATTAGTTAAGAAAAAAGAAAAGTTTAGATATACAATGACCAAAAACTGATGCAAATGTTTATTTGCATTTTCTCCTCTAATTGAATGTGTTTTCCCCAACATCTTTGAAGTATATTGGTGTTTTCTTTTATTTCCTGCATGCTTTTTATTTCCATATGCATGCTGAATGTTTTTAAGGCCCTTGCTTGATTTATGTTTATGTTATGAAATTGTTTAGAAGAATTTGTCATCAGATTTTTCTGTGTACTATTGTTTGGCTAGCATTTTTGCTGTTGTTGGCTCTTAATAAGTCAGCATAGATACTGTTTCTGGTTTACTCTAGAAAATAAAAATCCATTCTAGAGTTAAAAGTCTACATGTCCTTTCTGTCCCTATTCTTTTATATAGCTTTTTAAATAAAGTTTTTTTAAATCATATCTTTTTTGCTTGTACTATTTAACTTTGTTATATAGCTAAATCTGAAATTTTAAGTTCATTTTCTAGAATTGAGCTTGATAAAAATGTTAGGTATGTTTTAATGGTGTTTTGTTTCTCAAAAATAATATGCTTTTTGTACAAAACTAGTTATATATTTTAATTCATTCACTTAATAAATATTTATCAGCCACATATCATGTATAAGAGGTTCTGTGGCCTGGTTAAATGATTTCCTTTCTTAGTCATAGTGCTTTTAAAAATCGAATATACTATTGTAGGGTAATTGAGATGGTCAAGCTTTTACTCCACCACTGGCTTCTGTGGCTATCGCCTGTCCCTGGCTTGTGCTGATGCCTGGGGTTGGGGGCCCGGGGCACAGATGCCTGATTGTGGACACCTGGAGTATGTTGTGGGCATACATGAGTGGGCACACCTGTTTCTGGAGGTTGAGGCTGAAAGGGCAGCATCACTCAGAGGAAGGCCAGGATGAGCGGTGATGGAGAATGGCTATGAGAGGATGAGTGACTAAAGAGGCAGGGCCACCAGATCGCCAGAGAAAGCCAAATTAGTAAAGATTCCCCAGGGGCTGGGAGGCCTGCCAGCCTCTTGCCACACCCCCTCTACACCTTCCAGCCTGAGGCCTGGCCCCATAGAACTGGTGTAGAAAGAGCATTAAAGCCTGAAGAAGCCACTGAGGACTCCAGACTCTCCATTACCCTTCTGCTCAAATTGATAGAGAACCAGCCCCATGCCCTGCTGGCCGTACAGCTCTATTCATATTTCAGGTAACACTTCATCTTTTGTTGTAACCACACAGAGTATTCACTTTGGAGAAGAAAACCTGCTTGCCTAGTCCCATAATCTGAACCAGCTTCTAGAAGGCTGAGGGTGGACAGTACCTACTTTGAATAACCAAGAATATACCCTGGGTTTCACACTGTCAATTCGATTAAGCTTTCTCCAGCAATATAAATAAAAGTAATTAAAAGCTGTGTGCCTAGACTTTTAAAAAAATATTGACCCAGTGATATTCTTTCTCCTTGATTTGGTCTACAACTTTAGTACAATGAAATTCACCCATAAAATTCTCATTTAAGCAGATGGCAAATGACAGGACTAAATGCCAGCTACCACTCTGTGTAGGTACTGATGCACCTGTACACACAGGTACAGATAAGATATAATTATAATGGAGGGAATAAGAAAATGTACAAATTACTGGAGTTTAGGATAGCTAGGAAACCTTTCCTGCTCACCCATGTTAAAATGGAGTATCTTTTTCAAAGAAGATACATTTCCTACCTTGTGTAATAAAGTTTGTCTCCTTGGCCAGGTTATCTGCTCCCTTTGGACTGGGATGATCTAATACAGTGCCTGGCACATTCTCCACCCTCAATAAATACTATTCAAACGAGTAAAGAATGAGTTATAGACTTTTATTATCAAAGTACGTCGCAATCATAGAAAATACATAGTTTTAGTAATGAATGTATCTTTATATTTCTTCATAATATGGTTACTGTCTTCAATAAAATAGGAATAGCTTTATAGGGCTCAGAATTGAGACACGATTACAAAATATTTGAATTTCAGTGCTATCTCTGTCACTTAATTCTTGGGTCAGTGAATAAGGTATTTACTAATGAACTAAATTTTTTCAATGCCTGAGTTACTTCCTGAGACCAAATTAGTCATTGGATATTATAGTTCATATTTTCTGTATTTCCTCATCTGACTTTCTTTATCCTGTGACATCAGTGTTTAATCTGTTATGTTAGATTAATTGCTGCTTGTTGCTATGATTGCATGTCTTAAACAAAGTTAGTATTTTCTTGTTAGCTTTATTCGATTAATTTGAAAGTTCCCAAAGCAAAGCATTTCAGTGCCAAAAAACTTTAAATAATTTAAATTATTTTGAGACTTCTATATAAGAACTATTATTACTACCACCTACAAAAATGGCCAAAGAAGTTATAGCAAAGAATAGTACTCTATTTTTAAAAATCAGAGTTTATTTATTTTCCCTAAAGAAGCAATTTGAATATAACCTGACTTCCGTATCTTCTTTTTACAATGGAATATGGTCACATTGAACCCTTCATTAAAATTTCTCTAATACGATTTTTTACATTAACATTTCAAAACTCAATTTAAATATTCACAGATCTCATTTTTAATAAACTTACCAAAATTCAGGTAATTTCCTTCAACTTTCTAGATTGAAGGACAGCAGTTGGTGCAGATATAAAAAAGATGTACTGCTATGAGCAAAGCCCCAAATCAATTATATATAAGAAATAACATAACACATGGAAAGAAATTAATCAGAAAGAAGAGTTTCTACTATATGATTCTCTGGTCTGCTACCTGCAGGCAACAAACGGAAATGAAAAAAATCAACATTCTTCTGGCAGATAAGAGAAAAATTAATAAAAATGTTTCCTTCCTACTAGATCCCCTGATGCAACTATTGTTAAAAGTGAGTGACTGCAGGAAGAACTTGCTCTTTTAAAATACTATTTTTTTAGACTACAGAAATAAGGTTTTATTCTTGCTGTTAAGCTCAATTACATGCGTTAGTATGGATTTGCACTGTCCAAAGAGCATCCCTTTTCCTTGCCCCTTCTCATTAAACAGCTCGGTGGGATATGTATGAGACAAATGTAATAGGAATTGAGTGAGACACATTTTGAGGTGCCTACGGGGTAATGATGATTCCTAAAGGAGTCTGTGTATAGCAACTGAAGACTCTAAGAGAGGAACTACTGAGAGCCACAAAAATGCCCCAGATAAAATTTGTTAAAAGATATTAGTACTTTAACGGTAGAAATAATCCTACTCTGTAATGAGACAGGGAAAGGTGCATTTTTAATAGGTTTCTGCTTTTTAGATAGAAGATGAGCTTTTATTGCCATTTGTAATTTAGCAAACAGACCATATATGCACAAAACGTATGCAACTAAGAGTATTTTGTATTGAAATCTTTATATTTTGTTTTTATGAATATTTGCACCAAATGAACAAAGAAATGTGCGTCAAGTATACAGAGAATTTAGGTAACAAGGCATCCAATTTAGAAATGTCAGTACACTGCTCCATTTCCATGTCAGAAAAGGTAACTTAAGTTTAGAATGAAAAGTCCCAGTTTAAGTCCTTTGACCTATCAGTTAAAATGCAGTGTCACTATGTAGAATTTTGACCTATTTATGTATTTTATAATAAGAAGAACCAGAATTTATCTAACCTTAGTTTATATTTTTACACTGACCTTTTGAAAGGTAGCACTACCTGGTAAATGTGGCTCAATTATTATGTAATATATAAAGCATGGTGTATATGATTGCATAAATTGTCGTATTTGAAGATACCTATTGTTTTATATATATTAGAAGATTTTATATACCTTCCAGACAAAGAAATTAATAGATCTTTTGCAAATGACTTTAAAAGTGCACAAAACAGGAGCTGACAAGTTGAGCACATCATCATTTAATTTTCATTAAATTCATTAATATTTTGAGAAATTTATTCCATTGGTATTTACTCTTTGTTCTGTGTACATAAAATTACATAAAGCTTACAATGGAAGTTTTAAGATTAATAATACTATCAGGTATAAATATGATCGAAATGGCATACATAAGAAGCATCGGAATTAAAAGGTTTGGATATACTTGCATGTTTTCAGGAGGAAACTCACCTAGTGGAATTTCTGAGCTTACCGTGATGGATTATTGTAATTACTGAGGATGGTAGTGTTTTAATGTGACTTTCTTCCCACCTGTCAGTTGCAATCAAAGGTGCCCAGTATTCTGAAACAGTCTCATTTTGCTAGGTGGCTAGTCTTGTGCAGCCTCTAGAATGCTTAGAATATTAATGCCTGGAAAGGAGCGTGAATGCTGTATATAGATCCATTATGACAAAATGTTGGTCTTGATTTAATCAAAAGACATATTCAAAACCAAAATATATATACTTTGTAAAAATTAATGCAAGTGAGTGCTTAAGAAAAGGGACTTTTTGGGGAGATATTGCATCAGAATTACAGAATTTGGCATTTCTTTCCCTCTTCATACTTGGCAATGTATATTAATTTCTGTGGAACTTAATTTCTTTCTTGGGTGCCTCTTATTCTCAAGTGCTTTGAATTTATATGAACGAAGACAATCTGACATTTAGGGGAGACCTGGCCTGGTTTATAGTAGACTATTAAGGTAGACTGTTATTTATGGAGACAGTATATATTGTTTTTGTCTATAAGACCAATTAGTGGTTGCCAGAAGGGAAGGTTGGTTGGGGTAGATAAATCAGGATAAAGGGGACAATTATATGGTGAAGGGTAGATTTTAGAATCAATGTAGGATGTAAAAATGTTGATCCTCGCCCACCTGAAATTTAAGGTGAAAATGCAAAGTTACTTCAACTAATTTTTTTTTTTTAAGAAAGGGATGTATTTGATTTAATATTTACTTTACAGGTCTTTATCATTTATTGAATTTCTTTTTCATATTCCTTCAGAATTCATTGTGTTGTCACCTTCTAGCTCTTAGGCTAGTCACTATGGATGAAGTTTCAGGAATTTCATAATCACCTGGATTTGTAGCAGTAATTTTATTAAAAATTCATTTATCTGGAAAGTGTGTACTCCCAAACTCCTTCTCAGCCTTCAAATCCAATTCTTATTTTCATTGCATTCTACCATTCTAACATTTATGCTACCTAGATATCTATAGGGCAACGCCCCTTAATCCTGAATGTTCCATTTGTCTTTTATCCACTTCAGATTATTGAAATCACCATCACTTGAAGAACTCTCCCTCCCTTTGGCCCAGCTTTACAGTGTAGCTGTTGGTACTGACAAAGTGAAAGGCTTCTCCATCATTTGGACCAACCATCAGTATTGCCAAGAATTTTGAATCTGCGTGACTCTCTTTGCTTTAGCTCTAGCCCTTGGAAGAAAAAGTGTGATCAGTTCAAATAGTTCTTCAGGACACCATTGTCTCTCTTTCTGAAAATATAATTATTAGTTTCCACCCTACATAATTCCCCAGAAATCTTGTGTAATTTTTCCTATATGAAAGAACACCTACCCATTTATTCTGAGATGATTAATAGTGTTATGGATGCAATATATATTATTGTATTCTTAGCTTTAGGATGTATAGCTAATAATGAGCATTTTAAAATGTGACAAATGTTTATATTTATAAACATCAAGATGATTAATTCTGGCAAGTGTGTTTGAATATCTATAAATCAGAGGCAATTGAAGAGCTGAAATTCAGATTTCCTTATACTTGCATGCCAAGTGGCCTCAATCAGAAGTAATTTTCTCCATGAGGGCACATGGAGCTAAGTCGTGAGCCTTTTCTGAGTAGATATTATTATTTGTGTCAAATTATGTGTGGTGATTTTTCTGAAGTGGACTTCTGTGCCCACTAATCCATACACTGGAGGTTCCTTCATTCCCTCCTTCATTGGTGCTATTAATTGTACTTGTGCTTCAAGTGTCTCTTACCCTTTTAAAATGTTAGTTTATGGCCACCGATTATCTGTAAGGTTTTCCTGTTAAAGAAACATGCAATATGGAAAGTAGAGTGAGATCTGATCTTAAACCATAAATACTATGCATTTTAAGAGAACCCTTTATTGCTAGAGATTGATTTGATAGTATGACTAAAAAAGGTTAATAATTTCACATTTTAAAGGTTAGTAAATTATGTAAATCTGACACTTTGGGAGAAATACAAGTTGGCCATTACGTATCACATTCCTGTGATCTGTTCTAAATATTGACACTAGGATTGTCTGCATTGAAAAAAGTGTGCTCAAGAATTTTACCTTTCATTTGGGTTTTTGTAGCTTGTTTTTGAAAATTATGTTCTTTTCAATTATAGTCTTGAAATTACAAAATGATATACAACATGTAAAATAAAACAGTTCCTGGATTGTAGAACATTAGTCTATCAATTAAAACATTATCATAAGACATCATCTTTGATACATAAAAATAAAATTATATATACATATAAAATCAGTCATCATGACATGAATGTCTTGGTTACAGATTTATTAAACATAGCCCTGCATCATGGTCTTGTTTCTATTTAAATTTGCACTTGAATTTTTCTTTTTCATTTTTAACATAACTGTTAGATTTGAATTTGATATATCATTGGAGTCAATTTATTAAATCATTTTAAATACTCAAATATATTTTAAATAATTGTTCAGTTACCTATTATTTTTGTTAAAGACTCTTATAATAATATTAGCATATATACTCAGAACTTCATTTTTAGAAAGGAAAGCATTCTTATTACTATCAATGTTATGCGAATTTTCTTTACAATAGGCAGAATTTTTAACTTATGACTATCTAGGGATTTTCAATGTAAATTCATTAAAGTATGTATCAACTAACCAAATATTTTATAATTAGAGACTTACTTATTAGAAAAACTGATAGGGGGCCTCCCTGGTGGCACAAGGGGCTAAGTCACAGCACTATAAAGCTGTGGGTAGCCACTGCAGCATGAGTTCAATCCCCAGTGAGGGAGCTTACTTACATGACACAGCAGACCTCTCCTGCCTTGCCTGCTGCTTCCTTCAGCAGTGTATTTCAGTCAGTCTGCCTGTTCTGCTCCCCACTCTGTCTCTGGTGAATCTTCTCACCCCCCACACCTCTGGTCTGTACTCCAGGTCTTATATGCATAAATAAATAAATTTTTTTTAAAAAGTAAAACTGAAAGCATATAGTTCAAGAGGAGTATATATAGTATTGCATGTGTTATAACTGATATTAAGACAGTTTCTTTATAGAATGTTTTAGAATGGATATAAATTATGTGAATAAATATTGTTAGCAGAGGTTTATTTTTGGTAAAGTCTAAAGAGGGTCCTCTTGATTTTGGGGGGGATTGTTCCAAATTTTGCTCTAGCAGATCTCTCCTGCTTTGCCCCTGCTCCCATCAGCAGTGTGTTTCAATCAGTCTGCCTGTCCTGCTCCCTGCTCTGTCTCTGGTGAATTCTCTCACATCCCTGGACTCTAGCATGTACCCCAGCTCTTGTATGCATAAATAAATAAATCTTAAAAAAAATAAAAATGAAAAGTGTTAAAATAATACTGGGTTTTTATATAGCTTTTCCACTTATTATCTTGATATCTAATTCTGGTTAACTAACCTCTTGAGCTGTGTTTTTCAGATCTGCAATATAAAAATAGTAAGAATTTTCATATCTAACTCACTGGTTTATTTTAAAGATCACATAAGAAAATACTTTAAAACTTCTACATGAGACATAAATGAGACCATTTCACAAGTCTTTTGAACAAATTTATTATTATAATTAAGTTGTTTGATAAAATGTAGAAATATGGAAACTATTCTATTTTCATTAGGCTCAAAATTAATAATTAAAATTAGCAGATAAATGTTTTAATTTTTATAGTATTTCACATTACTATTTTACATATTCCTTGCCTATCTTGCTACCTGACATAATTGAACAGTTGAAAGATTGTATATTTTAAACTTGACGCAATGAATAAGAGATTAAAATGAAAGAGATTTCCATGACTTCTGAATGTGATTCATGCAAAAGCAGAAGTCATGTTTTGTTTTGTTTTTTAATTTTAATCCTCTACCTTGAATATAAGAAAACACATTGCAATAATGTTTGAAATTAGGGTATTTCACTCTTAATATTTGCTATTTTATAAGAAAAAATAAATTTTTCAAATGACAAACTTTCTAAGAAATGTTTGCGTGGATGTCCATTATTTAAATCCATGCAACTAATTCTTCCCATAAAATGTGTCATTTGAATTTAGCCCTGGAAACTTGCTTTTGGGAAAACACCAAATATGCCACTCTGTTGTGTGTCCATCTGTATGGACACATTTCTGTTTTCTTAGACAGACATGTGCATTTTTTGGCCTTGAACATTTCATGGTACATTTCTAAGAAGAGGGAGATTGCCTATGCCTTTTACCTTTACATATTTAGCCTGTCTGATGAGAATGCTGACATGAGTGACAATTAGTACAAATTACCATAATTGTGTTCTTTGACAAAATGCCACATTGCTTCTTTAAAAGCAAATGCAGGCTTCTGCTTAGTTAAATGAGTCAGATACTTTGATTCTCTAAGGCAGTCACAAGTTCACAATCGGCTGAGTGGTTTCCCCACGTAGTTCACTTCAAATCCATCTGAACAACTACAGCCCTCCCTTTCCTTTCAATAAAATAGGTCTGTTAATGTAGTGCACCTCACTCTCATTCACTCTAAGGGAGTTGTATTTTTATTCCTGAAAAAGTATCACATAAATACAAATTACATTTTTTCATTAGAAAACTACTTTTCATTTCAGAAAAAAATTCAATTAATTATGAATAGGGTTATGCTTTCATCAGGGAGAGAAATATGTAATTTTTCTTCAAGCCTCAAACACATATAATGAAATCTTTTCTCAGAATCCACTCTTAAGATGGATTTTTAAAAGTATAGACTTTATTAAAATCTCAGTTCAATTAAAATGCATTCAATTACTTTAAATCTTTATTAAAATCTCAGGTAAAATTGTACAACAGTGTAAAAGAGACTTGTACTCTTTACCAGGCAGTTAATTCTAACAAATGAACATAAAGTGCACAGTTTCTCTCTTCAGGAGAGAATAAAATAATAATCTTTTGGCTTGAAGTTGGGGGGTGGGTAAAGATTGGAGATGGAGGTTCCTTTCTATGTAGTTACTTTAGGCCTGGTTTCCTTCCACTTCTCCTCACAGCTCAGTGTTCTTGTGGATCTGAATGTGATTATCTTGTCTGAGTGCCCTGGGTGGTATCTCTTGGTCTATTTATTTGAGTACAATTTCCTCACAGCCTTAATCAGAAAGACCCCATTTAAGGGTTTTATTTCACTGATTGCATTGGATGTTTTTGGTACAGTGTCCCTGATTCTCTTTCAAGGGCCATTAGAAGATGCCATTGAAGAGGAAGAAGAAGAATGTCCATCAGAGGAAACAGATCTCATCTCAAAGGGAGACTTTCCATTGGAGGAAAGCTTTTCCACAGAATTTGGGCCTGAGAATCTGAGCTGTGAAGAAGTGGAATACTTTTGTAACAAAGGTAATCATTCATAGTTAAATCCAATATGTGAGTTCATTTACTCAGATGATTTTGTAAAGTCTAAAAAATGTACTGGTAGAATGGAACAAAAGTACTCAACCGTGATGTTACCTGATGCAAGTCTGAAAATACGTGCAAAACTTTTATACATAAATGATTATTTAGATAGATAAAAGAAGTAATTCCACTTTAATGTCATTTTGTATATTTAAGTATTTTCACGTTCCTTTGCCCATTAACTATGAAGATTTTCATGTTAATTGGTCAGTCAACTATAGTACACTCAAGCTCTGTCATTATTCTTTCAGTCTTTCAACAAATTTTTATTGAATGTCAGCTTTTTCAAGGTATTGAGTGTAAACATTAAATGGGGGAAATAAGTCCCTGACCAAGGTTCTGACTTTTTCCTTTTGAAAATAGAATATCTTATGATATTGACTTTCCACAATGAGAGTGGTGCTTTTAAAGATATTATCAAATATAAAAATACACATCCTTTCATTTTAGATACTCTTTTGACACATTAGCATTATAACAATCAAATTTCCTGAGACAACATATCTTGGTGTATTTCCAGCTTTGATTTGGAGTTAGGTGACTTTGCCAATAACTATGACCTCATCTGGCATGTAAACACATGTATTTCTTTTTTTTTCAAGACTTTTAAGTTTCCTTATGATTTTTTTACCCACTGGAGTGTTTTGTCTCTGCAAGTAAGACAGGCCTTTTGTTGCCTCCTGCACCAACATACAATTTCACAAGTGCTTGGTTTACTTCCTTGGCTTGTAACAGCTACTGTTGCTGATTTACCATGACAGTTTCCCAGAAGACACCAATGAATGTGTGTCTGTCTCCATACGTCTGTCTGTGTTTGCGCGTGTCACATTTTTATATGTTTTTCAGGAAGATAGGGAATTTTGTAAAGTGGTGTTAATAGGTATGTGTGAATTTATTGATCACACTTGACAGCCTGAAAATCAAGGATGGTAGTATAACTTCCCCCAAAACTACCAATATATATATATATATATATATATAGCTCAGTGGCCACATATGCATTTAATACCTATTATCACAACTGCAGTACCACTTTCTCCTTTAGCTGGAGTGTCAGAAACAAAAGATGCCAGCCAGATCTCATCCCTGTGGTCAATAGCCTCCCAATCCCTAAAATAGTGGAGATGGAATGTTGGCACTGCCAACAAGACATATGAGGTTCAGAAAAATCTCCTGGACCACTCATTCCCAAAGCCCTCAAGATGTCTTTATAACTTGGTCCTTGTCTCCAGTATGAGATATTTGGGGTTGAAAATGAGAATGATATGGAAAGAATAGGCCTTCTTTTGCTAGTGTTGACTCAGATTTCAAGACATATTAATATTAGCTGTTCTTGATGTTAGAATGATATGTAGTTACAACAATATATATCCGAACTGGCTGGAGATGAAGAGTTTGTAAATCTATATTTGAAGACATTGCATTTTCCTTTTTTGTTAGGAAAAACATCCTTGAGTGCATTATAGAGTGTCTACCTCTAGAAGTTGCCATTTATTCTTCTTAATCTTATTCTTGAAATAGTATATGGATGCAGGCATTTCTGTCACTTTTTCTGGCCAGGAAATTATGATAGACATTGTTAGATGTAGTTATATTTTGGGACCATTATTTGTTTAAATCTATGTTTAGTGAAATAATATAGAACTTCAGGTTTTTTTAAAGCATTTTTTAAGGTAAGTTTGCTTTACAACGTTGTACATGATTTAGAGGTATAAAATTATACCCTTCCAGTGTATGTTACCACACCACACCACCAAGGCACCCATAGTCTTCAATCATAGTCCATGTGTCCCCTCTCCACTTGGCTCCCCCATACTTCCTCCATCTCTGGTTACCTCAATTTTACAGAGAACTCCAGGTTTTAAGTTAGTAGTTTCTTGAAAGAAGTTATGATAGATACTTACATGATTGCATAATTATAATTTCAGACAAGTACCTCCTTCATACCGAAGTCCTAATTGAAAAATGACAGTCCTTTAGGAACTTAAAAAAATTGAATTATAATTGTTAAGTAATTGCTGGGTGGATATTTTTGTTAGCTTTTTGATGAGTAGTTAGTGTAAAGAAATATATCAAATGTATCAATAGACTAATACATGTAGATCATAAAGTATACTTATATATTCAATTATAAAAATAATCTCTAATGTTTACTTTGAAACTAGAAAGCGATAAGAGTAACAATTTTTATTTTCACACATTTTCAAAACAAATATCACTATTTGAATTTACTATTGCTATAACAGAAAAAGATATCATTTCACTTATAAAAATAATTTATTATTTCAATAATTATTATTAAATTTATTGAATGTGAACCCAGGGAATTTCCATTGAAGTTGGTAGTAGCTGTTGTGAAAGAGACAACTCTGACAATACTGCATCCCCTTAAGGTCCTACAAGGGTTTCCATTAATTTTTCACTTAAGTTGATTCATTATAATAAAGAAAAAAATTCTCTCTGAAAAATTAGAAACTAATCTTTCTGTAGAAATTCATACGAGTCTCAAAGAACTGAGACAATTTTATTTTCTTTCCAGTTGTAGGGAAGGCGATAGATTAGACATTAAGAGTGTCAGCACTTAAATGGTTAATGAATCCATTGTCATTACTTGAAAAGTTCATGAGAGCTGCTCCTCTGAAGAATGTTTTACTTGGGCTCATTGATGAAACATGCACATTTTGTACATATTCTAAACCCTTTATGACTTAAAATCTGGCAATACATATAGGAAAATGATTTGGAATGTTTCTTCCCGTGAAGATCTAGTGATGATCAAAATCCGGCAATGACATTGTTGCTTTAGTGGGCTCCAGGGATATGATTTTTGAAGATCAAATGCTTCAGTCTTCCTAAGCAAAGGATAGTTAGTTAAAAATCTCACATCACCTAAACAGGGCTGAACTTTGTTTTCCAAACAAGGTATTTTGACATGCTAGGGGAGAATTCTGAGGAAATATAATACATAAAGTCACAAAATACTTCTATTCATACTTTAGCAACTTTTTAAAAAAGCAACCCTATGCGATCATAACTTTCTTTTAAAAAAAGGAAAGATAAACTCTGTTCTTTATTTTTTTAAGATTTATTTATTTTATGCATACAAGAACTGGCGTACAGGTCAGAGATGTGGGTGTAAGAGGATTCACCAGAGACAGAGTTGGGAGCAGAACAGGCAGACTGACTGAAACACACTGCTGAGGGGAGCAGCAGGCATGGCAGGAGAGGTCTGCTGCCCCATATGGGTCCCCTGCCTGGCCTGCGGCAGGGATCTAACTCTTGCTGCAGTGGCTGTGATTTGCTTCATAGTGTGTTGCTTAACCCACTGCACCACCAGGGAGGCCCTAAACTCTGCTCTTTATACATAATTGAAGACATTGCTCATATAAGTAAAAGTTCCTAATTCCTTTGGAAATTGAACTTTTACACTATATAGGACATTTTTTTTTTTAGTATTTAGAATGACTTGCAACTGTAGTATTTGCCTCAGTTCTATACAGATATACTCTTTTTTCTTGATGTCAAAAGGTAAGCCTTTTCAAAAAGTTTCAAAGCATTTATTAATATTAGTAAATTTTCTAGTTATTAAAAATCATGTGATTAAATATGACCCAGATCACCCTTATAATGTAATATTCAACAGACTTGGCAAAAATGTTGGTCAGAATTTTGTCAGCTTTAAACGTGTAAAATTTTTAATCATGAATCCAGCGTATAAATATTCACAATTAGGAATGGGAAGGATCACCTTTAATAAACCCTTGCTATAACTGCAGGTCTGAGAATTGAACTTGGCAATGCTCTTAAAGTTTCCTATGTCAGTTTTTACTTGGGATTAGTTGCATATTTCATGTTTTTCTTATGAATCTTTGAAATGAATGAAATGGACTATGTTTTTTTAAAATATGCTATTTTAAAGTAGCTTTGATAGTCTTAGATTTTAAGAATTTTAGTTAAATATTAAGCGATAAATACTTTTCATTTGCATCGTCCTCTTTTGTGTAGTGGGTTTAGCTCATTTGGCATCTTGCCTTACAGTATCTCTCAGAGGAAGGAAACAAGCAAGAATTATTTCCTTGAATTTACAGATGACGAAGACATCAAGGCAGGGCCCATAAGTGCTACACATTTCCTGTGGTAGTGGATTATTTGTACTTCAGTGACTTTTTCTTCTCCTTTTCTTCTGGTTTTCATAATCAACATGGGAGCATGGCAGTGCCTATGTAGAATGAAGAAAGTTAGTATAACTTTAAATGTAGGTTGTTTGCAAAGTAGCAGGTTAGCTTCTTATTATGTACCTGCTGCTAGGTGTGAACTCTTTCACATGTTAGTGATTCCTTGATAAATTCAGAGGCGGTTTCATCATAGTGTTGATATGGAGCTGTTCTAGCATTGGTCTACACTGATGAATTATTTGGGAGAGGGGCTCCCCACTGAAATATACTAGTCTGTTAATGTCTGAAGTGAAAGAGACATGTCTTGGGATATATTCCTGGAGAGAGTCATATATATGTGAACAGGAAGAAAAGTAATATGGTCAGTACAGATATAATGCTAGTTCAAAAACAAGTCAGTTCCAAAGAAACTAGATGTGAGTGAACTTGGAATTATCAAAAATCATTACCTAGAAAATTGTCAAGAGTTTTTATTAAGTGTTCTTATCTTATACCATCACCTAAAAACAGACTGGAAGGGAAAATTATGCCACATCATAATTGGTTTAGTAAGAAAAAGCTACCTTAATTCTAGTACTATTTGGATGTGGAGAATGGTCAGATAAATCATTGGATGTAGTACTTAACCTAAAAGATGAACTAACATTAACCTTTCAATCTGGAAAGACTAGGGCTTTAAAAGGGCATAAAAGTAACTGATAAAATAAAGTTTTACCACACCCACAAAAATTTGATATAGGTAATATGCAGAAAGCAAAGCTTACCTTTCTATTTTAAAGTAACTTTAAAATAAACTTGTTTAATTTTTTAAATAAAAAAATGCAAAGCATATTAAAGAAAACAGAATTAAACCTGAGTTACTTACACTTCAATTTAGCTCTAATTCTAGAAGTAATTAATACCAAGCATAAAGAGATATTTAATTGGGTTCTGTACAACAGGTCAAATTTAGTACAATTCAACCCATATATTAAGCATCCTCTATATGCCAGACCTCTTTCCAGTGCTGGCGATACAGCAGTCAAAAATTACTTCTTGATCTCGAGAAAAGAAAGACGCAGTAAACAACCACAATCACATATGAAGGGTAATGTTGAGCGCTATAAAGAAAATACAAGTTTTGGAGTCCTCCCAGGTGCGTGTAAGTGGGTGTGTGTGCATACTGTTTTTATTTTTTCCTTTATTTATATATATTTGACATCAATTGTAATCCTCATGTATTCCCCATCACCATATCACTAGTGCACCATCACCTCAGTCTGCCGTGCTCCCATCTGCCCTCAAACCTTCCCCTCCACCCTCCCCACCAAGTGTCCCCAGTTTGTCCTTGCCTTTTCATTTTTGTTGTGTGTTTATTGTTATTATTATTGTTGTTGTTGTTCTTATTCCTTTCCTTGATCCTTATTCGGTTCCTTTATATTCCTCCTAGGGGAGGAACCATCTGGTATTTTTCTTTTGCCTTCTGACTTACTTCGCTGAGCATAATCCCTTCCAGTTCCATCCATGTTCCTATGAATGTGTCTAGTCTTTCTCTTTTGATTGCTGAATAGTATTCCATCGTGTATATATAACACAGCTTTTCGATCCACTCATCTGTTTTTGGGCATTTCGGTTGTTTCCAGGTCTTACCTATTGTAAAGAGTGCTGCTATAAACATAGGGGTGCAGGTAGGTATTCTTTTGAATCATTGTATTTGTGTCTTTAAAGAGTGATGGAGTAGGTGAATTTTGAGCAGAGTTGTGAGGGAAATAGTCAAGTCACCTGTCTCCTTGAAGCTAGTGTTTCTGGAAAACAGAGAGGACAGCAGAGAGTTCCCTAGCTCAGGTGTAGTCTTACCTATGAAAATTGCTGTGAAAATCCACGAATCTGGATTCCCACCACTTTGGAAGGCTTGGGTGAGTCATGGAGAACATGAAATGTGACAGAGAAGTGGTATGGCCATGAAACCGTTTGTAGATGTATAGAAAATAAAGGTCTGCAGAAAGAAAAGGTTAAAGCAGGAAATGGAAGCACGTAAATTGGGAAAGCTGTTACGAGATACAGATAACCCTAGTCAGAATTACCCCTTTAACCAGGACTAGAAGAGAATTCCATCTGGAGCTCATTAGTGCAGTTTCCATAAGAGCAGTTCTGGGGGTGTTTGAGGATTAGGTGAGTCACATTTCTCCCTTCCACATTACCAGATTAGGGTGTGAGGTCTTCACATTCTTGAACATAAAGTATAGGAAAC
The DNA here is from genome assembly GCA_019455555.1 of Galemys pyrenaicus. Classification (NCBI taxonomy): domain Eukaryota; kingdom Metazoa; phylum Chordata; class Mammalia; order Eulipotyphla; family Talpidae; genus Galemys; species Galemys pyrenaicus. Next base: position 5,848,278 of record JAGFMF010011395.1, on the reverse strand, counting down.
ATGAAAATCAGAGTAATTTTCATCATAGTGCTTAACAATTTCTGTTAATAAGCTTCTAGACTCATTGAAATGCACATCTCCCCTTCCACCTTCTTTTCTTTCTATCAGTACATGAGTAATTGATAATAAAGTCATATTTTTTTTTTCTTGGATTGTAACAGATACAAGCCTAGACTTAGCCCCCTACTCCTTGAGTTATGGTGAAATAAAAAAAATATATATATATATTATCTAGATCATTAATACTAAGAAGAGGAAGAAAACAAAACACATCTTGTAGGCTGGTGTAGAAGTAGTAACTGCTTGTTTTTCATTTGATCCAGTGTCAAATGTTCATGGTATTTCATTTCCTATTTTCTTATTTTTTAGTTCAGAAAGTCTATTTAGCTGTATTTGATAAAGCCCTTTCAATCAATATGGTTTCTTTCCTCCTCATTTATGCATTTAATGACATGTTTTTGCCTCCTCTGATGTTTGGGCAACTGGAATCAGAATCAGCAAAAGGCAGCTCTACACCATAATCACTTTGCCTCAATAAGGAAGGAACTCTTTACAATTTTTTTTTTTCTTTTTCTTAACGGGATTAAGAAGCTGAGCTTTTTAAATTCTTGCATATAACATTGACATTTCCAGGGTGTGTTTGGACTAGGGAGTTCAAAGAGAAGGAATGAGAAAGAAAAGCCAATATGACTTTGTTTTTTACCTTGCTGGAGGAGCTGTTTGTGCAAATCGCCTATAAGCTTATTGACCTGGATCTTTGACTCCTTGTGTTCTCTGGATTTGGCTGGAGTGGGGACACTGATGGAGCTCTGATAGAGCTGATTGAACAGCCCCCAGCTTTGCTTGGCACAGACCTTCCTTCCCTTCTCTGCCACCTCCTTCTCCCTCACATGACACACTATTGTTCCTTGGCAAACTCCCTGTTTTCCTGGATCCAGCACTTCTTTCTTTTTTTTTTTTTTTAAATTAGTTTTAAAATCATTAAATTTTTCTTACATAAGTCATCTCATGATGCAAAATGGAAAGTACAGTAATTCTTTTTAGAAGGCAGAAATGGAGGTTATATTAGTATCCTTGTATTTTTATCTAATGAGATGGAGAAAAGGAAACCTTCTGACATTGCAGTATCACTCATTTCTGTCTATCTTAAAATCCTCAGAACAAGTTTTTATTTAGGATCAGGTTGAATTTTTTTTTTCCTTAAGCCACAATTGTTGGGAAAATGAGGGAGCCTTTGAAGGCAATTTGTTTACATAGGACAGTCAGGATTTTCTTGGTGTCGATGCAACCACAGGGCATGCATATTTTGTCCATGGTTTAGTGTTTTTTATATAAAGGTCAGATCAAGCCTTTATCTGTCTACCTCATCTCTGATTGATTATCATAATAATTTCAACAGAATTAAAATGATTTCTTTTATGCAGTGTTAAAATGACTGATGATAACATTTTACAAATAATGTATGATAATATATACCATATCTTTGCATATGAGAAACTAAATTCATTATTTATTTTTTTCTGTTTGCTGGTCATCAACAAATCTCCACTGTGCATTTTGCTAAAGACATTTTTGAAGCATACTAAAATGCGGTAGAATATATAATTACCTAATTCTTTTTATAATTTGTAAAATGATTTCTTATTGTAGTGAAGCACGTTTCATTCTGCTTTTACCTATCTATATGTCAGAAGGTATTTGCCTAAGTTTTAGTTTTATCCTTATTTTGTATCAGGGTCATTGCTGTTAATAATAAAAATTGAAAGTTAATATAATACCATATTTTACATTTAGAGAATTTGCCTTTTAGGTTTTATGTTTAAAGTTTTTGCAAGTGCAGAAACATTTTTTTAACTGTAAAATTTACTGTAGATTTGTCCTTTTCCCTGTAACGTTCAGTCAAGGGGAAAATAAGAATTCATTTAACCACTGGTATTTTATACATATATAGCTAAGCATCTAGATTGCAAGAAGCATCTGTATTATTGACTGACTTTTTCACTTTTAATCTAAATATTGAATTAATTAATAATTAATTTTACTGAGTTCTATAAAGAAGTACTTGTTTATAAGCCCTTTTATTGCTACCTTTTCTTGTGATGTTTCACATAAAATGAAGAGCCCATATTTCTTGAAGCAATTTGTTTTGATCAAGCTGTATATATACAAATACTTTTCTTTAAATTAAAAGCCTTTTAAAAATTTTAATTTGCTCAAATTTTAAAAATATAAAGAACAATTTGTGCTGATCTACTTTGATGTTTGGCAGTCATTTACATCTTAGTAATTCATAATTTATGGAAAATTAAAAAGTATTACCAGCATTAGGAAAGCCTGGAAAGAATGTATTTTAATCATATGGAATTAATATAATTGACAACCTTGAATCTGATTGTGATTGAGATAATTATGGGGAAACTCATCTCTTCGAAGTGGTCATTTCTTTTCTATCTTTAAATGTCATAAATGATTTGAAAATATTTCTTGGTTCGGCACTAGTATTTATTTAGACTTAAATCAAATAAGATTTTCCAAGTCCTTAATCTTCTAATATAAAATTCATATTTTTTGCTAGTATGCAAAATTTCTCTAAGGTTTTATTTTCACTTGGGAAGCAACAGGCAATATTACAGCATTTGCCCCTTCATTGCCTGATGGGATAATCTTTATCTCTGGTAAGCCTAAATGTAGAATGTGTAAATGGAAATGTAGAGAACTGTGGTATGATGAATTTAATTATAGTAATAAAGTCAGTCACTTTTTTGTTGTTCTTAAAAGGTCAAGTAAAAGTAACTGAATGTGTTACATCAATGAAGTAAATACTGATAACGAATGCAGATTGCTTTCAGCTTTTCGTAGTTCAATAAGATTCCAGAGATTGGCATTGAAGCTCTGTATCAATTATAATAATTATAGTAATGGTAATAACAACCTTCATTTGCTGACTGCCCCTGAAAGTCAGATATCCGACTGCACACATATCATCTCTAGTCAATTTACTGTCCTGCAGGAGAGATGTTATTCTCACCTGAGACTTCCAAATCTCACCCGAGTCTTGGCCAACATGAAAGTTTCATTCTGAGTTAAAACTTAGGTTATTCCAACAATGAAGAGACAAAGACAAACTGGGGACACTTGGTGGGGAGGGAAGAGGGGAAGGGTTGAGGGCAGACGGGAGTACGGGGACTGAGGTGATGGTGCACTGGTGTTATGGTGATGGGGAATGCACCACGGGGATTACAATTGATGTCAAATATGTGCAAATTTAAAAAATTAATTAAAAAAACTTAGATTATTGGCACTTATAAAAGCAGATAACCTATTTTGATTTCTGATGTCCTTCATTGTACCATTTTAGTAGAAAGAGATGTGTACATCTGAAGAAACCTAGACATATCCTTTTCCAGGGTATTTTTAACCTGGGATTCTCCAGTTAAACATAGTGTGTCCATCAAGAATAAGGGCATACAAAACAGTTAAAGCAAAAAAAAAATTAGGAGTGTGCTTAAAACATTTCTATGCTCTTGGTACTTCCTTAAAGACTTGCTGTCAATATAAAACAGCATTCAGTAAAGTTGGCATTTTGATATAATGAGAAGGCTTATATTGAAAGTTCTTTACACTAATTATGCTAACTGGATGATTATGTAACACTGATTTGATGACATGAAAGAAGCCACCATTTGTCCCTACTTCTTTCTTGTGAAGTTGTTTTCAGGTAATTCAAAAGAATGGACAGCCCAAAATCTGTGTACTTGGGCAGAAGCCAGTAATAAATTGCAAGCATGTTTACAAATCCATCAGAGACTATTTGAGTAGGAATTTCAGCACTGTAGAAATGTTTGCAAAGTGAACTCTTTCAAACAGCTTGACCTTAACACAAAATAAGACCAAATAAAAAGCGGAGAAAGGAAGGAAGGAAGAGGGGAAGAGGGCATTGTTTGCAGGGAAAGCTCTGGGCACTGTGAAAACTTTTCACTTTTCTGAAGGAAATGCAGTAGAGCAGATGGTAAGAGTGGAAGTGAGATAAACATAGGAACTGGAAAAGTAAGCAATACATTCTAACAGGTTCTGTATCAAAGATCTGGAGAAGCAGAAAGATCAGACAAGAAACTGTTCTGAAACTTGACAGTGGCTGTATCTTACCAAGTCTTATGCGCACAGCAAAGATGGAAAGTGGGATTGCTCAGACACTAGACTGTGATTATATTTTTCTGACAGTGAGACAGGAAGGGCTCTTTAAGGATTGTTTTTAAAGATAAAGATTTATCAAGATGGAAATCTGCAGTACAGATATAAAGCATGCCCCCCCACACACTATTTAGCAATGGGATTTGATGTAATTTCTATTGTTGCCAAATAATTGGCAAGAGAGACTATATTTTGTGTCTTAGATAAGCTTTATTTTTTTTCATGCAAATTATGGTTATGCTAGTTAACTAACACTAAGAATGTGTTTCTGGTTTTATAGCATGGATACGTGTGAGTACCCATGCATGACCATGGATGTGTGCAGGGAGAAATGGGAATATATAAAAAATGTTCTTATATCTCAAAGAGATGGTCATCCAGTAAGGAAAGGATCACATATGCAGAAGTGAGACAGGAGCTATATATAAAGAGTAGAGAAAATGTTGAATTTGGACAGATGAAAAAAGCGGTGTCTGTATTATCAAGCTGCTTTATGGCAATATGTAGCATTCTAGAATGAAACTTTCACTGTCATGTATCTGCCTCACTTAATCCTTTTCTCCTATATCCATTCCTAATGCCTGACTAGCAAAGAGAGACCTAGATTCGGTAGGTTATAACAAGAGACAGCAATTCTATAAAAGTATAGTCATTCCAAAAGAAAAAAAAACTAGACTAGAAAAATAACATATATGAAGGGAGCCTAAATTTAGAAAAAAATTATGTGCTTTCTCTATATTGCCGGTCATGGTGAGGAACTATTAAGGTGACCCCAAAATATCAGATCATTAATAAAAACAATGATTTTGCAAAGTTGTGTAAAAAGGACATCTCATTCTCACATTTAACATTTTCAAACAATAATTGTCTATACTCTTTTTTCCTTGTAGTTTACTTAGCAACAGGTTAGGTATTTTTATATTGAATGATAGACCTAATCTGTTTGATACCATGTAGTGTAGAGGCGCTGCACCCAATTTTGTAATGATAACTTCGTATTCTCACTTTAAGCACGCCCTCCCAAATTGTATCAGCTTTGGGTCCCACAAAGCCTGAGTCATCTCCTCTTATCACATTCAATAAATATGGTAGATCTCATAGGTGACAGCAGTGATCAAAAGAGTGTTGTTTGATTTCAACTTATTAATTTTTTCAAATCTCTTGAATCAAATTCCTAAAATTTTTCACTTCTATGACAGATACCTGAACTTCAAATCTGTTATGATTATGATCTAAAATAATTTCCCCTGGACCTAAAGAGACCCCAGGGCCTACAGAGATGACAGTGAAAGCACTGTTTGAAAAATGAAGAAGTAAGGGAAAGTATTCTCCCATGTTTCTGAAAATCTAGATGATGCGATGGTACTATCTGTTTTTCCCATGTTATCATTAGCAGACAGGAACCTCTTGCTATCCCTGAGGGAGGAGGTGCTGTGGGAAGACCTTGTGGTAAGAGTTGGATGGGTCTTGTGATAACATACTTGAGGTGGAAGCTAGATGTGGATCTGAGTTTGGATGAGAATGATGTGACCTAGAAGATGTGACCTCCCCCCTCCCCCCACACAGAGATACAGAAACTTCATTAGGATTAGATTCAGTTTAAGAATAGGTTCTGGAAACTGCCACCCAACAGATTTCCTGCTTATTTCCATTGTCCAAAACTAGTCTTATAGAAGGTCTACCTCACTTCAAAGAGAGGCTGAAAAATATAGTTTTTATCATTGGGTGACCATTTATTTGCCCAATTTTAAATTCTATTATTATGGAGGGTTTTCAGCTGATGCAAAATGTGCAATTTTATTTGTGTTTGCTTACTATTGGGATAATCAATGATTCATAGCTTTGTGACCATCAGCCCATTCAACTTCTTTGTTTTATCCATCCACTAAATATATTTTGAAGTCTTATTATATCAGATATTGTGGGATATGCAGTGGGTATCATGTGATTAACACAATGTCCTGGCTATCCCACAATTTTCATGTTAGTGGGGAGGCAGACATTAGTAATATAATCACACAGAAGTGGCCTTAAGAATATGGCCCTTGAGCTGGCACCTAGTGCTGAGTACTCGTTAATTAGGTAAATAGAGTGTCAGAGTGAGGGCATGAGGTTGGCAAGAGCTTCATGCACATGCAAATTGGGCAGTAGGGTCTATGGAGGAAGTTGATTCTAGGAGTTAGATATGGGCCTGAATATCAGCAAGGGCAGTGATCCCAAGACAAAGGAAAAGAAATGAGAGGATGTAGAAGAGACCAAGTCAAGTATCTTAAAAGCTGAGACATTAAATGTAAATTTGAGCTTCCCGGAAGCCATAGTAGAGAGAGAAACCAGATGAATATGATGTAATTCCACTGGCTAAGCAGCAGAAAAGCAGAGTTTGTTAGGACAAAGAAGTGCTATTTGCTATTTGTGACCTCTGAGACGCATTTATCATTAGGGCTTGTGAGCAGGAGTTATATAATGGACTTTCAGATATGAACCTAAGTCTTTGTTAGTTGCCGCAGAATTTGCATTTTCCTTTGGCTTTAGCATTTTGGGTATGTGATTTAAATAAAGTCTATTTATAGTGAGTGAATTAAAATAATGGAACACTATGTAAATGAGAGTTCGTTATGAATCATATTCTTAAATGGATTATGAAAGGCATGGCCTCTCTGGAATGAATCATTTTGTTAAAAAGGGAAGAATAAACAATAAGATTATATGCAAAGTATTGTTCAAATATTATCATCTTCTTAAATTGGCTTGGTATTTTTCTGTGTAGGTTGGTTGGTTGAAGAGACAATTTCAGAGATTATAAGATTTGGTTTTACTTTTTGTTGTTGATAATGATGATTTCTTAACGTGATTTCTGAGCATAAAACTTAAAGACTGAGACAAAGGAAAGAGATAGTGGTGTTTTGATGGCAGAACAACAGATCTGTGAATGGGTTAATTACAGTTCAGAATCCTCATTGACAGACTATTAGGCATTATTTTGTCTCTTTAGACCAAGAAATGCCTTTTGTGTAGACTCCTCCTCAAAATAGCATGTAGTAGTTGTAGAGGGGGTTTCTTTTTAATAGCAATGAACTTTTGATGGTGGGTAGAGAAGAGGAAAAGACAATAAGAAAACATACTGGAATGTAAACTTTGACCTGCATGTTTTAGAAACACCTTTGACCTGCATGTTTTAGAAACACCTTTTAAAGTAGAGTGTCTCCCCTTCCTGACTTGCTTATATATTGACACTTTGAAGTGCTTATTGATAGAAATAATGAGTGGCATTCCTTAAATAAGATAATGCTAAAAATTTACCTTATTTTATCTCATCTGAAACTCTCCCTTGGTTTTAAATCTTCAGTTAACTTCAACTATGGCATAAAACCTTTGCACATGTAGGATGATGTTGAGATTAAGGAAAAATACTCACTATTGTATAAATAATTTATAAGCCGCTGTTTTTTTTCTTCCTAAAGTTATCAATACTCAACCATTTGACTTATATGCAACATAGTTACCACAAGCATTAATGTTAAATATTTGTAATTACTGTAAAAATGCCACAGATTTATAATCACCTTTGACTGGGTATTCAGTTTCTTTTCAAAATAACAGACTTAGCCTTGAATCACTGTTATCAACTGTTTCAAGATTGTTTCCTCACTCAGGATCTTAAATTTTATAATCAAATAAATATGGATTATTTTATTTTGCTCTGTTTAAATATCCGTAAATTTTAGGTATGAAAAATGCTATTATGTAAGTTACAGGAAATGACTTGTGCTTTTGAAAATAGTTGTGTACTGAGTCTAGCTAACCAGAACATGGCAAAATTCCACATTTTCTTAGACATTTGTTGTGAGTCAAAGGGAGATTTGAGTCAGACACCATTTGAGGGTTTCACAGAACACTGGATCAATTTTCAAACGGTTAAAATGTATAAATATCATTTTAGGTATCAGTATAAAGAGGTAACAATTGCATGCTTTTACTTTTGTATCCGGAGATATAACCATGTCTATAATTTGGCAAGGCAGAGTTAACTTGACATGACACCTTTGTTTGGATAATCTGTAACCAAACAATTGTTTCAAGTCAAGCAAGATTGTGAGGCTATTAGGCAAAGCAAACACCAACTGAATCTTCAACTTTAATGTCCTCGCCCTTCAATGCAAGCTGCAGTTTTCTGTTTTTGACTGTTACAGTCCTTTAACCAAAGCTATCTTGTCTGATGATAAAACCATAAGTGTATGAAGCGCACACATTTTTCATCTCTTTTATGACCTTATCTTTCATGAGCGGCTTCTGTGAAGGTATCCTAACTATAGGAAGCACCTGGAAAACATGTGTGATATCTATTCTCTGATAAGCAGTTGTGAACAAGAAAGTAGATCTGTCACTTCTGAACTGTTCATTGTTAAAAAATACTTTGATGATTTAGCTGATTGCAAAATACATTATAGGGATGACTAACAGCTACAGTAACACTCCTAGTCAAGAAAGTTCAATAGTTATATTGTACAAGAATTTCTATAAGAGGTTAATATTGATAGGAACTACATGGATTAAAAGAGCAGGGTTGAGAAAGGCTGTTTTCTTGCATGACTGCTTTCAAACACTGCTGCTATTTTGCGTTGAAAGAAGTGACTGTCTTGGAATGCAGCAAACCTTTAATTTCTACGGGAATGTCTAACTTTCAGTGAAAGGATGTTTGTTTGTGTTTTTGAAATTATTCTTGCCTGGCAAGCAGAGCTACTGACTTTACCACCTTGCCAACAATACCTAATATGGAATTTAAAGATGCTGTTTCATGTGTTCCAAAGACTAAATTCTAGTCCATTTCCCTAGCTATTTGAGTTGTATGTTATATTGCTCAATAGCACCTTCAATTTCCTCCTATAGGATTCTCACTGATTTTGAAAACTAGACTAAGAAAAATGGATGGGCTCACAAAGTATGTATAATATCTTTTAAAAGAGCAACAAAAGAGTTTAATCTTGCAATGGAATGCCATTAACTCCATAGCCATAATTTTAGAAATATTATAAAATTTGTTACCATTTGGCATTTATTCCATTTCATCATTTTATGAGTTGGTCTCTGGGTATATATAGTCATTATCTTATTAAATATGTGTGCTTTGCTAAAAATGCATTGGAATTTCTATTTAAAAGTATGTGAATAAAAGAATTTAGCAAGTAAATGAATGGATGTCAAACACATTTCTAATTCTTTCTGTAATTATTTTCTTAGCATCCTTTATTTCTTGCTTTCCTCTTCCTACCAACAATAATTTTGGAACAATATCTTAACAAACTTGTTATGGTTATCTTGGTTATTAATTATTCATGCAATTTATATACTTTAGTGTGCTGATTTCAAACATACAAGAATTAAAAATGGATAGAAAATTTTAAAAAAGATGGTCAATAAAGTCATTTCCATTCATACCAAGAAGCTGGAGTTGGGTCAATATCAAAATAAAGTTCTATTTATAAATTTTCCAAGAGAATAAACATATTGAAAAGGAAGAATCAACTCTCTATTATAAGGGAAAATAGTGCTTATTAAAAGTAATTCAGAGATTTCATATTCAATTAAGTTATGTTTTAATCATCTCACTTTTCATTAGTAAAAAGATTAAAAATAAATTGGGTAAAAACATCACCATAAAAATGAGACCTATTTTCCTGAGATAAACTTAATAGTTGAAGGGTCTGAAAGTTGAAAATTGTGAACATATTTTAGTTATTCAATAAAATAATATGCTAAAAGCAAATAATTAGCAAATGTACTTCTATTATGAGTAGGTTATAGCAAAAAAGAAAGAAACCAAATCCAATTTTCTAACTGGTCAGTGAGCAGTGGTTATTGATTATGCATCTTTGTGTTCTTGTTTTTCCTAAGTTCCTGATGAAATAGAACACGTTAGTCTAAAGCTCAAAGGATTAAATCCATACAACGTTTCATTTTAGCAAAGAAGCATAATTTCAAAGCATGGCATGTGTATGATGTGGAGAAAGCAGCTCTAAGCTTAATTCAGCTACCTTTGTTGCCTGACATCTAGTAGATTTTGACTGTAATATCTTTATTGGTTTGGAGTATAGTCTTTAAGAGTCATAGTGACTTGGGGTCAATTCTTGGCACTTCCACTTAATAGCAGTGTACCTGGGCATCTTGTCATATACCTGCCTCTTGTCATATTTTTCTGAAATATTAGTGATACTAATGCATGTCAGAGTTGTTAATGTGATACTCATAAAGCATTTTGCTAGTGCTGAATGGTGCTTAAGAAATGGTCACCATGTTTGGGTTTAATACAGAATCTGTATTAAACTGCTTGATGACATGATCTCTACCTTATATGTCCTTATGATTTCAGTATTTGATATATAGCAATGTTAAAATTAATGTAAATTTAAGTCTGACTCTTCTTTTCTACATCCAGTGTATCATGTCAAATGGTATTCTTATATTTTTGGTCATCTTTCTGCTTTCTGCTTTCTTTTAGAAAACAAGATTAAATAAGCAGGCAATAGCTTATCTATTCTCTCTCAGAATTTATTTTTATTAATGAGACATATTGCACATTTACCCACATTCATAAACATCTTAAAATAGTCACAAAATATAAGTTCTTTTGAGCTGTTAATTGTGTATAATCAGCTAGTTTTTATAGTGCTTCTTCAAATACTCTACAATGTTTATTTTCAGTAGTTCTAATTATATGTGCTGCATAATGAAACAAATTAGAATAAATCATCCCATGAATCAGGATTATCAATACTAAGTATCTCTCCAGATGTTGGTGCAAGTTGCATCTAAACCCTACAGTTCTGATTTGGCAGTTAAGTGACATTTAATCTAAGTATTTTATTAAATTACTATTAGGTGGAATTCCTACTTTAGTCAAACCCTGAATGGTCTAGATTGTATTATTTTCATTTTGAGAGGTTTACCAATTTTTCTGTGTATCAAAATGTCTGCTGAAATTTACAGTCATTCTGCCATTTTCTTTTCCTAGTGAGACTGGAGGAAAATGATCCATGGGAAAATCACACACTGAATGAAGGGAAAGATTTCATTCAGTTAATCATTATACAGTGGCAGTATTTCTAGAACTGTTTCTCTTTAGCATCTTAAAAATTTATCTGGATCCTATTCTTGCATCACCAAAGTGTACTTAACTCACTACCTTCAATCTGTCATTTTGCCTATGCAATAACTTAGTCACTATACTCTTTTTTTGTATGGAATTCTTTGAAGAGATGGCTCTCATTTTTAATCTGAAAAACAGTTTTCAGTCATGAGCCTTAGGACATGAAACCTACAAAGTTCAGTTTCATCTAAGATTATACCTCCAAAATTATATATACATATATATATTTTATTTTATTTTATTTTCCTCCAGAAAGCTTCCATGGCATCATGTCTGAGTAAAGAGTTAAGCCTCTATGCTCCTATCACATCATGGACTGCATCCATCTATTTACTCATCACATGAGGTCACAATCTATTGATTTGTCTCTGTTCTAGTCTGTAAGTTATATGAAGAAAGGGAGCACTTTGTTTTGTATTCTTAGTGTTCAACACAGTGCCTAGGACTAAAAATGTAATATTTTAATTAAATAATAAACAATTGTTAAGATCTCTTCAGTAGAGATGAACACTTATAGATTCAGCTGAATTCTTTAAACTTATAAATTGTATGATTATTGTGATTGCTCTGAAGTATAATCATCATGACATACTTTTTTCTTACTATGTAGCTCATTGTTTTCTGTTCAGTTATTTAATTTACATAGTAAAATATTTCAAAGTAGACTTAATCGTAGTCACAAAAACTGTGCGGAACCATGTCTAAGAAACGAATCAGTATTGTTAGAGAACGAGTAAGGAAGAGCTTAGAGACCTGAGGTCTGACAAATAGTGTGTTTAGGAACTCAATAAATAAATGTTGATTACTGTTTGTGTCATATGATTATATTACCACTTATACTTCACACTGCTTTCAGTATGAAGGTAGAAGTTCAAATTTAATTACTAGGTTCTCCATGGTCAATGTCATTTTATGCTTCTGTTCTCCGAATGACTAGATCTTATGTGTTCTCATTTGGAGTTATTCATGTACTGCATTGATTGAAGGTCTTTATCAGTGGTTGCTTCTTCTGTGCCTGTTACCGTTCTCCTTAACTAAATTATATGGTCATTCATTCAGAGTTACTTTCTTCTTTTTCATATATCTCACTTTGTCTTCAAAAATATACATTATAAATGTTAATGATTATTTGAATCTTGCATGGTACCACATATTTCCAGCAATTAAAATGTAAGTAATAGTCAGGAAGACTTACTCCTTTGTGTGAACATACAGATGATGTAGTTAATATTTGAATATAAAACCTAACTTTTCTAAGTTGTTCTTCCCAGAATTTTACTCTGTATTTTCTCATCTGGTCCCCTGGATATGTGATTTATAACATGGTCTCATGCCTCTTGTTCTGACAGTGTTCTAGGATTAATATATAACTATTTCAGGTGTGCATGGTTTTCTCTTCAGGTGGGAGGATAAGTAGAGAAAAGATGTTTGGAAAGAATGCTAGGCTGCAGTTAGGATACTCAAATTTAATCCCAACTTTGTATAAACTTCTGAGTTTGGTGACTGTAATTATGCCTCTTCCTGCTCCCTCCCACCCCTTCTGTCCTGCATGTTGAGGAAAAGATAATCTATCTAAGGGCCTCCCTGGTTGCACAGGGGGTTGAGCGCAGCACTGTGAAGCATTCGCTGAACAGCCCCTTGATTTCCATCCTCAGCCAGGGAGGGAACCCACATGGCACAGCAGACCTCTCCTGCCTTGCCCCCTGCTCCCCTCAGCAGTGTATTTCAGTTGATCTACCTGTTCTACTGCCTGCTCTGTCTCTGGTGAATCCTCTCACCTCCATGCCTTTGGCCTGTATCCCAGCTCTTGTATGCATAAATAAATAAATCTTGAGAGAGAGAGAGAGAAAGAGAGATACCTAAAACTGCCTCAATCTGCCCCCTGTGGGATAAAAGGGGAACTTTTTAAAAAGATTTATTTATTAATGCATACAAGAGCTGGGGAGCAGGCCAGCGGTGCAAGGAGGTAGGTGGTGGTGAAATAATTCACCAGAGACAGAGTGGGTAACAGAACAGGCAGACAACTGAAATACATTACTGAGGGGAGCAGTGGGCAAGATAGTTGAGGTCTTTTGCAGCATGTGGGTCAGCTCCCTGGCCAGGGATTGAACTCATGCTGCAGTGGCTGTGGATTGCTTCATAATGCTGAGACTTAATCCCTTGTGTCACCAGGGAGGCCCTAAAAGAGGAACTTTTATTAATGAAGCTTGAGAAAATTTTGGGGGGATGCCTTATGCAAAAATAAATATTTTAGCTATTAATATAAGGTCATGCATAAGTTATTGACCCTTTCTGTGTTCAACTTTCTTATATTTCTTCTGTATTGATGAGAATGCTTCAACTTATATTACTATGACTTAAAGGCCTCACTACTTAATATGTTTCTTGTATAAGAAAATGAAACCAGAGACAGCCTAAATAAATAGATACATCAAGTGGAAGTTAATAATGTTACATTTATTTTTATTGAAATTTTTTGTAATTACTTTGTCTTTTTGGCATCTGTTGCTGATTTTTCCATTGACAGTAGTGATAAGAAGTTTTGTTTTTTTTAAAAAAATGTTTCTGTGAAGTCATAAAAAAATGAATCCATGTAAAGAAAATATAATGCCAGTTAGTTTAGAAGTCATGACTAACCAAAAATTATGAAAGTAGTATGAGAAGCTTGTGAAGATATGGAATGTGTCAGTTGAGATTCCTAAGTGCAAAGTGATCATGTGGTTTAAGGGGTTTGCTAAAGAGGGTTGGTGAAGGGACAGTGTATAAAGTATGGGAAGAGTTAAAGATTGAGGAGCACTGGGAAACACCTTGTGAGAAGCTGTTAGAATGCCTGTCTGAAGGGCTAGGAAGAGAGCACAGTGATACAGGAACTTGGGGAGCTGGGCCGGGGAGGGGGTCACTGCAGAAGCTATGGCTGTGCCTCAGGCCATCAGAGGAGGAAGTACTTGACTGTTTTCCTGCCTTCTGATCTTCCGATCTCCAGTCAGTACCTCCCATTGGAATATCCTAACCAGAAATAAAGAACATGGGAACCCCACAAATAGAGTCAACAGAGATCCACCTCTTGGGGCCTTACTGCTGGCCAAGGGGTTAAGTCCCAACACTATGAAGCATCCGCAGCCAGTGCAGCATGAGTTTGATCCCTAGCCAGTGAGGTGACCCACATGGCGCAACAGACCTCTCATGTCTCACCTGCTGCTCCCGTCAGCAGTATATTTCAGGCTATCTGTTGTGTTGTTCCCCACTGTCTCTGGTGAATTCTCTCACTCCCCACACTCTGGCCTGTACCCCAGTTCTTGTAAGCATAAATAAGTAAATCTTTGAAAAAAGGAATCTGTCTCCTTGGGGCTCAAAGAAGGGCAGCAATGGAAGAGAGTCTATTGGAGCAGGAATGGCCAAGCAGAGACTAACAAGCTTTTCTGTAGCAGCAAGCTTCTCTGCCAGAGCTAATATTTTATGATTCTTATGTCAACATGCTAGTTCCTTGGCATTAGTTCAATACTTACACATATGCATAGATAATATTCAAAGTCTATAACAACTGATGCAGCCTGGACTGACCAATCAGAGCAGATGATAGAAGCTTCCTACTGTCTAGGTTTTAATCCCTCAGTTTCTAGATTCAGGGAGGGGTCTGAGGGGGCTGGTTAGGGAGAGGACAGAGCAGGCAGAGTTGAACTGAAGAGTACTTGGTTAGTTTATGTCTTGCACTATTTCAGTGTATTTAAAGGCCACGAAGCCTGCTTGTGTGTGCAAGTCTGAAGAACAGCCCTATTTGTACCTCTAAGAAACTTGAGAAGACATCTACTGGTCTCCTAAGATAATTGGTTGATAATTCTAGATTCTTCTGTGTGCCCTGCAAAAAGGAACACAGAGGATTAAAAATCTCATCTTACTGCTGAGCCTTTTGTAGCTTTCTTATGGCACTCGGCCTTGTCTTGCAATCATTATTTGAACTTACTTTGATTAATGCTTTTTATACTATTTTCAAAATGGAACTGTATTTTTCATACATATCTTAATATACTTTATACTGTTATTTTAACTTGGTACTTGCTCAGTAAACATTTTCTGGAGAAAATTTTGCTGTTATCCTATGTGATCCTCCTGAAAGGAGATAACTCATCTTTCAAAGAACCTTCAAGTCCAGAATGAGGTCTGGTGTCATGGGATATGTATACTTCAGAGAAAGACTAGATGAGCAAGCAACTTAACTTAAAAATTTTAATGTTGCTATAATCAAGGTTTAGTTGCCTTGTCTGCAGTATGCATTCTTCTTATTTCTGGGATTACATTTTTCTTGTTATTCTGTTTTCTGATCTCTTACCATTTATAAGTAGGTATCACTTAGTAATTTTGTGTGTCTTTGTTATGATAGCCTTTTTGTATGCAACATGTCATCATATTACTTTCCTTTAAGAACCATATACTTTGTTAGCAACTAAAATGATACTATAGTAAATTAGATTTTTTACTTTTAAATTTGGTTGTTTTCTGTGTTTCTCCTTCTTTGTCATAACTGTACTTTTGTGCAAAATGTATTATACTTTTTTCCTTTTTTATGTGAAAATGAAGACATGGAATTGTGCAAACTAGATGCACTTATTCAATGAAAGTTAGGAGAAATCTAGTTGTATAGCTTCTTACATTATTCGGATTTGACTCACTAATCCAGCTCATATGGTGATCATTTAATTATGGTCTCCTTAACACTTTTCAATAAATAAAAACACAGAAATGCAACCAAGTTTTAACAATCTTAGTGCTGGAGAAAAATAACATCTTTTCCAAAATAATCTAGATCTACCCAAAACATAAATATGTCTTTTCTTACACTAATATTTATCTGTTACATCTTGTCTTTATAAAATTTGTAATTTGGAAATAAGCAAGTTGAGGTTGTCTGAATTGAAAGCACTGCAAATTGTATACTGCTTTAAATTTTATATATATTACTAACTCTTAGAACTTTTATGGAAATGTTCTTTATTGTTTCCAACAGCTAACTTTATTATAACGCTGATTTTCTTTATTATAAACTGATAATAAATATTTGAAATATTAAACATGGACGCTTACTGGTATAATGACAATGTATGTAATAAATATAATTTGACATATGCTAAGGGTATCTCTGGATGAATATTTGAATGTCAAATAGAACTCTCAAATCATTTCCCTTTCCTTCTGTGCTTTGTTTTTTTTTTTTCCCCCAGGTGATGATGGAGTCCAGGAAACAGCAGAATCAGATGGGGATACACAGTCAGAGAAACCAGGGCAGCCTGGAGTTGAGACAGATGACTGGGACGGACCAGGTAGGGAAGAAAATTTAAAATTCTACTGTCTATGCTATTATCAAGAATTTACTCTTTTTCTTAATAGTTAACTAGATTGTAAGACTCTTACAATTTCATTTCTGACTTTAAAATATTTGTGAGTCTGTTGGTTACTTGGACATCTAAATAAGCATCATTATTTAAAAGAGACTTTTATCTCTTTGGTAAATAGATTATAAAGCCAAAGGTTACCTCTGTGTGAAATCTCCATCTTTTTTTTCATATTCATGTATTAGTCAGTTATGCTTATAGTTTCTTTGAACAGAAATCTTTTAGCTATCTCCATATTCAGTTTAGATATCCTTCTAATTTTGCAAGCATATAAACAGTAACATCTGAGAGAAATATTTTCATGTTAGTCATATTTTAAGTTGTAGATTAAGTCTCAATATAGATTTAAAAGTTTAGAAAATACTAACAAAATGCCTCCCTTATTTAAAAGCTTTGGGAGCATTTTTATTTTTATGAACAAAAATATTTTTGATTTTAAAAATCCTAACATTTATTAATTTAAAGAAAAACAAAAAACTGATCAAAAGACTATGTAACGTTATGTAAAAATATACAGTTCTTAATACTGCTGTGGAAAGAAACCTTTATATTTAGTGCCAAGTAATTTTAAATTGATGGTATATTTTTAAATGGAAACTATTATGTCATAGGGTTTAAGGATATAAGTGAGTTTTGAAATAGTTTTAGCCATAATTTTCAAAGCAAGTAACATTTTTCATTAAGAAAGATCCCTCTATTTCAATCACATTTTCACCCTTGCATGACTTTGAAAATTGCTCTCTGCTGTGTGTGAAGAAGAGAGGACGTCCAGTGGTAATTTTCTGAAACCAGTAGCTGGAAAATATGCAAACAAAAATGAAGATACAGTGTGTCTGATTATTATGATGTTATTTCTAATGTTATTCATGATACACACAAATGTTTGTATTCTGGATGCTACAGCATCATGTTACACAAGATTTTGGATCAAAATGTAGTATATTTAATGTACCATTATACTGCTTTTTAAGAGTTTGGGAGAAAATGCAGACTTCTGACATTTTTACCTTATTGTGTAATGCTCTGTCTTCTTAATGTGGGGAAGAATTCCCTAGATTTTAAAAAGTCTTTGGAAATTTTGTTTTGTTTCTTCTTGGGGAATACATTTAGCTTAAAAGGGGTGGGTGAACTTTATATTTTATGGTTCTTTATAGAATTAAATATGTTTATGCTATTTAGAAACACTTTACTTTTTAAATTAGATTAGGTGGCCTTTTGGATATGCCTATTTACAAAAGGAAGCATTCTGGGTTCTTTTTCTTTGGGGCAAACTTGGAGGGACAAATTTTCTTCTTTCTTGGGCCTGCAGTGTTTCCAATAACTCAGGAGTAATTAAGCAAATTCAAGGGGTGATGAATTACTAAGCACATACTGCATTTCCAATGCTGACTTTTTTAGGAACAATTTTTAGAAGTAAATTTGCATTATTAGCTTTAATAAAAAGATGGAGAAACCGGAAAAGAATTATGCTGGATTTAAAAATACAAACAAGAATAAACCCAGTGGTATAGCTGATCCAACAAAGGGTAAAATTTTTTAATACTAAACACCTACGTCTGTATTTAAGAACAAATTATTGGTTAAGACATGAGCTAAGAAGCCAGGTGTGATTTCAAGGTCTCCAAACTATAAGGTCCTCCCAGCCAGACCTGATAGTCATACTAAGTTAAACAGTTTTCTCTAAAAATAGAACAGAATCAAAAGACATGGAAATTATCTAAAGAATTTGAGGCACAGGGCTGACATCATTTACGATGGATCAGAATTTATCTTATTTTTAAACAGTTTGATTGAAGATGACTCCATAACCTTTCTAATGACTCAACTCAATAATGAATCAACTCCTGTCTGAAGCATTCTATTTTTATCAATTCCAGAGTGCAATAAATTTTTTCCCTTATTTGTTATTCAGCTAAAAGATATGCAAAGTAATAGCTCACACCTCCATTAATTCTTTTGATTAGGTGTTATGTGAACAAACTTAAGGACAGTTATCTTACATTTACAAACATTTCTGTGGTTAAATTCTTTCACACTTAAATATTTGTTACTTGTTAAAATATTCTTTAAGTTTCTGTGACTTTTTCACAGTTTGAGTGGAGAGCTAGACACTCACTAAACAAGCGAAGTTCAGGCCAAAGTGAAAATAATTACCTCATTAGTTCGGCATTTCACACATCTATTTTTAAATTTCATTGTTCTTTCTTGCTTTAAAAATATTTACTTGGGCACTACCTTGCCTGAAGTCTAATTCATAGAATGTCTGCTTCCTACTGTTCTTCCTTTCATCAGTATCTGCCTGTTCCTCACACATATAATTTCTGCCTTCTTTTTAAGTAAACACATTTTGTTTGTCACCCACACAGATTTTTTGCTTTATTACCCCTATAGGTTACTTCACTTTACATGTGTGTGTGTATTTATTTATTTATTCACTCAATCAACATTTACTGAACACCAATCACTGTGAAAGTTGCTAGGAAGAAGTCTTTACTTTCCTTATCTTTATTTTTAAAAAAATAATTAGGGGCCTCCAAGGTAGCATAGGGGGTTGGTTGAGCGCTGCACTGTGGGGCTTCTGCAGCCACTGCAGCATGAGTTCGATTCCCTGACAGGGAGGAACCCACATGGCATAGCAGACCTCTCCTGCCTCTCCCGCTACTCTCCTCTAACTGTATTTCAGTCAGTCTGCCTGTTCTGTTCCTGGCTCTGTCTCTGGTGTCTCCTCTCACTACCCATACCTCTGGCCTGTAACCTAGCTCTTGTATGCATAAATAATTAAAATCTTAAAAAATAAAAATAATTACTTTTATTGATACATAATCAACATATTAGTTTCTGCTGCACAACATAATTATGTATAAGTGATTATCACAACAAACTAACATTTATTATCATATATAACTCTAAAATTTTTTATTCTTGTAATGAGAACTTTTAAGATTTACTCTTTTAGCAATTTTCAAATATGCAATATAGCATTATTAACTATGGTTGCTGTGATGTACCTTAGATCCCCAGGAAATTTATTCTGTAACTGGATGTTTGTAATGTTTTCACCCACTGCATCCATTCAGCCATGTCTTCCAGCTCATCCCACCCCTTAACTCTGGCTATAACCAACCTGCTCTTTGAAACTATTAGCTTATTTCCCCCTTAGATTCTACATATAAATGAAATCATAAGTTATTTGTCATTTCTTCTCTGACTTTTTTCACCTATTAGCATAATGCCATCAGGTCCATCCATATTGTGGCAAATGGCAAGGTTTCATTCTTTCTTTATGGATGAATAGTATTTCATATATTTATAAGTTTCTTTATTCATCCATCAGTGACACTTAGATTGTTTCCATATCTTGCCTTTTGTAAAAATTTCTTCAGTGAACATGTGCGTGAATATATCCTTTTCAGATTAATGCTTTTATTTTCTTTGGATAAATACCAGAAGTAGAATTGCTGGATTATGGTATTTTTATTTATTTATTTTTTTAATTTTTGAGGCCTCTCTGTTTCCCATAGTGTGTGTTCTAATTATTTCTGCCAATAGTGCATGATGTTCCTTTCTCTCCATATCCTCACTAACACTTGTTATTTCTTGTCTTTTAGAAATAGCCATGCTCACCAGCTGAGAGGTTATTTCATTCTGTGTGTGTGCTTTTTTCCTCATTTCCCTGATGACTAGCTTTTTTTTTCATTTGGGTCTATATGTCTTCTTTGAAAAAGTTGTCTATTCAGATATCTGCTCATTTTTTTATTATGTGATTTTTTTGTTTTTGTTTTGCTATTGTGTTTGTGCTCCTTAGATATTTTGAATCTTAAGCTCTTTCTGATAAATGATTTGCAAGTATTTTCTTGCATTCCATGCCTTTTTATTTTATTGATGATTTTCTTTGCTGTGCAGAAGATTTTTGATTTCATGTAGTTACATTCATTTGTTTTTGTTTTGATTGTCTTTGCTTTTGTTGTCATATTCAGAAAGATTGCCAAGGCCATTCAATGTTTAGGAGTTTATCACCTATGTTTTTTATTAGGAGTTTTATGGTTTCAGATCTTACATTAAATCTTTTTCCATTCTGAGTTGGTTTTTGTGTCTGGTATGAAATGATTTACATGTGGTTGTCCAATTTTCTCAACACCAAGTGTTGAAGAGATTCTCCTTTCCTTATTCTATATTGACTCCTTTGTCATAAATTGACCGTATATGCCTGGGCTTCCTTTTGGCCCCTTTGTTCTTCCTGTTGATCTGTGTGTCTGCTTTCATGACTTTTAATTTTTATAAAGCTTTGTAATGTAATTTGGAATGAGAGAGAAATTATGCTTCCAACTTTTTCCTTCTTTCTCAGTATCTTTTGGCCATTTGAGCTATTTTGAGCTATATATTTATTCCATATACATGTTAGGATTGCTTTATCTATAAACAATGCCATTGTCATTTTGATAGAGATTACACTGAATTTGTAAATCTCCTTGGGTAGTATCAATATTTAATAATATTAATTCTTCCAGTACATGACATAGAATATTTTTACACTTATTTTGGTCATTTTTCATATTCTTAGGTTTAAATGGAAAGAATAATAACTGTGTTGTTAAGAGGATAAAGTTTAAAGAGATGAAAGTTTGGGAGAACATAGGATTGACTAGATGTTATTGACCTTCCCTGAACCTACCGCCTCTTACACAGGCTGAAACTTGAAATGTGGACCTTATTTTGAAAATAATGTTTACATCTTTGTTTCTCTCTTTTAAGAACATCATATAACCACAATTTATGGCCAAACTCTGGATCAGTGTGTATTTAAATTTAAAAGTAGATTTGGGGGAAATAATTTAGTAAGTTATTATAAATTCATCATCTCTCTCTATGAAATAAGCTCCTTAAAAGTTACTTTTATTTAAGTCAATTCTAAGTATGCCAACTCTCTGACTTATGTAATTAAAAACATAAGTTATTTCTTTTGGGTTTTGGGAGTGGTGAATATTTTGATATCTCTGGTTTAATATGAAGTTATTTCAAGTGCTCCTCTCAGGGCTAGTGCATTTACCAGTGAAATTTCCAGGAGTTCTTATAAAGGAACATAGGTTACTCAAAGGTGCAAATAATATATGCACCTCAAAAATGTCTGTTAGTGCAAGCATACAAATTTAAAGTTTTGAATAAACTATCATTTACATTCTTTAATGTAAGTTTTCAATATAAGCATGTGCTTTAATTGAAATATATTTTGGTAATTATATGTTGCACACCTGAAGCATTTAAATAAAAATGAAATAGAAAATCAGAGTTATACTATTTGATGAAGTAATACAATTTAAATGAGGGAAAGTTTCATTTACTATAGAATATCATAACTTGCTCCTAGATTGGTAAACAAAAATCTGATTTTCTATCAAAGATAAGTTGTTTTGGGATATTGTAATGAATGGAGAAAACCAAAAATGTTTCTTCCATTTTTGTCAATCCCCTGCTCCTTATCAGTTGTGTGACTATAACTAGCTATGGTTAAGTAAGTTAGTAAGTAGTCAACTTACTAACTCATCAAGGCTTCAGTTTCCTTGTTTATAAAATGGAGCTAATTATATTTTAATTACATCATTTTATTTTCCATGTAAAACTTGGAGCTCAGCACTTCATATGTGCTCAATCAACAGCTCTTAATATCACTTTTAGTATCATTTTGGCAGTGTGGCTTAGTAACCTTTACAGTGCCTTAATATTGTAAGCCCTTACTAAACGTTTGCATATTGAATTACTTTGCAAAATGAGCTTTGCTATGTAAAAGTCAACATATTATATTAACTGTGTTTTATTCAACTGAATTTAAAGCATAATTCAATTAAAGAAATTTTAATGTAAATAATAAATTTTCAAGAACAATTGTGTAGCATAAAATTAGATATGTACTTGTTGCATCTGGCCTAAATATTGGTCAGATCTGTAAGTGGCCTCATTCAGTTGCTGTTCAACATGACAGCTACATGCAGATGTTGGGGCTAGTTCGGCTTTGTCCCCTAAATTAAGCTAAAAATATGGGTAGTGTTTTGCATAAAGTGGAATGGCAGCTCGAAGACCACTGTGAAATAGAAGCACGAACTAATGATACAGCTTCCCCTCCCCCCGCCCCTTACTAGTCCAAAGAAGGGCTTGGAGATTACAGTTCTGATTTCGTTTCCTTTTTGATTGGGAAAATGTGGTAGATATGAGATCTGGGAAATGCCATTTGAAGTAAATTAACAGAAACCTATGAAACATAGTTAACCATAGATATAGTCTGACAGTAAGAAGAATATTGTGAGAAGCGGAGGAAATCGTAGAATGACTGTGTATTACTCTGACAGTGAATTGGTATTATCTCTGCTATCAGATAATGCAGTTATCATTAATTTTCACATTTGCATTTCAATCTTTGGAAGGAAATGACTCTTGCCGGATGAAGATAAGAGCTCTGTACCACTATAATGAACCATCATTTTATCCCAATGCTTTGTGTCCATATGAAAATGAGGCAGGGAGAAGAGTATGTGTGTGTGTGTGTGTGTGTATGGGGGTGTCAGTACAGCATAACAAAGTGTCAAAAATTGCTACAGACTTTTGAGCCCCTTATGAAACAAGAGGGGGTCAAAATAAATCTTCTGTGGTGTAGTTAAGTGGATATCGGATTAAAAGATGAAAGCCTTACTCTTTGTAGGACAGAATGCCACATAAACACAGTAAAAAAAGTTCTCTTTATCTTATTACCTTGCTCCAGTTTGTGCTCTCATGTAGAATTAGGGCACCCATAAAGCCATCCAAAAATAAAAAAATGATAGTTGGATACAAAGTACTTACGATGATTGTTTGGAAAGATTATTTAGTTCTTATTATCATTTTACTTAATACATATTATTATTTTATATTATCATTATTTTTTACAGTTATTTGGATATATTCTTATTATTTATACTTTCAGTTGTACAACAATGGAATTAAGGATATTTATATAATAGTTTGTTTTAGAATTTGCACATACCTAATGTGTTTGCACAATTTTAATTGAGAAATTCAAGTTAAAGGATAATGAATTTGAGATTAATTTTCCTTTGAAACTTTCTTTGTAGTGACCTTTTCCTCAAACACATGACTTGGAAATTAATACAATATCAACTTTGTAAACATATCATGATCAGAGGAAAGTATATGATAACAGATTCTTTTGAGTCTTACACTCAGATTTGTGGTAAAATTCATTCATCAACTCGTATTTACAGTAGAAGTTCCCCTAGCTAAACTTTGATTTTGATCTTCTCTCTGAAATTTATTGATAAAGACTGTCCTGGGTTGAGTTGTGTCCCCCCAA
This sequence comes from Galemys pyrenaicus, assembly GCA_019455555.1. Taxonomy (NCBI): domain Eukaryota; kingdom Metazoa; phylum Chordata; class Mammalia; order Eulipotyphla; family Talpidae; genus Galemys; species Galemys pyrenaicus. Next base: position 5,824,217 of record JAGFMF010011395.1, on the reverse strand, counting down.
AATTTATATTGAAGTTCTAACTTAAGTACCTTGGGATGACATATTTGGCAACAGGGCCTTTGTAGATATGCTTAGTTAAGACAACGTCATACAGGAGCAGGGAAGGCTCTTCATCCAGTATGGCTACTGTCTAAAAAGGGGTTTTGGAGGCAGACATGCACAGAGAGAACACAGTATGAAGATTGGGGCAGAAATTGGGGTGATGCTTCTACAAACCAAAGAAGACCAGAGAGTCACCAGAACTTAGGTGAGAGGCATGAAGCAGGACCTGTTTCATAGTTCTTGACATCTTGATCATGGATCAGTGCCCTCCAGAATTGTCAGACAATAAATTTTGCTATTTAAGCCCACCCATTTACCACAGGAGCTTAAAGCTAGAAGCAAATCTTGTGCGCAGTCACTTGTATGCCTGCCAAATATGCTTCTTTCTGTAATTTTTAATTGCTTTAAATATTGCCTAAACCAATGAAATATGTTTGCTCTCCCCCCCCCCCAAAAGATGTACTGTTTGTATGGGAACTATGTTGAAACCTTTGAAAGATTGGATAAAGGAAAAATCACTAAATTATTAAGGTGAGGACAAAACACCTTTAAAGAATTGGGGAAAAATTATAAAAATGTTAAAAGAACCTTTACTTAGATGACTTTGTTAGTGCTTCTACATTTTCACTCTAATGAAGCAAACCAGAAACCATAAATGAAGTATTGGGATGTTGCTGGTATAAGTGGAATGTCTGCCATGCGTCCAACACACCAATGAAAATTGTAGGCTGTACAACAAAAGCTTGATTACCTAAAGTGCTTTTAGATATGGTATGTTAAAATATAATGCTTTTAATACTATTTTAAAACATAGTTTCTTGATTTGGCGCTTATAATTAAATGCTTATTCCAATTGTGTCTAATAGTAAAACTTTCACCGCATTTCTTCCCACCGAGCCATTGTTCACTTTAGATTTCTCTCTAGGACACTACAGGAGACCCTACAAGTCAGTCAAAACTGACATAAAAGAAGCATTTTTGCTGTCCCTTTTATAACTTCCTTCATTAAAGCATGCTCATTAAAATTTATTTTAGGACAAGGATAATTAGTATTGATTGTTTTCCTAGACTCCGTATTGTGCCCTGAAAAAATGCCTCAAAATATGATGAATCTTATATCTAGAAAGTGGAAAAAATGAAAACTAAACTTTGTAATTATTTGGTTTTGGCTTGTCATTTCAGAAAAGGATATAGTTTGCCTTAAGAGGATAAGTAAAGACTGACACAGTTATTTGCACTAGTAGTAGCTAAAAATATGAAAAATAAAAGCAAGGGTTCAGAAACATACATGCTTGCTACTAATGGGCCACACATTATAGGAGACTACAGGCTAATATTGATTGGGCATAGAAGATAATTTAGTTAGTTAGGGCAAATATTTGTTTGTTCAACAATATATTGAGTAGCGACCATATGTACTGTTCTGTGCTAGATTCTAGAGTATTCAGCAATAGATAAGATGAGAAGATGAGTCTCTACATCAGAGAGTTTATGCTCTCCTAGAAACTGCAAATTATAACAATAGCAGTGTTTTTTTAGTATTTACTGCATATGTGATAGCTTTTCTTTAGATAAAACCTAAGTGATACTATAAAACTATACTATAAGTGATGGGCTAACCTTAGTCTGGTTATAAGGGAGTCAGTAATGACTTCTTTGTGGAACAATTTTAACTAAATTCGTTCTTATTTTTAATTTTTATGGTTTACTATGCGAGTTCTAAGCATCTATAAAATAAGAGGGAAGATTATGAGGAATCCTCATGTTTTCATTTCTAAGTTGTGAAAGTTATCAACTTATTGCTACTCCGGTTTCATCAGTTTTAGCTTAATTTTCTTTCTTGAATGTTTTAGGGGAAATCATAGAAACCATCTAATTTCACTCATAAGTGCTTTGGTATGTTTTTCTAATAAATAAGGATTTCTGTTTTAAACATAACCCCTGTGCTAGTACAACACAATACAAAAAATACTTCCTAATGTTATCTAAAAATAAATTCATTTTCACTTTTTTTTTGGTCTCAAAAAAATAGTCTTTTCATTTGATTTGCTGGAATCAGGATTCAAAAAGATCCACTTATTTGTTAATAGGATTAAAGTCTTTTCAAATCCATAGTAGTCTCTTAACTCCCTTTTCCCCCTTACTTGTTGAAGAAAGCAATTTATCCCAGAGCATTTTCACATTCTAAATTAGGTAGATTGTGTCCTAGTTGTGTAACATGCTTCTCAAGCTGTCCCACCCCAACACACACATACACACACACACATTTCTTATAAATTTAAAGTTAAATCTAGATCCTTGAGTAAGTTCTGATTCAATACTGTAGGCAACAAGACTCCATATAAACCACTGGGCGCTTGCTGTTGCATCACATCAGTAGCCGCACAAAGCCATTCGTGGTGATACTGCATGCATAAGGTGGCTCAGATGTTTCCAGCCTGATCCATTCACTATAAAGTTTCCCATCAACTTTTTGCCTAATGATCATTGCTAGAATCCATTTTATCATTAGGACTTGCATAATGGTGATTTTTGCTTTTATCACTCTTTTCATATTATTAGCTGATACTATCTCCTGAAGATCTTTCTGTCATTCAGTATTTTGTTACCCTAACTACTGTTCATAAAGGAAGGGAAAGATACATGTTTAATTCTCTCTCATTACTACTATTTCCAGAAAAGTAAAGACCAGAAAGAATGTTATAAAATGAGGGTAATAAATAAGCAGGACTCAGATTCTTCAGGGACTTGTACTTCATAATACTGTTACTGGATTTAAATGTAAGACCAATTTAAAGACATGCTATGGCCCTGGTGACATTTCCATTTTAAGAAAAAGCTACAGTGTATCGAAGGACAGTAGGAATGCAGTAACATCCAACCCATGAGTTGGATTTTAATCTGTTGAGTTTGGTCTTTGCATGAAACATCCAAGTAGAACTGTTGAGTAGAACGCTGATAATAGAGACCAGGAGCTTGGAGAGAGGTCAGGCCTAGAGATCTAAAATGGAGAGTTGGCATTCCATGGCAGTGGGATTCATTAGAGTAAATAAAATTGCTTAGGGTGGCAATATATAAAAGAGAGCTTGCACATGAAGCTTGACAAATTCCTGTCTCGTGGAAGGACAGAAGAAGGAGTGTCATCAAAGGAGACTGGTAAAGAGTGGCCAGAAAATATGGAGAAAACAAAGCCAATGTAATTATTTTTAAAAAGGAGGGAGTTGATGCTGCCAAGTGTTTAAGCTTGAGATTTAAAGGCTTCTTGATTTAGTGACATGTTGTTATTAGTGATTTTACCTAAAACTGTTTCACTGGAGCTCTGATAGCAAAAGCCATCTGTGGTAGGTTGAAGTGGGAGGGAATGATGAACAAATGAAGTTAACAAGTATAAACAACTATCTATTGAGTATTCTCAGTAATTACATGACATATTTGGCTTTCTCTATGATACTTTATTGATAAAATTATTGATTGCCTCTTATTTCTAAGAATCTTTCAATCTTTAGAAGTTAGAGATATGTTTCCAAGGAAATTTATATTGCCATACAAAACTATTCCAAGTTTGGGCCTCCTTGGTGGCACAAGGGTTTGAGCACCACTGCAGTATGACTTCGATACCCCGCCAGCAAGGGGACCCATATGGTGGAGCAGACCTCTCCTGCCTCGCCCGCTGCTCCCCTCAGCAGTGTATTTCAGTCCATCTACCTGATCTGCTCTCCACTCTTTCTCTGGTGAATCCTCTCATCCCCTGCAGCTCTAGCAGCTCTAGACTTTATCCCAGCTCTTGTATGCATAAATAAATAAAATCTAAAAAATAAAAATCTACTGCATTAAAAAAAGACTATTCTGAATCTATTACCCATTACATTTTATAAATAATTTAAGAGCAATTATTTGTTTCCTGTACCAACTATCTTCAGACTTTACATAATATACTTCTGTGCATTTTTAAAATTATATGATTGCAATTTTTATCTCCCAATAACTAGTTTACTAAATAGTTCCTTTTTTGAGGCTTATTTCTTTTTAATGTAATTGATAGGCTAAATTTTGTAATCATATATAATGATGAACTATAAATTGAGGGGGTTAGAGGTGCTTTCCATTTCCAAACTGATAACAGCCAATATTTTGTTATTATTTTTGCTATTGATTTAACCCCAGGAGCACACTTGACCTTGGGGATTATTATATCTTTTTCTTCATAATAAACTCCTACTCTTGCTTCTAAGATTGATACTTGGAACTTGCAGCTCAATCACTCATAAATTTAATTTGCATATGCTTGCCAGATCTTGTACTACTTCTCCTGCACCTTTGCCGACCCACATTGAATTAATTAATTTAATTAGTTGAAACAGTCACTGAATAACTGTGCCAGACTCCAAGGATAAAAAGATGACTTGGACTCAGACTACCTTCAGAAAAGCCCAGAGTATAAAGGAGGAGCTGGACAAGTGATGAGATAATTAAAATGCACTGCTCTGGATTCAGTGGTAAAGGCAGGAGTAGTATGTGGTGGTAGCCAAGAAAGATCATCAACTGAAAAGTGGGACTTAAAGTGGGAAGATGGCTGATGGGTCATGTGGTGAAGAAGGACAAGGAGGGGCTTGTGTGCTGGTGGTGAGATGTCATGCCCAATGGCACAGGGACCCACTTTTAAGATGTTACTGATAGGAACTCTTTTGTGTTTTTCATAACTAGAATCTATAGCATGTGTGGTTAACTGCTGCCATCTTGTCTGTTCAGAAACCTGCACCTTTTAGTGAGATAAGCCGTTTGGGCCACTGTTAGTAGAGGTCACTGTCCTTCCCATCATCCTCCACCTTGAAGAAGGGAGACTTTCTAAAAGACAGTGGAAACTAAAATACCTTCAGGTCACATATACAAATCCAGTCTTAGTCTAGGAGATACTTGTTGAAGATCAGTTCCATATGTAAACTATTAAAAAACAACAGTGAAAATTTGGTAAAAGGTCAGCAGAGACACTAAAGAACCTAATTGTAATTTAGGCTATTGTCTGGAAGACAAACAGAAAGTAGGTATCTAGTGGCCTGCTCTTGCCTCATGCTCAGAGGTGGGGCAGGGTCTTGAGGGCTTTCAAATAGCACAGTCCATCTTGGCAGATACCTGGGAATCCTGTTTAGTTATACCAGGAAGAAAATTACAAAGCACCACATATTTTCTTGAATATCTGTGACATATAGGGGAGTAAGAGAAATAGCATACTGGGTGGCAAACATAAGTTAATATTTGAGTAAAGACACAGAATCAAAAGTCTTTTCTTGAGTTTTCATTGCAGAAAAACTTGTTGTTATCAAAGAATAACATTCATTTCTACTGACACCCTCAGTAAGAACAGTCATAAATCTGTCTGATCAAATAGAATTTTAAGAAACCCTTTACTTCATCTCACCATTACCATTCCCTATTTATTAATCAAAATTGTAACATTTTGGAACATTTTATTAATAATAAAAAAGTTAAAAGAACACCATGTATATTCTAATAAGGATAGGAATCTGGTATTTCTTACAGAATTAAGTGGTCTGTAAGCCAGACAGAATATAAAAATGACTGCCTGAGACTTACAACATTTATTTTCAGTACGTGTTTTTAATAAAAATGCATCATTTAATTTTATGGTATTTTAAGTATATTTTTTATATAAAAGCAATATAATCAAGCCAAAAAGAAAGAGTAGGAGTATTTCCTATCATCAGTGTTTGTTCTATCAGTCCCCTCTAACCATTTTTTCTTTAAATGTTTTCCAAGAAAATTACCATCTTCCTTAGTTGAGGTGTTTTTCATTACACTGACAGTTGAATAAAAGGGGGATGTTGTGTTTATAAACACAGTAATTATTACAATGTGATTAATGCAATAGTGCTTAAATAGGGTGATAATTAAGTAAAATTTGAAAATACTATTTTTAATACTGTAGCTAAACAGAATATGTCTTCTGAAAGATATTTTTTTTATTGTACAAGAAATCACTTGAGTGGTTCCTCTTAATTATGCAGATATAAGGCAAATAAGAACCAGGGTCTTTCAAACTGGTTGTGGGGGGTCTTTGTCACTTTGTCACAATTCTTCCTGTCTTAGAAATCTCACAGCAAGCACCCCCCATTCTTCCTATCCTCCACCCCCACAGCACACCCATCAGAGGACTGATTGGCATATGTAGCCTAGGGACTTTCTGTGTGGTAATCAACAAAACTCTTGTTCCTCAAATTAGGGTGTGTATTAGTTGGGCTGCCATAACAGAATACCATAGATTAGATGGCTTAACACCAGTTCTGGAGGCTGGAATTCCAAGATCAATTTACCTGTAAGGTTGGTTTCTAGCAAGGTATGCCTCCTTGCTTGTAGGTTGCTACCTTCTCTGTGTGTCCTCACATACCTTTTCTTTGTGTACATCCAATCCTGGTGTCTCTTTCTTATGACTTCATTTAACCTTAATTACCTTCATAAAGGTCCTGTTCCCAAATGTAAGCACTTTGGAACCTAAGGCTTCAAAATATGAATTTTGGAAGAGACAGCATTAAGCCCATAACAGGTTGAATTGCGATAAGCTTAATCAAAGTCTACTAGCAGGGAAAGGACATCAAGGGAGATTTCCGAAAGGCAAGCAAAGCCAAAACTCAATAAAAGGACCTTCTGTTTTAGGACAGAGGGTTGTTTGCTTCTGAATCTGGAACCCCTTATAGGACTAGCTAATGGATCCTGGTGCCCTGTCAAGAGGGAATGACTAATATGAAATGTGAGCATGAATTAAGTGAATTGAACCCTGGTGTTTAAGGAAGACACCATGGCCTGTTGTACAACAACTGACCCTAGTTGGGTGTCACCTGGGTGGAGAAGGAGACTCTACAGTCCTGTGCAGAATTGTTTTTTAATAGTAATTAAACAACAGTGGCCTAAGCATAGGCTCCAAAGAAGAAAGCAGGGGATCCAGGGATCCAGTGTCTTAATTGATCTTCTTAGAATTTGGAAGTGGGATTGGTTCATGGAATTTAGGGGGAATCAAAATCAAACACAATTTTCAGCCGAACCTGATGAATGAGGACATATTACTCATGTAACTACAGCGAAAGAGATACCTGTTTCTGTTTTGGGAGGCCAGTTGAGACCTCTTCACCTTGTGAGCATGGAAACATTTAACAGATGGAAAAAGAGAAGAGGGAAAAGACATTCCAGCATTCCATGCGGTGGGAGTATAGTCCTCCTGGCCTGATTATGAAGCTTGGATTGGGGTTAGTAGTGAGACAGGGATTCCCATTACCTAGACCGTGGCCTGTTGTGGATCTCTCGTAAGGAAGCAGTAGAGATTTGGGTAAAATGAAGATGGTCAGTATCATTAATGAGTATTTATTTTCACTGTGAAATGGGTTCAAAGTTGTAAAGGAGGGAGGAAAGTTTCCTTCACCCGAACACCACATGCAGTCTGCAAGTGGCACCGAGGAGCAGATGAGAAACAGCTTGGCTCCAGAGTCTGCTCTGAACCTTTGTGAGACATGCAGACATACACACTTCCACACTTTTTTTGGAAACACAAAATCAAGAGTTGTAAGGGTGACATGAACAAAATGAACCTTTATTTTTTATTCTGTAAGGAAAAATGCTTTCTTCACTGTAAAACTTTTTAAATTCTTTTATTATTAAAGCTCAATGCTTATCTTTATGGTTTACATCAAATTTAAAAACAAACATGAAATTTTAGAAAGCACTTGGTCATATATAATGTACCTTTATTAACTTTTTGACATACTGACTTGTATTATGGAAAGTATTCTTTGATTTTAAAGAACAAGCAGATAATTTTCAAAAGCCCAAATTATTCATTCACTTAAAATCATAATACAGTGATGTGGCAAAATTAATTTCCTATAAAATAGGTTTTTCAGTCTGGAAAATTGAAGAGAATTATTTTAAGAACTCATACTAGTGAAGGCTAATATTTCATGACAATGATTAATATATAGTAGAATATCTTAGCATATTTAAAATTAAAGAAGTTGTTAGGTAAGTCATCCTTTTGGATTTTATTTATTTTTTACTTTGAAAGGTAAACATAATAAAATAAAATGAAACAAAGATGCTGTTATGTAACTTAAAAATGCCTGAAATATTTCAGTCATGGTTTAAAAACTTGAAATAAATAAATCAATAAAACTAATTCCTTTTGGGCACTTAATAGTAAATGTATGTAATTCAAGACATGTCATTCATTTTAAGAAATTCTAAAACATACAAATTAAAATTAGAATTAGTAAATCAGATTTTTTAGAATGTGATTCTTGTGAAATTATCACAATATAAATTATTATTATCTAGATTCAAATATATGCTCTTGGCAATATTTTCCTCCTTATGAATGTTCTAACTTGACTCTTTCCATTCATAACTATAGTAGCGAAAATTTATTGAGAGTTTGCTCTATACCGGTTACTGTTAATAGACATGGAGAATGTTAGAGCAAATATCTTCTCTCATTGTTTTCCCTATACTACTCTAGGAATGTTGGCAAATGAGGAGATTGAGGCAAAGGAACATTAAGTAACTTGCCAAAGATCCCAAAGCAAATAATCATGGAACTGAAGAAAAGCAACTTGACCCTGGAGATTGTGGTTCTCACCATTTCATTTTCTCTTAATTTTCATCAAATTAGCCCTTCTTTTTTATGGCATCTGTTTTTGTTACCTTATGGTGACATCAGTTCATCTATTTGGAATCTATTTTTTCCCTTCCCTGAAATACAAATGGGAAGAATTATTTTAGTTTACATCTTTAGTAAACTTTATGTATTCTCTAATATAATTTTTGTGAAATCTAAGGCTTCCTTTGTAGTGCACGACATTTGGATTAGTTTCTAATTCATCATATATCCCACATCATTCTGCAAAACATACATCATAATCCTCACAGCTAGCATTCACTTCTCATCCTGGCTCATCACTGACTTTCTTTTAGAGTTGAGGAAACTGAGACTTAAAAAACTTAGTGATGTAGCTGAGAAGTGACCGACAGGACTTTAATCTCATTGAGAATAGCAATCAATAATTCTGACAACGTCCCTTTAGAGGATAGTGACTGTCTTCTAGGCACTGTGTGAATGATACCATTTATTATCTCCTTTAATTTTCAGGACAAGTCCAATAGGTCATCCCTAGTTTATAGGTGAAGGTGTTAAGTCTTAGAGTAGTTAAGCAGTCAACCTAGTCTCACATTGTGAATAGAGGGTAAGTAGCTTATCTAGTCTCACCTAAGGCCAAGCCTCACCTTACTGATTCCCTGAGCTGGATATGAGAGACTGAGGTCACACAGAAATGGGGTCCTGGGGAACATAACTGGAGCTGAAAATTGTCTTCTAATTCGGCTCCTTCACCTAATAGCTCAGTAAATTTGGGCAAATTTATTTGATCTTTCCACCCTCGATTTTCTTATCTGTGAAATGGGAGTGTTGTGTACTTGCTTCTTGTGGGTTTGTGAGTATCCCACCAGTGAAGTCCTGAGAAGGATGTCTAACACCAAGTGCTTGTACCTGATAGAAACATGAGGTCATCCTCTTCCTACTTGTTTTATAGCCACATTTATTTTTCTGTCTTCAACCTTGTTTCTTGCTTTAAATTTACTTCTACTCTGTCAGATAGCTAAGTTTTGAATAGCCAAAGAAATAAGGTATCGATTTGTATCTGAAAAACAGAATCTTTTAGAGGATTCAACATCCTTGATTAGAATCAGACTTGCAGTTGAATTTGAAGTGCTAGATTATTTTAGAAAGTTATTTTACAAGGTACTTTATGTGTTTTTGCTTATGCTCAGTCACATGCCATAGGGATTTGAGGTGACTTATTAAAAAACATGAAACAGAAAATGATATAATAATATTAAAATAGATAAAGAAAATATGAACAAGAAAATTATAGAGGCTGGGATAATATAATTACATGTCTGTCTAATCTGTAGAGTCTAAAACTGTGGCTCAAAAGCAGCTCAAAATCCTCACTTCTTTCCTCTCTTCTCTGTACTATTCTCTGGTTTTCCAGGACCTTGCAGTTTTTCAAAATTGACTTCCTATCTCTCCTCCCTTTTCCTCTTTTCTTCTTGGGACTTACCTCTGCAGAATTTTTCAGATATCCTCACGAATTGTTTCCATGAACTCTCCATTCTCAATGGAGATTTGCTATGGACCATCCAAAACTGCTTATTTCACACTGAAGAAGACATAAGAAAGTGTGGAATGTTACCAATCCTTCTGTGTTTAAAAAGAAACCACAATATTGACTACTGTATTGTAACCGCTTTTGCAAAAATTTCTTTTAAGAAATCAGGTATACACTTACCATTATTTTAATAAAACTTCCACTGAGTAAATGAACTCCATAGAACTAGAAAAAATAAAGTTTGCTATGAATGGTGGATATACTGGTATTTAATAGGGAGCTCTTAAAAATAGGCCGAATGCATGAGACATTTTTGCAGTTTTCAATTTGTAAGAAAATTATTTCATTAGAGGGGAAAAGAGAGAGAGGGAAAAATCTTCAGTCGGAATGTTGGAGAATGCAGGCTGCTGATGGACCAGGAAGAAGACAAACTAAATGTAGGGATGCAGATTAGGCCTCAGAAGATGAGGGTGTAAAAGGGATTTAATGGTGGGGTGGATTATAGAAATCCATGTAACAATGTTAAATAATTACAGTTCCAGCCGAGATCAAAGTGGTGCTGATTGAACGCCCTCAAGCTGTTAACATGAAGTATCTGGAAGGGAAAAAAACCCTGCCTCAGAGATTGGTCAGCCCTGGCAAACAATGTCTGTGATCTATAGAAGTTCCAGCTCTATTGAAAGCACTAGTTGTGGGGGAGGAAAGTCTGAGGAGGAGACCTGTAAAGGAATTTTCTTCCTTTGGAACTCCATATTAAAACTGACTTTTGGAGCTGTTTGTAATGTGGTTGCTATTGTGGGGGGAAAATGTGTTTATGATTAACCCATAAGGAGGATCAAGAATAGACTTTTCCTCAACCTCTCACAGATATCAATGAAAGATTTTATAATTGTTTTATTTATCTTTCTAGATTTTTCGCTTTCAGCATATATACCAGAGTGATAGTGACTTTAGTAAGGTTAACTAAAAGACATTTGTGGAAGACACATGTATCTGAAGGAGAAAACTGTGTAGGACTCTCAAGGGGAAAAAAGCATAAATCTGCACATGTGGATTTGTTTGATTTTGTAATGCCTCAAGACATGATAAAATGTAATGTTACAAAAAACCCGATACCAATCAGGAATGAGATGGTTGATTAACCCTAAACTCTCGTGTTTTGAGCAAATTTACTGTAGAACTGCATCGATAGCAACAATAGCTCTGTCTATCCATCCATCAATGTGATCAAGGAAGGATGTTAGCATCATATTGACACCTAACTTATGCATCTTTAGCTTTCAATTGAGTCACTAACAGGCAAAGCCAACTATTACTCTAGCTAGGTTTATAGAAATTATACTTACATATTTTATATTATCCATTTAAAATATATAGTTGACATAAAGAGTTGAATTATATAGTGGAAAAGCCATCTATTTGCAAATGCTTTTTATGATTGGCTATTTGGCTGGAATTTCACTTAGGATTAAAACAGGCATTTCAGTAAGGCACCTGGCATTTCTAACACAATGGTAGTTTTAAGATTTAAGATGTATGGGATTGAGCTAGCCACTTCATTTTGAATTTTGAAAACCTTTGTGATAGGAGATAAAATATTGATCCAAATAGTTGATAATAAATATTTATGCATTGTTGACGAAGTTGGTTATGACTTCTTAAGGGAAAATTGCTTTCAAAAGACAAAAATCTGAATTTTTTTATTAGAATAATTTAATAAAATGTTTCCTAATTCAAGTATGTTTGCTAAACTTAGCTCAGGTAAGACTTTCTGTTGTATGTCTCCTTCTATAATATGAAATAACCACTATTATAGACAATGCCTCATTAAATTTGTGTGATGAATGGTTCAGTGTCATGGCTTTTCTTAGGTAGAGGCTTTATGACATTGCATTTAATTTTTAATATTTTAATATGAATGCATTTTCTTTGCCAAACTAATTTCTATTTTTATAGAGGTACAAATGTGTTAGCTATAACATCTTTTCTCATCTGTGGAAAACATCATTTCTCATTTCTAAAAACATTATTTTAAAATCATGTTCATGTCATACTGGAGAAGGTGATAAGAAATTGTAGGATTAAACTGCTTTAATGAATATACATTGAATATTCTCAAAACAGTTTGAAACACTAAAAATGTAACATAAATTAAGATAATTTCTACAAACTACTAACTAATTATTAGTCAATTTTATAGTTGCCCACACACTTTTATGTTTAGGTTGTCAGTGGTATTCTAAAGCTGGTCTTATATTTTTAACAACTGACTATTTGGTTATTTTATTTCTATTCTTTGTATTCATTCTATTCATATTCTATTTATTTCTTTTCATTGTGCCTTTCTTTTTACATGTAAACAAGACTTTTATTTTCATTATTTTCATAGGTTTCTCTCACCATAGTAAGTTTATAAAATACAGAACTGTTTTATTCATTAACTGTCCAAGTTATCCATACCAAAATGTTGTTACTTTAGACTGTAACTTTCATTTTTTATTTGTATAAAGTTATATCATTTTACCCCACTTTAATTACATACTTCAGAGTAAATGTCAGAATAAATAATTCTTTTTATATTGACTTTCTTACTTTGAGGAAGTTTTTCGTTCTGAAAGTGTAAGAGCTCGCTTGGCTATTGATGAGTTTAACATAAAACAGAAATAATGATTTACCATAGAGTGGACAAAGAAAAACCTAGATTGCGCATTCAGAGAAAATTGGGTTCAGTCCTGTTTTGGTGTTTAATTACTTATTAGTTGGTTGACGTTAGAAATCTTGCCTACAAGTTATGAATTTTAGTTTCCTTATGGCAATGATGCCTACCTTATGGATATGCTGTGAGAATTAAACAAGGTCAAGTGAAATACCATTATTTCTTTGTAGCCTGGCTGCAGAATGCATACCTGGAGCACTGCTGGGAAAACTGTCCAAGACCCTTTACCAATAAAGTCAGATGACAGAAAATTTGAATGATAGTCTCTGACCTGCAGCCCCCCCAACTTCGAAGTATATTCCTCATCCTAATATAACTCTCCTTACCCTAATGAAAAGTAAGAATCTCAGAATTTGAGTGGATTTTGCTAACAACCTTTATGCCTTTGATTCTCAGTTTACCCATAAGCAAATGAGAGTAATGGTATGTACCGTTTATGCTTGAAGTGCATCTTCAACTAAAGGAAGCACAATTTTCAAATGCCTGGAAAATAGAGACAATCAGTAATTGAGCTGTTTTTATTGTTATATCAATTAAAGACTACGGATAGTAAATAGATTTTAAATTATGTCCAGCATATTAGATTAGTGAATATTTAATGACTTTCCACATATAATAGGAATTCTGAGCAGAATCGTGTGGTCAACAACATGGAATAATCCTTTGTCTCACATGAGTGTTGTTTAAAATCCATTTAAGGGGGTTCCCTGGTGGCACAAGGGGTTAAGTCACAGCACCATGAAGCTAGCTGCAGCCACTACAGCACAAGTTTGATCCCCAGCCAGGCCAGGGAGGTGACCCACATGGCACAGCAGACCTGTCTTGTCTCCTCTGCTGCTCCCCTCAACAGTGTATTTCAGTAGATCTGTCTACTCTGTTCTCCCTCTGTCTCTGGTGACGCCTATCACTCCCTCCCCCCACACACCTATGGCTTGTACCCCAGTTCTTGTATGCATAAATAAATAAATCTTTTTAAAAATCCATTTAATCAACATTAAATATACTAAACATTTTAAAACAGTGCTTATTTTAATGGTTGTGAAAGTACTACCTCTAGCCTTTGAAGAAAATTTATAATTTGGAGTTCATGGAAGGAAAAGAGTGATTTGGCAAAAAACTTTTCACTCTTTAAAACGTTTCTTATTTTATTATTTCCCTCAGTGCCTTCTGAAAGGACAACCTCTCGTTTCCCCATCACCACTTCTGTATTGACCATCACGGAGATTCCTTATCTCATTGCCCTTCCTTAGCATCTTCTGACACTCCTCACTGAGCTCTCTAGATACAACGTTAGTGTGTGATTCAACAAACCACATTTATTTCTCCAGTGTCCAGGTCTCCTAGTCACACCTAGTCTCTAGACCATGGAGTCAAGCACTTTCTCCCCATTGTCACTTGTTAATCTCAACATTCCCTTAGGACTCGTGCCAGCTTTTTCAACATTCACCTGCATTTTCTAGCCTGTCTTCCTTAGTACCTCTGTTATCACTGTCTAACACGTTCAACTTGTGTTCATCACCCCCCGAACTTCACAGCTACCTCTGCCCAAGGGATCCTGTGCTCCTTCACATATTTCAACCCACCTATACAGTCATACTTAATATTCCTCTTCTTGGCTCACAACTATTGTCACGTACTCAGGTATTTCCTTCTCTGTGTATGAGCATCTATGCATTTTCTCATAATCTCATTGTGTGGTCTACATAACTCCTGGCTTCATTTCCAGTATTATTCAACCTTGACTCCCCAGCCTACCAATTCAACATTACAGTTGTTAGCACCTTAAATGGTTTGATCTCTCTGAATCTGGCTTGTCTTTGCCTCATTGTGAGGGTGAGGAATCGGTATTCTCTATTCCTGCTACTTCCAGCACCAGGGGAAAAATAGCTTAGATGGATTAAGTGACCATTTATTATAATTGAGGTGCCAGATACTTAATAACATCCTAGGCAATCCTCTCAGTATCTAAGGGCATGAGAAATTTGTAAAATTTATTAGTATCCATGCATAAACTTTCCTGGTTATTGTATTCCCAGATAACCTTGTATCTAAACCCCCACAGTAGTTCTAAAACTCCCCAGTCTTAGAATCATTAATCCTCTGTCCTCTCTGCTTTCTCTCAGATACTCTGCTGAATGCAGTGCAGTTATTATTATTATTATTTTTTTTTTTATGTGAGGAGTTCCTTCGTGAAGACCTTTCAAAATTCAAAACTCTCATTTGTTCCATGGAGGTGCTGGGGGAAGTGATACAGAGGAGACACCTTCTCAGAGCACATAAATCTAGAAACATTGTAGCTTAGAGGTATTATAACTACTTTGATCATGGAGCCATGTCACTAGATATTTTTCCTATTATCTTTGCCCAGTTATATAATAAGTTTTGCCAACTTCAAGGTGAATCTGCTTTAATGTTGCTTTTAATTTTCTCAGTATGATCTCTAATATTTCAGAGTGTTCACTCTTAAATTAATTGCTGCTTGTGATTAAAAGAAAATGACCTCACTGTTATATGAGAATTTCCTGTAATGAACTTTTCTTCTCGTTTCACATCCCCCTACCCCTTTTTATTCTGTCCCTCCCTGTGTCTCAATTTCCTGCTCCTTTTTATCATTGAGTATCCCATTTTCTAGCTCTTTTCTAGCTTTTTGTTCTAGCTTGCTCCTTTCCTACTTTCTCATGTGTGCATGCATTCAACAAATTTTTATTTAGGCTTCCAGCGTGAGGTTCTAAATCAGACCACCTGACTTCAATATTGTTTTTTTTTTTTAACTGCCAACCTCTGAAATTTTGAGGGAATGTACTCTCTCAAAATCTCTGTTGTACCCATTTCTTAATCTATAAGCAAGAATAGTGATTATAGCAGTGATAAATGAAAATAGCTAAATTTTGTTTTGAACTTATTGCTTAGAACTTACTGTTCTAGGGCCTTCCTAGTGGCACAGTGGGTTAAGCAGCATACTGTGGGGCAAAACGCAGCCACTGCAGCAGAAGTTCAATCCCTGGCCAGGGAGGGGACCCACAGGGCGCAGCAGACCTCTCCTGCCTCACCTGATGCTCCCCTCAGCAGTATACTTCAGTCAATCTGCCTGTTCTGTTCCCCACACTGTCTCTAGACACTCTCTCTGGTGGATCCTCTGACCATCGCATCTGTGACCTGTACCCCAGTGTTTGTATGCAAAAATGTTTTCTTTAAAAAAAAGAAAACAAAAAAGAACTTACCATTCTAAATACCTATAGTAACTCATCAGTCTCATAAAACATTGTGATGCAGATACAGTTATTAATCCCTTGTTTTACCTTTGAGGTTAAATAATTTGCTTAATGTCACAAAACCACTTAGTTAATCTAAGGCTTTAATAAACACCTTCATGTAACATCCATAGCAAAATTCTTGGTGCAGAATAAATGCTCAGATAGTTGTCTATTATGATTATTTGTATACCTGTTATCATTGTACATATCCCCATTTGCTACCTAGAGAGTAATGAATATTAACAAATTTTATTATAATGATGAATAAGGTACCATGCGAGGGACCCTGAGATAAAGTATATATCAATATAGTGGCTATTCTCAAGAAGCTTATACTATATTAAAGAACTTTAAATACTCTGATTTTTTTCTAACTCCCTCTTCCCCTTCTCCTGTTCTCCTTGTTGCTGCTATTCTTGTTCCTCATCTTTTTCTCCTCTTCTCTCTCCTTTCTTCTTGTTCTCTTTCTTCTGTGAGAGAAATGGAGTAGCAGAAGATCAAGAACACAGATTTAGGGTGCATGCCACATGGCCTGCTTCACACCTCGGCTCCTGCTCTTGTACCAGGTGACCTTTGGCAACCAAATACATTTTTTCTGTTCATCACTATTTTTATCAATAGAATGGGCCAAAACTATGTCTACCTTGTACAATTATTAAAAATATTAAGTGACTGAATGCCTGTAAAGTACCTGAGTATGGTAAACACAACAGATTAGTGGATCATTTTACTCTATTTTTAATTAATAGCTGCAAATATACATGTAAAGAGTTATAAGAGCATGCTTTATTAATTACCCTTGATTAATTATATTGATTAACTTTTTCCCTGCTCTTAATTTTAATGTATTTCATATTTTTATTTCACATGCTTCCTTTTCATGATTTCTAAATTATAATTATTTTCATTTCCCTATTACTATTCATATTTCCTTTAAAATAATGGTACAGATGAAAAGAAATTTCATTATTTCCATTCCTTGAAATCTGGGTTTTGTTTGTTTGTTTGATTGATTATATTATTATATACTTGACATTTTTCTCTTGCGTATCTTATTAGAAGCAATTACTGATTATCCCTTTAACTTCTCTAGATGTCAGTTTCATTCTGTTCATGATTTCCACTTACTCTAGAGTGTAATAAAATTCTTGGGGCCTCCCTGGTAGTGCAGTGGGTTAAGCACAACACTATGAAACAAACGCAGCCACTGCAGCATGAGTTCGAACCTAGCCACTGGCCCATGAGGGGACCCACATGGTACAGCAGACCTTTCCTGCCTCGCCCGCTGCTCCCCTCAGCAGTGAACTTCAGTCAGTCTACTGTTCTGCTCCCCACTCTGTCTCTGGTGAGTCCTCTCACTCCCCCCATTCCACTGGTCTTGTATGTATAAATAAAATATATCTTAAAAAAAAAAAAAACCAGCTGGAGAGTATCTTTTCTAGTTTAAAGAATCCCTTAGATATAGAGGGGCTGCCCCAGTCAGTGCATGGACGGATTGATGGGGTGTGGAATCTGACCAGCAGTAACCAGATCATGGCTGAAAAAGCACTCAGGCTTTTCCGTAAACGCAGAAAGGGGTGAGCATGAAGTCAGCACTGTATGGGATCAGAACCCTCTCCACATTCCAAAGTGAAAACTTACTTGTGGAAGGATGTTTACGTGCTGTGCTCATACCAGGTTTTCTCCATTTGTTGCTTGGGATTTTAGTTCCAGTAAGAGCAGAAACCAGGCTTAAATATAACTCTGTCAGAACTATCACTAAATTTTAATACACCTACATAGTCTCTTTATCATAAAAATAATTTCAATTAAACTGCCAGCATTTGACCTTCTCAAAGAATCATATAGATTATTACCCCAGACCCCAATTCTCCAGGCCAGGTCTCACAGTATGGTCCAAGGACTGCTGTGTGTCACCCGAGGTCAATGGAGTTGTAAAATCCATAATGTTTTTATGTACAATGATCTTTGGAAACCTGTATAGGAACCTGCGAAATAAATTGGAAACCAATGGGCTTTAACAGCCTTCATTTAATTTGGCAAAACATATGGTGAAAAAAACCAGATCTTAGGACTCTCGTATGCCTTCAAAGAATCAGAACGATATTTATTATACAGTTTTAAACACAAGAAGACATATCCCTCTTATTGTTTGAGACTACCAAGTTAAAAAACAAAACCACTAGGGAATCCGAAACAACTGAGTTAACAGTGCATCACTTCATCCTAGCAAATATTCCTGATGATTTATTTAGAAAAAAATTATTTTTCCACCAACATCATAAAATACTTGTCCTTGAGTCATTAGTGATTAGACTTAATGCTGTTTAATTTGTTTAAATGGAAAACAATTTAAATATGAAAACATAACTGATATGTGACTTTTAAACTTATTTTGAATTTATGATTTCACTCACCTAGAATATACCTTTCTTATCCTATCCAAGCCTGACCATCTTGCAAGGTTCAGCTCAGGATCTTATTTTTCTAAGCTCTTTTTCTCTCCTGGAGGTCCTGTGGTAAGACCACATCATACAATTTATTCTGGAATGAATCAAATGCTATCGTGTGGCATTTTATGTTTTATGGTTGTAAACTAATGTTTATAATCTTATTTTAACATTTTGCACATCTGTATGTTATTCCCCTGACTGACTGAGCAAACACTTCTTTATATCCCAGTGGAACCCAGCACAGTGGCTCGAATACAAAAGATTTTCAGCAAATATTTAGTGATTTAAGATCTATTCAATTCTAGTGGGTTAAGGAGGAAAGAAAAGAATCAACTTTGCCACGATGACATGGAAACAGCTGAAGGCCAGGTTCAAGGCTACTGGGATTAAATTGCTGTTGTTACATCTGTTAGATCTAGCCAGAACACCTACATAGCATTTCTCCCTCCCTTCCAAAGCATTCAGAAATAGATTTACTCAAACTTGGAAAGATTATTTTATATTTGTGCATATACACATCTATGTAAATATATAGGTACATAAATACACATGTGCAGTAGAAGTAGCTTTTAATCGTGGGGAGAGAATCTAATTGATTTTATTCTTTGGTTTTGCAGCTTAGATTGGAAAAGTTCCAAAGCACTTAGGGGACTCTGCTGCCTTAAACAGGCTATCCTGCCATATGGCAGTTTTACTGTGGAGGTTTAGTTATAATTGATTTATATTAGATGATGATATACTTGGTAGTCCATTAACAAAGTGACTAAGCTGGATTCTTGACTACTGGATATGTTCCTGTATAAAATCTAAGATTTCTGTTTCTAGTTTCTGTTTAATTTGCTCTTTGGTTCTATTTTTATAACTAAAACTCCTATGCCATGGGAAAATGTACCAGAGATCTATATTCTGAATAAGGTTGACAAAAAGTTATTATGTTGACTCTCTGGTCCTCAGTCCAACAACTAGTTCTCTTTTTTAAAAGATTTATTTATTTATGCATACAAGAGCTGGGGTGCAAACCAGAGTTGTGGGGGTTGGGAGACTGTTGTTGAAAGGATTCACCAGAGACAGAGTGGGGTGTAGAGCAGGCGGATGTACTAAAATACACTGCTGAGGGGGACAGGAGACAGGGATCGAACTCATGCTGCAGTGACTGCGGATAGCTTCATGGTGTTGTGCCTTAACCCCTTGCACCACCAGGGAGGCCCAACAACTAGTTCTCAATCGTTTATGTTAACAATGGTCAGAAAGCATTAAATCTTCTGTGAATTGAGTAGCTTATTGGAAATCAACAGTTTAAAAAATGTTATCAATATTTTTAACTAAAATGCTAATGAGAATCAAAATTAGAAAATTTCTGTTTTTCTCCTCCCCCTGCTTTTCTCCCCTACTCTTCATAATCACTCATGAGTGAAAAAACAAACAAATACATATTAAGAAACAAATAGCATAAAACAACTCACAATCCCTTAAATATTGAAAAAGTTAATAAGAATTCTATGGAAAATTTACACAATTTATCTTACTATAATCTAATTTTAATCATTAACTATTATGTATTGTTTAACTTGTAGTTATATAACAATTTGTAGACTAAAAGGTGAATGGTTATAATTATGGCATTAAAACATTATGAATAGTTCAGTGTAAAAGTGATCATATGGAGTGGGATTGCTGGATCATATGGAAGTTCCATTCTTAGTAGATTGAGGAACCGCCATACTGCTTTCCATAAGGGCTGGACCAGCTTGCATTCCCACCAGCTGTGTAAGAGAGTTCCTTTTTCTCCACATCCCCGCCAACATTTGTTGTTGCTACTTTTTTTGATATGTGCCATT
>JAGFMF010011395.1:5792796-5802994 GCA_019455555.1 Galemys pyrenaicus | reverse complement strand
TGAGGTGATGGTGCACTGGTGAGATGGTGATGGGGAATACATGGGGATTACAATTAATGGCAAGTATATGTAACTTTTAAAATATTTTAATAAAAAAAACCTTAAAAATAAAAAAAAATTGTAAAAAAAAAAAAGTGATCATATTGGATGGTGTGGCTTTAAAAGCATTCATTCTAGATGAATACCCCACCTCCTGATTCAAGCTAAATAACTTAATCCCCCCCCCCTTACTCCCTCACCCCTTTCCCTCTAGCCAGCTCTTTGTCTCTCTCACAGTTTTCCTGGCCTACTGGCCTCAGGGGACCCCACCTATAGTGCCTATAGGACTTCACAATTGCACCTCATTCTATGATACAGTAGTCTGTACTAATTCAGTTAAAATAAAAGAACACTCATGTAAGCAAATAAAATGTGGATTTAATACAGAGTTCCTGATTTATTGAAAAACATTGGCTAAAAGTACTTCATTTCTTTTACTGCTGCAATAAAGTGATTTTACAGTTAGTAGCATATAACTTCTAGGAGTGACAAATTTGGTACTTAAAAAATATTTAGTTTAAAAAAAACTTGTCACTTCCCCTAAGTCATTTTTAGAGTGTAATCATTTTAATTTTCCCTCTCTCTAATTTTATAACCAGGAGACAACCTTTCCACAGAAAATCCCTAACCTCCTGTAAAGAACCTTTCTGCTTCTCATTGTTATGACCCTCCACTGATGATTAGTGAAGTTATGATTGACCTAGAAATTAGGGAATGCTTGGCTACTTCTTCTGGTACCCTGTGCACATAATAAATAAATACCATCAATTTGAAACAGCTTGAATGTACAAGTTTACCATAAAACCTTTGATTGTCTACAGCGATTAAGTGTTTGAAGTGCTTAGCTAAGCTTGTGATTTGTTGAGGAAATTTCAAGTGTCTGGTCACAATATAATAGCCAAAGAAAATGTGTCTGTGCCAAAAGACTGAAGCTGGGGAGGAAACTGGCCTGAATTAAAGATAATTTTGAAGAGACTTGATTAAAAATGTCAGTGTGTATCTGAAAAGCATTTTGAACACTGTGTCTGGTAGTCGTTAGTGAATAGTTTTTCACAGCACTAAGTTGTGAAACAGAATTCTTTAGACACTTTAACTTCTAATCAAAGTTAAGATAAATTCTAACATAATTTTTCTCATATTGCTTATTGATTTAGAGAAATGCCTGTTATCTTGTGAGGCAGATTTTAGTTTTCACATTTAATTTTGGAATTCAATTTTTAAATAATCGGGAGTTTCCAAATATGCGCTTTGAAAGGGCAAGTAAGGAAAGTGGTTCTCACAAAGAGTTCTGCATCAGAAATATGTATGGAGCTTTATAAAACTAAACTGAGCCAGAATTTCATGGATAGTTTTAGGGATCTTCTTTCTTTATCTAAGATTTTGATTTGTGTTAAGAATCAGAAACATTTGTCTGTTATTCTATATAATCAATCCTACATACACTATTTTGCAAGGCAGATGTGACTTTTAATTGTTTTCAAAGTAATTCTCAGAGTCATGGGTTACCTGCCCATCATGCCCCTCTATTCCACTAGAGGATGTCCCCTTTCACGGTACTTACCTTCATGCAAGTTAATGATTTGGAAAACCTTTTTTCTTTCTCTAGCTGGAGGCACAGTGGGATGAGAGCCTTGTCTTCCTTGCTTACTATAGTATTACTAGTAAATAGCATAGTGTGTGGTCCATAATAGGTAATTGAGTGATATTTATTGAATGAATGTAGGACTTACCCTATTGCTTTTTTGACATTTAAAGATGTCCTGTTTAAATTAGCATACGCAAATGTGACTTGAATGAAGAGTGGGGTTAGGAGTAGCTTGGAGGGGGGCACTGTGGGCTTTTGAGTTTTGGTTATTTCTAATTGGCACTATAGCTGTCAAATGTTAATCCCATCAGCACAGGGTCTCCTTATGTTCAGTCCTGAAATATTTCACTAGTCATTTAATAACTGAAGACTGCAAATACCCACAGAAACCATTTGCTCTCACAGAAATGCAGTATACTTTTTGTCTACATGGAGATTTCAAAATCTATGTGCATGTGTGTGTATGTATCTATATATCTATATATATATATACAGACACAGAGAGAGAGAGATAGGATTTTGCTACAATTTTTTTTTTCAAGGATTTGAAAGATGGCTTAGCTTGCATTTAATATTGAACCATAGTGAAATAATTTCAGCCTTCTCATTTCATTCTGCTAACCTTGGTATGGACAGGGAATTAATGACCGTCTACCACAAGATTACCAAATTAAAGAGTACTTTACAAATGAGAGAAATAAAATACTTTTATTAAAGAATCCCTAATCATTTTCTAACACTTTCTCTTATAACATGGTTATTAATAATGATCTTGAAGAGCATAGCAGAGCAATGCTTATGTGTATTTGTATTAGATGATGGCTTTCTCATTTTCACAATGTGGAAACTTAGGTTCAAATAATTTACAAGACTTCTTCAGTAAGTGGCAGGTCTGGAACTAGAAACTGGGGCTCCAACTTACTTTAAATTTTTCCATCACTCCACTACTCTAGTTTTTCTAAGTCTGGGTGATTGAGGATTAAGGGATAATATTTACCACATATTTCCTTTAATGTACAATGTACTTACCTCCATATAAGAATTGTTAATTTTTACTCCAGAGGGAATGAATTCTTTCAAGAATGATAACATGGAACTCTGATCCAAATTTGTAAGGTAACAAGTCATGTGATGTAACTCTTACATGTAGTTAAGAGGCTTAATTAGACATCTTTCATTTTGAATGCTTTTGAACATGGGAAGTGAAGTTGGCAAATCTCAGTTAGGTACCAGCACTCAACCCCATCCTTCCTAGTGGTGTGGTGTTAGGTAACTGCTTTGGCTTCTCCACTGTAACTTCGAGTATCACTTAAAACTGATATGAAGATTAAACACTAGTGTACGTTGAACTGCTGATTTAAATTGTTCTCTCCAAATCCTATGCAGAGGTTGCTTTACAAAATTTAAGTTTCTCCTTATCTAGGTTAATTTGTAAGAATGGAGAGTGTCAAAAGAACTTGCTGTTTTTTACAGATCTTATATAATGAAGAGGCTCACTATGGGAAGGTACCTTAGAGATACTGATAACTAGGTTCCCAAGTATCATCCCTGAGGATACTAATTTTATGATGTAGGAAGGGACCTGGGAAGTTACATCTTCAGTGCCTCCCTCTACCTGCTCAGGTGATTCTACTGACCACCAGGCTGAGTGTAATGTACTGTCTCAAAAGACATGACCTTATTAAGATTCCTGATCAGGTTATTGAATTATCCTTCTCTTCCTCTGAAGTTTTATTACCTCAGACCTTTTGCTGAGAATAAGGAAGAGCCCAAAGACAATGCATGGATTAATTACCTCTTTCTGCTTGATCTTCTTAACCTGAAAAGTATGTTTTAGAAAACTATAGAAATCTTTTAGGCAGAAAATATAACTTTCCTATTGTTCTCAGAGACCATGAAATCTTAAATTTTGTATAATTTCCTTTTGCTAACAAAATAACAGTGAACTATTTGCTTTGTTTCGCTCTGAGGTTAATGTTAAACTGACTCAGTTTGAAGATACTCAGATTGAAATTAAAATTCACATTGCTATCTGGAAACTACTTCATTTTGAGAAAACTAACAAATGATATGGGCCGGTGTTCCATTATATATCACTTTCTTCTTACTGTCATTCAGAGTGCAAAAATAGGTACTTTATATTATATTCAAAATATTACTTTATTTTTTCGCAGACGATCTTGCTCTCCTGAGACTATAAAATCTTTGAGGGCAGGTACATTTTCAAATATGTAGATGTTACTTCTTTGGGATCCCAGTTCTGTGCCTTTTACATAGAAGGTAATGACCAAATTTGTATTCACCTTTCTGAATGATTTAAATAATGTGGTAATGTCTATAATAATTGATTTTAACATAAGTGCAACTGAGGTTAAGCCTGTACATCTAGGGAAATATTTAATGGTATTATTCCTGAAGCTGATTGATGCAGAATCAGCCATTATAAACAAGCAGAACTTTTTGCAGGTCTTTCTCTGTAGTTCATATAGTGAACTACAATTCATACTCCAGTACATACTGGAGCATATTGGAAATAAAAGAATATTAAACACTTCTTAAATAAAAACTATTAGGAACTTATCTGAGAATCTGTGACTTTGCTTTTCTATAAGCAGAAGATACATGATGAGACATGTTTACCAAAAAATCACAACAGCCTGCTAAAGGTGTTTTTGTTTTTGTGTGACAGTACTTTTCCAGGCATATAATGTAAAATTCAACCCATTTTCTTTATATAAAATATTGTGATTATTTTACTCTCATTCTGTTCCAAAGATGTTTTTATTACACTGCACACATAAAGACAATTCATGTTGTGCCACGTTGGTGATGCAGTTAAACTCCATTGAGCATCAGATAGTGTGGTAGGTAACCACAATTGTAAACTCAGTTGCTTGCCATGCTAATCTTTCAAGAATGATGATTATGTTAGCACATTGTTTTCATGTCAGTGATTTCTTTTATAGGTAGCAGCTCATGGCTTCATTGGACTAATGTAAATTTTAAATTCTGTTCCATAGCTTGCAGGGGAGCAAGGAGTTACCATATATCTTCTTATGCCCAGCTCTCTGAACTGTGTATGTTTGAAAGAAAAGAGCATTATTTACCCAGGGAGCATTGATACCTTATCTAATTTGCCACTTCTTTCTTCCTTTCAGAATCATTTCATCTTCCTACACTTGCATGCATGCACATATCTTCTTCTTACATGGCAGTTATATTGCACAACTCTGAATCTACTATAACAATTCTACCTAAACAATCTCAGGTATTGCACCAGTATTACGGTGGATTCCAGGTGCGTGAGTAACCTCAGAGAAGTAGGCTATGCATGCAGCTTCTATGTGTTCCTTTTATTTGAACCCTTACCATCAACTAGATTTTCCTCTTTAATCAATGTACAGTGTTGATTATACATGAACTCATACAGTGTTTAGAGTTCTTGACTAGATTATAAAATTATTTCAAGGGAAAAATACATATGCAAAAGTTAAAAAGCTTTTTGAAAGAAGAAATATTTTTATAAGTACTAATTCCTTCCTTAATTAATGAATGATTACACCATGGGATTATATCCTCAGAAAATTCAGTTCAGAAAAATAGGTAGCTAGGAGTGCTTAAATGTGAGTTAGGAGAACATGTTACTCCACACTTTTAGTTTAAGATGTTTAAACATTTTTGTTATATAGTATTATTTAATTTTTATCATTTATTTTGCCACTTTATTCTTTTGCTCAAGCTACCATAACAAAATATCACATACTGAGTGACTTAAACGACAGAAAGTTACTTTCTCACAGGTCTTTGGGCTGGAGGTCTAAGATGAGGGCACCAGCATGGCCAAGTTCTGGTGAGAATTCTCTGGCTTGGAAATGGCTGCAGTCTTGTTCTGTGCTCACATGGCCCTTCCTCAGTGTGAGGGAGGCGAGAGAAACAAACACTGGTCTCTCACTTCTTAAAAGGACACTAATCTCACTGGATCAGAGCCCTGCCCTTATGATTTCATTTAATTTTAATGATTCACACAAAACACTATTTCCAAATATTGTCTCTTTAAGAGTTCAGGTTTCAGACAGGAAATTTAGAGGGACACAGTTCCTCTACGAAAGAATCCACTGGTGGATCTGCTCCAAGACTGGCATCCATGTATAGGAAGGAATCGGTCATAAGTTGGGTAGTCAGCATCCAGTTGATGCTCAGAACATATCAGATCACAGTCCCTCTAAGAAAACTAGAGTGTCGATTTTGGGTACAGTCGTGAAAGCAGAATTTCAACATAAACTAACTCAAGTGTAAAGCAGCAACAACAAATTATTGGTGCAATTGATGGAGGAAAAACCCCAATTTAGATCTAGCTTCAGAGTTAATATTCTGTTATCGAGTGGATGACTAATTGTCAATGCTACATATATGTGCCCTGATATAAACTGCATTTAAGTAGGTGTGGTTTCCATTAGATTCAGTATTTTAATTTTGTGATTCATATTGCCTTATTTTTTTCTGCTTGATTTATCAGATATGGTTAGAATTGTATTTGCATGTCCCATCACAAGCATGGATTTGTTGACCTTTCTTTTGCAGTTCACTAAATTTTTCCTTTCTGTGTTTTGAGGCTATGATGTTAAGTGCATATAAATCAATTTCTATTTCCTAGTGAGTATTAGTTCAATAAATATTTTATTACTCTCTTTATCCTTAATAAGGAATTTTTGTCATAACTCTTATATACTTTCTCTATTCCCTTACAACTTTCAAGTAAAATTTATTTTTAGAGCAGTTGCAGATTCATAGCAGAATTGAGCAGAAGGTATAATGAGTTCCCATGTACTCACACATGCACAGTCATTATCCATGCCCCCCATCAGATCTTTATATTTATTAACAGTGGTTGAATATACATTGAAAAATAGTTACACACACACCCCTGCAGAGAACATAGTTTAAATTAGCATTCGTTTTGATATGCATTTTATGAGTTTGGATGATTTTTATAATGACATATACCCACCTAATGGCTAATAGAGAACATAAAGAGTAACTTCACTATCAAAAAAAGAAATCTTTCATGCTCTGCCTATACAGCTCTCTTTCTCCACTCACTGGTAGTGACCACAGATTGTTTTATTGTCCTTATAGTTTTGTTTTCTAAAATGTCATCTAGTTGGCATCATACAGGATGTAGCCTTTTCAGACTGACTACTTTCACTTTGATTTGGCACTTGTTTCCTCCATGTCTTTTCATGGCTTGGTAGCTCATTTCTTTCTAACACTGAATAATTCTTCTATGTTGGAATAACACTTCCATTTTCTGAATGTATCACCATTTATCCACTCAACTATGGAAGGACAAAGTAGTTGCTTCCAAGTTTGGAAAATTATGAATGAAGTTGCTAAAAACATCTACCATTGCTTACATTTTTTGTGTCCCTCTGGGATTTATTTGTTGAAATGGTTTTCTCAGAGGCAATAGTATAAGGAGACAAGACTTTTGAGAGTTGATTAAGTCATGAAGGCAGATCTTTTGTGATTGTTGTCAGTACTCTTATTTAAAAGACCCCACCAAGTTAAATGGCCTCTTCTTCCATGTGAGGTTATTGTGAGAATATGGCCATTAGTGAGAAAGTGAACCCCAAATATTCGAGTACCTTGATCTTGGACTTGCCAGTTTAAAACTATTGGAAATAAATGTTTTCTGTTTATAAGCCACTCAGTTTATGATATTTTTATCATAGCAAACCAAACAGACTAAGACAACATCTGTGTGCTGGTATTTGTATAGACATAAATTTTCACCTTCTTTGGATAAATATCAGGGAGTGCAATTGCTGTCATATGGTAAGAATATGTTTAGTTTTGTAAGAACTTATGAAACTCCCTTCCAGTGTGGTCATACTATCTTGTATTTCAACTAACAATCAATGAGAGTTCCTGTTGCTCCACAGCCTCTCCATACTTGGTGATACCAGTGTTCCAGATTTCGACCATTCTCATAGGTGTGTAATGGTCTCTCATTGGCATTTCAATTTGCGTTTTCCTGATAACATGATGTAGAGCATCTTTCCATGTGCTTTTTTGGCCATCTGTATATCGTCTTTTTTTTTAATCAGACCATTTAATTTGACCATTTAATAGAATTCCTTATAAACATGGAATTTGACATAGTCTTTTTAATTGTCCACATATACGGGGATACATGCAGGATTTTAGTTTGTCATTTTGAAATTCTGGAGATAGTCAACAAGCCACTTTAAATATATTTACATATGTATTTACATCATTGTTTATTTTTGTGGAATGTTTGATTTCTTCTCTCAGGTATAGTCTCAATAAAATTCCCTCCATCAAGTCACCTAGTTATTCTTTGATTGGATCCATTAAGGGTTTTGGCCCAATTGTTTGTAAATTAGCTATTTTGCTTTCTTATTGTTGAATGTTAAGAGCTCTTTGTGTATTTTAGTTACAGTGCTTTCAGATATTTTCTTCTTGTCAATGACTTGCCTTCTTTATCCTCTTCACATTATTATTTTCAGGCTTTAAAGACTTAATTTTAATGATTCCTTTACTTTTTATTTTCTTATGTTTGCTGTGCCTCCTGAACATAATACATAGGTAGATTTTAAAAAAATAAACTCATATTTCTTGCCCATTAGCTAGATATTTCTACTGTTTGCATTTATCATGATTATATACCTAACTTCTATTTATTTCAGCATTACATTTTTGTAATATATATTATAAATTCTTTGATTTTTTTAACCCTCTTTTTGCAAATTAATTTTTTACTAACTTTAAAAATTCCCAATTTTCCTTTACTAGTTTGGATATGTCTTCAATTTCAATTTTTTTTAGTGGTTTTGTTTGTATATTTATCTTGATTCTTCATAAAATAAGGTGTAACAGTCAGCATCTATATCCTCTTCCAAACAAAGACTAAAATTGTTTAATTCCTGTGACAGCCTCATTTTACATGAGAGCAATATCGTTTTCTAGTATTTTAGAAATTTGTCTTTATTGTATTATATATGAAATATATATTTAGATGTGTTGTGTTTATTTAATGGAGATCTTTGTTCACTATTGTTTTTTGCTTCCCATTCCTTTAATTTCTTACTACTGAAATAAATTAGTTGTTCCCTTTGCAATGTTCCCTTTCAGCTTAAAAAAAATAAGATCTTTATTTGGCCTTCACTGTTGAATAAAAACTAGATACATTTCTCACAGAACTTTGAGAATATGAGCCTATTATTTTCTGGCTTCTTTTCTTGCTATTTGAAAGATTAATTGTCATTTCTTTCTAGGTCATCTGTCTTTCCAATTTGGTTAATTTAAATCTTCTTTTTGATTTTGATAATCTGTGCTTCCACATGATCTGTCTAGGTATGGCTTTATTATCTTTTCCTCCATGATCCATGTTTGCCAAATATGATGATTCACTTTGTTTACCAATTCCAGGCAAATTTTAGCCATCTTGTCTTCACTATTTATTTTCCCTTATTCTCATTTCTCTATTCCTGGATTTCTTGTGAGAGATATGAACTGTTTAGTCTGTCCTCCATGTGTCTTAATGTTTTTCACTAGTTCTCTCTTTATTCCCACCAGGGGTTTAATTTTCCAATGAGATTTTCATTTAAATTTACTGACTTCTAGAAAGTCAATTATTTTCAGATCTGATTATTATTTTAATAGTATGGAATTTTTATTACTTTTACATTATTAATTATTTTAAATGTACTTATTTTAGCATCTGTTCACTTGTTTCAAATCAATTTCTTTAAATGTAAAAGGAGATAGTAGTGCTCATGGAGTTACTATGGGTCTTGAATGCGTGACTACATGAAAGGTTCTTCAGACAGTACCTTGTACATGGTAAGTCTTCAACAAGTATTGACTATTACCATTGTCATCATCCTGACAAGTTTTTTTTTTTTTTATTGTTAAACTGATGCATCTGTGTCTTTATGTGTATTTTCTAATTTTGGATTGTGATCTTATTTTCAGGGTAGTTTGTCAAAATACTGGTTGGTTTGTGAACACGTCTAGAACAGTTTTTAATATTTGTTTTGATCACCTGCCCTATGGATATTAACAGCCTGGACTGTTTTTTGGTCTCTATCTATCAGAGGTGGTTGAGGTTTCCAGAGGTAAGGCAGTATAGGCAAACTTTGGCAAGAGCATACTTATGGGCCAGTGCTGATACACACAGAAGTATATGCATTTTTACCACCTAAAGCCTATGTAAAGACAGAGAAGCTTCACTTGTGACTTCATATGCTGTTAAATTTAACTTATAAAGGGGTCTGGCTTCATGAAATGGCTTATGTTCTATTTCATGCTTCTAAAATGGCCTTAGTTCTAGTTCCCCTCTTCCTGTGGGCCTAAGTGTTAATTATTGACCAGAGTTCGCCACAGATGCTGAGGTAGCAGAATGCAGAGCCTGATAACCTGCCTACAGTCTGGAGTCTTCCATCTGGAGAATTTAGCTTTTTTTTTTTTTTTTTTTTTTACAATAAGAAGATTAAAGGTCAGTTACATTTTTTTTTTTAAAGATTTATTTATTTATGCATACAAGCACTG